>CM029531.1:25937901-26537901 GCA_017141395.1 Laodelphax striatellus
TATGTATGTATTATTATTTCTTACTTCCAATTCTTATTCTTTGTGATATCAGTGTGTGTGATTCTATTAAGATTTGAAAAAAGATTTTCTAAAAATACTACTATTTTCCCAATAATGAGAAAGGATTCTATTAAAGAATTAGTTCATATTAGGAAGTGGGATGAATAAACAAGGTTGAATTTTGTCTCTCACTTTTGTAGAGAAGAAAATTGAAAAAAAATAGAAGGGTCAGTTTTCATTGGATCAATGAGAAAACTCAAACTAATACCAACCATTTTCTCACCCATATTAGCCACCGGAAACCAGAAGTTGTCAAACATTCTGTCAAATCTGATCTTTCGCCATCACTATTTCGGTTGAAAAGCGTGTCCAAAAGATTCTCATATGAACTGATCTTCTTATGTTGATGACTATAAAAACATTTGGAACTATTCTCAAAGAGTTCTTGAACGCTCTGTATATTGAATAAGTAGACTCGAAGTTAATACAACCACAAATTTTGGTTGTGAGAACTCCTAGTCTCCTTCCTTCTTCAATAATATGTAGTGCCTGTAGGCTGAACGTCCACTGAAGAAACAAACTATATTAAGCAACCTATGCAATTGGCCAATATTATAGGACACCTAATTTACTGGCCAATGAGCCAACGTACACTGCAAGAGTGCTTGTGTCGAAGCTTTTTAAGACGTCGCGAGTGATGAAAAGTGACAGACACCTTGACATCTTATGTTTTCGAAGGCACCTGGTAACAAAAACAATTTTCAAAACATTTTTTCTTTCACTTTCGAGTCTCTGTGGCAAGCTAACACACAATCAAGGTGCAAGCTGTCAAAATATTTCCGATAAAACTTCTCACGGCGCTTTTCTGATACAGTTTGTTTCTACAGTATGCGTTCAGCCTACTACACAATCGAAGAAGTAGCCTGTGTAGTGTGCACTTATACACAAACAAAAAATAAACCTGTGAATTGAAAAGTGACCACTTCCCTAGTGTGATTTAGAGCATCCAATCAAAAATCCAACATTATTCCACGTGAGTAATTACACATGTAGCAGTTTGCTATCGAATGTTTTCTGGTAATTGGATTGTTGTAGTGGGTCATGGTGTATTTCCATATTCTGATAAAGTGCGCGTTTTCTTAAGGATGATAACAAGAGGTGAAAGCGCAAATGTTGCGAAGTCACGACAGCATTAATGTATGATAATTATTTCTGTAGCATTTGCAAGGAGTTCAAATAACAAATCTTGGGGGTGGTGCTTCCTTAGATCGTTCCGTGAAGGAAAACGTAAAATTCTATGTGTTCATTAAGGCGAGCTGTGTTATTTTCCTCCCCTCACTCCCTCTCCTTTGCACACCAACTTTTTCGCCCTCCAACCTATGTATCTCCTCTTTTTCTTCCTCCTCAATCTCCATAGCTTGGCCTGCAATACCTTCTCTGAAAAGCTTGAATAGCATTACAACCTGAATAAGGCATTCTCAGGAAGGAATTCCTCTTTTGTAGGGTGCTAATTTTCTTCTCTCTCAATGAACGTTTTATGCTACATCTTCTGTCAGCCCGCTGTATGTTATGAAAGCATCCGCCGATTGGGCTTGTAGCGCTCGAGAACATCTTTAAAATTCTCTTTACATTTTCTTCTTAATATTGCTAAGTCAGAAGCCAACTTGTTCCAGACTACCCGGAGCTAATCACACGAAGTGAAATTCGAAATTTCAATCTTCACAGTTATACTGAGACCATTCGAGTCTCTGGTAATAAATGGAAAATGATTATTATTTGGGACAACACTACTCAACAACTATTTGGAACATCATTAACTAATCATATTCAAGCTTGTCAACATTGAAATCTAGAAGAAAATTCTCACCAATATCAAATACACCCTTCTCAAATAATTTCAATCAAGTCCTTTAAAGAAGCTTACAGCTGAAATTCGATTCGGATAAAACTGTTCATAGCAGTATATCATTCAACTGCGGAATGTGCTGACAATTAGAAGACTTTTAAAAAAGAAAATTATTAGAAGTATAATTATTGATATCAATATTTCAAAGAATGAGATTACCTTGATAGATCCTAAGAATCATGAGAACACAAATAAGAATTAATTTCCTTGAAAAGATGTTTTGTATAGTTTTTCACTCAAAACCAAAGAATGCAGATCTGAGTCATCGACAGAAATCTGTTAAACGTGAAAGTCAGAAACATAATAAAAATATAAGTATTCAATAATCCGAAATGTTTTCTATTCTTACCCTGAATGACTGTCTCATTAGCTTTGACAAGATATTTGGAAACTTTCTAGATGAAATGAATGGAAGCTTGATAAAAAATTTTCCTTAAAAGCTAAATGTCTCTTAAAACATTCAATTTGAGAGCTAACTGCTGAGAAACGATAAAAAACAAAATTATGTTCGTAGGTGATTCCAATAATCAATTATTATTCAAAGGTTGATACATCATGAATTTAGTACAAATTCAAATATAGAGATAGTTTTCTGCAGATTATAGTGTTATAACTGGATCACTTCTAGTGAAATGTGTAGTAAACAATCCAATTACTGTATTCACTTGAGTCGAGAGATTCCTGGCTTTTGCAGGAAGAAGTCAGTGATAGCACTTTGACTGGGTTCTCCTTTAATGTAGATTTTCAAAATTCCAAGCCTAAACAGATTGATAAAGTCATTGTCATCTTTAGAGGGTGAGACACTAAAAAAGTAGAACGAAATAGAGAACTTCTTGATTTGGTGAATGAGTAGCAGAGTGGCATGGCAGTTCAGCAATATAGAGTGGCAGTCAAGGATTCTAGGATTCTATCATACTCGAAAATGATAATTCCAAAATTTACTGTCCACAGTTAACAAGGTTGTTCCAGTTCTCTGAGTTATTAGTGATTAATAATTGGAAATTGAATGAGAATTAAGCAATCAATGATAAGAATCCTTCACATAATAAGTAATCTTTAACGAAATAATTATCATTATCATCATTGTGACTTTCATTTAAATAATTGTTTTCTTTTCAAGTTCATTTTACACCTTCATTGGAGCCTGTTCAGTAATCTTGCAAACAATAATATCACTGTTCAAAATAACGTCAGACTCATTGATCATCAATCAATCACTTCGAACACCATCTACAAGTTGTTGAGCTATCACTTCTAAAAATGAATCATTTTAATATTTTGTGGAATAATTCATGACGTTACTTTTGTGCAGTGTGAAGATGAAGACAGGAAAGCATCTATGAATAAGGCATTAATCTCTAGCGGATCAGCCTTCTTGTGCCAGGAGCATGGTATCCTCTTATTATTATTCAGAGTTTTTTCCTTCATCGCTACTCCCGTCTCATTATTCATCATTTCCACTTTTGAAAACTCTCTTCATTGCAATTCCTCAACATTCGCATCTGAATTCGAATGAGAGCCGACAATTTAGCACTGAAATTGATATGGATCTCACAGCTGTAACGAAAACTCTGTATAATTACCGTGGATTCATCCATCTCTTGTTCGTTCACCACAATTCATCCATAACTAAAAATGGATTATATTTCACTACAGATATCTCTGCAAGGTTTCTTCAGATTTGGTGATCTGTTCTTCCATGAACCCTCTCGGTTCATTGTGAATCGTAAATGCTGAGAAAATTGATTAAAAGAATAAATTATTCATTCATAAGAAACTATCCATATCCATATTAATCTTACTCCATAACTGAGAATTGCAAAACGATTCCTGGCAGGACCTATTCCATTAATATTGTTCTAGCAGACTAGTATGTTCATAACTGAATATCGGGGTACCGAGCTCTGCTCGGGGGTAGGCCTAAAAAGGCACAGGAATGGAAATTTTAAAGGAAAAAAGGAATGAAATTAAACAATTTCACTAGTACAGCCATCAGTCTTATGCACTGAATCATCATTGCACTATAAAAAATCAATCTCAGCTTTCGAAATATTATGAATAATCGAGTTAGAATGCATATCATTTGAAAAATCTCACTTATAAAATTTTGCTTCATAGAAAATAATAATAATATGGGGTTATATAGTAGGATCATTTTAACTTGTCAGAAAACAGCTGAGCATACATCAATCAGCTGTTTTATGACAATTTAAAATATTCCTGCTACAACAATTTTTAGCTCAGCTGTTTTGATTAACTTTTGAAGATTTTTCTCAAATAAATAAAAACAGATCACATGGCTAACTTCATGCCTCAAATTTAAAAATAACAATACAGTACAATATGGAATATTTTCAAAATTTCTAATTCCTTTTAATTTTCTATATATAAATAAAAATCAGAAATAAAAAGGGGAATAGGAGCAGCTTATGTGTTTCGATATTTTTCTCAATTCTAGTAATGGAACCGCTGGTTTTTAAAATCGTTAGAGCCGTTTTCGAGATCCGTTGGACATACATACATACAGAAATTGCTCGCTTAATATAATAGGATAGGCTACAATATAGAATATTTTCAATGTTTTTAATTCCTCTTAATTTTAATGATTTTAATCCCTTTTTATTTTAATGATTTTAATCCCTTTTAATTTTAAATTAATGAATTTGAATCCAGAAGGAAATAGGAACAGCTGATGTGCTTCTGCATTTTCTCAATTTTGGTAATCCAGACGCTGTTTTTACAAAGGAAGTTCGTATTTTACATTTATGGTCAGATGATTGAAACGAATTATCTCAACAGCTGATAATTATAATCTTCTCTCACTCGCACTCACTCTCTCTCAACATCAAGAACCGACGGAAAATTGTTTCTTCTGTCAGCTGATTCTCTGTCACTGTCTCAGCAGCTGAAATAATAATCTTGTCTCACTCACACACTCACTCGCTCTCACTCTTTCTCATCATTTACAGACGACGGAAATTTCTTTCTTCTGTCAGCTGATTCTTAAAGGATCAATTTCTCCTTTTTTAGGTCCTTCAGCGAGTTATCCCAGGGATGAGACCCGGCGCAAACGAATTTTTGTATCACAAATCTCTTATATTCCAAATTTCGTCAAAATCGTTAGAGCCGTTTTCGAGATCGTTGGACATACATATAAACATACATACAGAAATTGCTCGCTTAATATAATAGGATATAATATATTATCAGATTCAAAGGAACAGAAATCTAAAAGTTAACTATTGTATTTGAACTTTAGTAGCTTACAGCTATAAAAACTGTGTTCAAACTATTACTGGATCCACTGTCATGTGAAGAATTAAATACTTCCAATGCTCATCTTAAATGCTCATTATCGATTCCAGAGAACTTACAACTTCTACCGAATCTTTCACAGTCTATTCTAATTCAATTCCTGTTTTACAAGGCTGATCGAGAGTAGCACTGTTAAATTGGAATTAGATTAGCGAACGCACTACCGATCCGCTTTTCAGTTGGATGGCCTTACGAGGGCACTTGAAGTGAACGTAGTAGCACTTAATTTTATTAATGCAAGAATTTCCTCTCGTCTCTTATGGAAATATTAGCCTGTGCATGATGAGGGTGCCGGATGATTTTGGTGGAGTGGTGCTCCTATGTTTTCGTAGAGCGTCCCAGGGGCGCTTGCAAACCGTGTTCTCCTCTTCATAAGCTGAAATTCATGGGTGAAGATGGGAAGAGCTGGTTGATCATGCGGCGAGGGGATGAAGAGAATATTTACCGTCAATGTTTACGATGCCTCGGAGTCGATAAAAAACTGAATTTTATTAGAGCAGTTCGTCATGGGCCCCCCTGTGCTTGTGCTGGTGCATTATGGGAAGGAAGGGTGTGTGTTATCGCGCGCGCCATGGGATTCAACGGCAGCCGCTGCAGGCCGCACGCATTTCAGAGGGTCAATTGCAAAATGCAACGAGTGGTTGTTGAACGAAGGTGAAGTATGTAAATACAGTATAACCAATTAAAACGCACACGCCTGCACATGCTCATCGATAAAAATAATCATGTTATTCAACCCTGATACAAATATAATATAATTTTAAAAAGAGAAGAGTTTTCGACTTTTCAATTCATTTATCAACAGTGTTCTGCGCATTAGAAATCATAATTATATTCCTGTTTTAGAATACTACCATAAATAACAGATTAACTATCTAGTTAGTATAACCATCTCTTCTCTATGAGACTACTAATTGGATCTTTTCGAAGGAGCAGTAGACCTCGATAAATCCTATAGCTTTTATGCTACAGTCCATTGAATATGTAAGATATATTAAATAAATTAATCAGTCATTGTATTAAGGAAATTCAATTATTCCAATCATTTTAGTCGTAATGAAATTCAAAAAGTTCCTTGGATAACAGCACCGTGCGAAGAAATTCGAGCTGAATACTATAGAGCTTTTTGTAACATTTCTATCGGCAATTCGAATTTGTTTCCACAAATCTATCTGATTTCCAATACAATTCATTCTCCAATGGAACAATATGAGTATCAAATACAAGACTAGCGGCCAATTGCACAAAAATCTACTGGAATTCAACCGCCGGAAATAATACGGTCATAATGATGAAAATGATGCCATAAAACGAAACCAATATTTAGGAATTAGAAGTCAATGCAACGACGCCACTTCACTGTGGTTGAATTTAACTGAATTTTAGTGCAACTGGCCGATATGCTTTCAGAATATTTAGATAGAATACAAGTCTCTTTGTATCCTAATCATTTTATTCTATCTTCGGAAATACAAACTGCCGGCTGCTTATTCAAAATATTACAGGAGCTTGCAAATATAGGATCATATACTCAGAAACCCCCGTTGCAAAGTCCACAATTTCTGGGAGAACACTTTTTGTATACTTCTGGTAGAAGAACAATCCTCAATCGCTTATGCATTTCCACCCCCATCAAAGACTACGAAAATTCATCACTTTTGTTTGTGGTAGTGGGGCTTAGTTCAGCACAGCGGTAGGTTTTGGAGTGTCAAAAGCATGCATGGGGGAGGTAAGACGTCTTGGGGGAGAGCGAAGAGACAGAAGTTGCATCATCAGGAAGGGCTCGGAGCCACAAACAAGATTGCACGAGCAGCAACGGGTCAGCTGGGTCGGTCGGGTCGGCTATTTCTATTCTATCCTGGATCTCTGGTCGGGCAAATACGGCGTTTGTGCTGCACGCCTCAGAGCCGTGTTTGTCCACGTGACCAGAAAGCGGCTCACTCAGACGATCCCCCCCCCATCAATCCCCCCCCTCCGCACCCGCCGATTCCACATCAACAACAGTGGCACTAAACCCCCTCCCCCCTCTTTTCCCAACCACCCTGCCGATCAACAACAACCCTCAATGTGTGTTGGTTTGGGTGCAACTTGGCATCCCTCCACATTTGCATAGAGGACCTCATGGAACCAAAACTTTCCTAAGATGATTCATGTGAGGTGATTGAGGACTAAGTAACCAGATTCGATTAGAAACACAGGTGGAGTGACGGAGTTGAAGGATCTCCTATAACAATTTTCAGAAATTACCATTTCACTACTTTTTCCTATCCAGAGAACCTAAAATTCCATAAATTACAGTGATCAATGAAGCTAATACTAAAAAGTTTTTAAAAATAAATTGTGTGAAATAGTTTGTGGGTACTTCGGCTGATAATGTGGATTGGCATAGCCGATTTTCAAATCATCCTTGTTATTCGCAACTAAGTTCTTTTAGAACTTATTTCTATATTTTACTATTTACTGTATTATTTACAGTGTATTTTGCTTCAACAATTCCTCACACAAAATTTTGTTTCAACATTATTTGATTTGAGTGAGTTGATTATTTCTGTACTATTCTTATTTACTGTATTTTTGTAGGGCTTATTTGTGAAACAATGACGAATAATTTGATAACTGTTAGGCTAGGCGTACACCGGTTAGTCAAGACAAGACAAGACGAGATTAGTCACGTTTAGTCACAGTAATTCACATAGATGCTTAAAAAGCAGCACACACCGATGCAATGACTAATCGGTGTGTGTTTACTGTGACTAAACGTGATGAGTGGAAATATTTCTTGGAGTGTAAATTGTTTTTGTTTCCCCTGGCATTTACTTTCAAAACAAATAATGCAGTGTCTGTTATCTACCAATAATTAATATTGCATGGGACAGATATAGTGTCGACAGAACTGTTTGATGTATGACATTTCTTCATTCATCAGAATATTTAGAAAGATAAGTTCGGTCAATGTGGTAAAATTTCCGCCACATTGAGTCGTAATATGTCGAGCAAAATGTATAAATAATGATCAGAAACCTAATTCTCAGTCTTCCCTTGCACCTGGGAAATAGCACTGTTCCATTCAACATGACATGCTT
The DNA here is from genome assembly GCA_017141395.1 of Laodelphax striatellus. Classification (NCBI taxonomy): domain Eukaryota; kingdom Metazoa; phylum Arthropoda; class Insecta; order Hemiptera; family Delphacidae; genus Laodelphax; species Laodelphax striatellus. The sequence goes on from CM029531.1 coordinate 25,946,206, forward strand.
TTGTTCACTTGAATGAGGAATGAAAATGTACGAATTTCATGAAAAAAAGTTTTTTTACATTGACACGCCATTATCCTGATTGCTTGTTTGGCTCCAGGTGTGTTGGAAGAGCAGCTTGCTGTTCTCAGAAAAAGTTTATGGGATAATCTTTTGGAGTAATCTCCTCCACACACATATAAGCCTCTAATGTTTACGCATGTTTACAATGGGAGATGCTTTTGAGATGTTTCATTTCGGAAACTGTTCCAATTCGAAACCTCGAGTGAATGTAGTTTAGCAAATTGAACTTTGGGTATCAACCTTGAATTTTGTTTTGAATATCACCTTCAGGTATCAAAACAACTTCAGATTCTCAGTCGAGCTTTAGTTCGCAGTTTTAGAAGCCACCCACATGCTACACACAATCGTAAGTTTGCTGTAATTTTGACAACAGATATTGAAATTGGCAACAGTAAAAGTGAGCTCTCCAAATTCTGACAATATCTTTACAATATCAATATAAATATCTTATTTCCTATGAGATGATGGCTCATTCCTTGATCTACAAAAACGTTGGGATCCATCCTCCGCAAGCAAAAGATAGCTGAGGGTGATGAAGGATGACGACAGTCAATTTGAAACAAATTTTCAATAAATTTATTGGGAAGCCAAATCAATTCATAACAAATGGAATAAAAAATTATTCATAACTTATTATAATCATTATCATTGTTCTCAATTATCTATAATTATCCTGCTACCTTGATGAAATCAATATCATATTATTCTCTGACCTCTTCAGTATGATAATCCTCACTATCACCTTATAGGCCTAAGTTGATAAAATCTACATCATCATTATACGAGTACATAGCAACCTTATATCTATTCTATGAGCCAATTCTATCCTTATAAATATTTTATAATTTTTCAACTCTAGTGGAATATATATTGAACAACCCTAATAATATCTGTGGAATGTCCTTTTATATTATTCTCATTCAATTTATTGTTATCATTTGCCTATTATTCATACCACTCACATTGGTCTGGAATCAATATTGATGTAGATGTACCGGTAGTAAACATATGCTGATGATCCTGTGTGGAGAGCTGTTAGCCAGGTAAGAGGCTGTTTTGTGGGCAGACATCAGCTGTGTTTGTAGGTGTGACACATATGTGACGTGTGAGCCATCATTTGTGCCTGTCACTCACACTGACACTCAACCAACACCTCAGCAGCACCCCCCCCCCCCCCCGCACCCAACAATGTAGCTGTTGTCAGGGCCGTAAAGCCCTATTCTCTCTTATACTCCTCATTATCTATGAATACAGCTCACTCTGGTCTATAAATCCCATTAACTGCTAGTAAACTCGGTTCACGGAGCTTGTTATCTTCAAATGGAGGAACTGAACGTATTGGTCTTGCTGTTGAACTGGAATGTTCATTTCTGATGTCTAAGTAGATGTTGACCTTGACATGGTTATTATTGTTTTTGAAACCTCTCAAGGAATGTCAGGCAGACCAGATTTACCAATTAACTGCATCGATTTGCACCGTTAAAATGTTATACAGTACTGTATTATAACACTTGTATCACACCATCTAATATTTGAATTTTATGAATTGAGAGAATACAGCCATGAGATCTGCAGTTTTTCCGCCAAATCTGGATCTTGAGTTCTGGGTTCCAATTAATATAAGAGAAGTTTACAAATTTAATGACAGCCACTGTGACTGTTGTATTGGGCCAATTACATGCAACTGCGTCGAAAGAAAGGTTATTGGTTCTGGAGTGCAGGTTTCATTTGCATTTCGAATAAAACACGTTTGAGCAGAGAAAGCGACTTGATATTGAGCAGTGAAGGACTTGATATTGTCATATTGGAGTGATTCCCATTACTACTAACTGTAATTATACGATTCCGAGACTTTCCATCATCCTTTATTGCTCAGTTGAGTACACCATGAACATTGATACAAAGCTAGTTGTGATTCATGCAACTGTGATTCATTGTATATGAGATATAACACCCATAACCTTTTCCTTACATGCACGTTTGCCAATGAACCTACAATTATCAGGCCTGAATCATTTTGTTTATCACTCAATTCTCCCAACAGCGAGATCAGTCATTCATGAGAGAAGTTCATGTATGATGGTGGAGTGATGGAGAAATGACTTAAGGTAAGTTATCTGTTGTGAATATTAATTTCAAATTATTATCATTTAACGTTGAAGAGAATTATGAAATTAATTGTCCAACATATCAGAGTGTTTCAAGCAACAGATATTCAAAGTTTCTCGAAGTGAGAATTTAGTACGGAATAATCGCTTATTTTGATCCTAAACTCAGTGATCTGTGGAAAATATTCTCTTATAAGTGCCACATCACGGTGTTTTAATGTGCTGTGACTTATTAATTATTTGTATCACTTCAAATCACTGTTAATTCACGTATATTCAAAAGTTATTTCCAATTCATGAACTACGAGTGATATATTCAGTGAAATGGAATATTTAAATTCTTCATGCAATATAAGTTTAGTTCTACTGAGAACTAAAACACGGATTAACTGGATGATGATTGATGATCTCGGAGCCTACATAATTTTGTCAGTGTATTCTAAACACGCTCTACAGCTTTTCCCATGTTTTATCGTTCTGTTTTCACTCTCCAGTGAAATATACTTTTCCAGAAATATACTGGATTGTAAGTAACGTATCAAGGCCTGCTCTGCTGAATATTATTTAGGCATCAAAATCGCTTTCTTGTGGTTCAGTTTGGATCACAGTCATATAAAGCTGCAGGTCCATTCAACTCAAATCACCCTTTCATTACCCTCCTCATGATCATTTCCCTTCTCATTCCTCATACAGAAGACAAGAGCTTACAATTATGTGGTCAGCTGATCTGTGCCTACAGCAAAAAATAAACTGAATTTTTTTAGATACATCTTGGATATTCCTCATTGGAACATTGAAACATCCTCTACATTTCGTCTACTTCAGACAATTCAACCGTAGAACAGAATGAATGAACTTCATAGTGCTTGCAACAGAACCGAAACTATCTGTCTCCTTTTCCTCTCATTTTTCATCTTCTCGCTCTCAAAACTATCTTATCACCCGAGATCCTGGAGTAGATTCGCCCATCCATCTACCGTGTCCATCTCAGATTCCATCTCCTTCAGTATTTCTCTCTCTATTTTCTTGGAAACTCATCCTTGCGTTTCCCACTCATGCACATTTTCAGTTTCTCCTACTCTATTTCTCTTTCTCACCCTCTCTTTTCATTCCTTATTATTACTTATACTCACAACTTTTGTAATCTTGAATATATGCAGTTACTATTTATATTCAATAATTATTTTTACAATACTTTTTGATATACTTTATTACATGAATAAAGTTATCTCATCTTATCTTATTTCTTGTGTCTTGTCGCAAAGTGCTGACTCATCTCTTTTCTCACTTCAACCTCTGGTCCAGAATAGACTTATCCTCGCTCATTCACGTTCTCTCTCTTCCGCACGTTTCCTCTCTCTCATGCACCTCGTGGCAAACTTGCACGACAATGTCCTTGTCGCATCAGGCCAAGTTGTTTGTTGATTGTCGTCAGTTGGACCAGTGGCCAGCGCTCCTTTGCACCACCGACACAATTTGTCCTTACGCTCGCCCGCTCGTCACCAGCCCAGCCCTTTACAGCCGCCTCATCCCCATTCTGCTGCCCATCCGCTGGCAACAACAATATCCGAGGGCTTTAATGACAAGATTAGGTCGCTAGAATAATCGACAGGATTAACGTCATGACAGAATGAAACTCGTTACTCGGCCTGTGCCTTCATCCAGCGCCTCTCCACATCTCCACTTCCCTCAAAGGCCAACCTTCTTAGTAGAATTCAATTTCGTGTATTGAGTGCCAGCTGGAGATTAACATCTTGAATGATCTTCAACTTTCGAGAAAAATGTATCTTATTCTTCTGCTGGATGGAAACTTTATTGATACAATATTGATTATTGCAGTCCAATCAATAGAGGATATTCCTGGTACTTTGGTAGCACAGTATTACACAATGCGATTGCTTCATTGTTCCATAAATTATTGTAACATTGAAAACATTATTTTCTCTAATATTCAGTCAAAAAGAATGACTACTTTGTCGATTATACTATACTTTTTAGAATACTTGAAGAGTTCAGCATTATAGAATGCGATTGTTTCATTGTTTCATGATGTTGTTGAATGATTGATAACATTATTTTATGGTGAGTGTCAACAAAGCAACACCTGAAATTAGGAATCTATAGGAATCTACCGCTGAAAAGAAGTTGTGTTGTGGTATAAGTTTGAGGTAGTCCACGTTGATTGTTATTGATCCATCCGACTGTTATTTTTTAATACTCGTGATCTCTATTATTGTAACCTACTCGAATCATTATTGATTTGTTATGTAGAAGCTCAATATTTTGTCTCCAATATTACAGATGACACGTGCTCGCGTACAGAGTGAACGATTAAAGATTGATATGAACCGACGTTGTGAGATGATAATATGAAGAGAATTTATGTCCTCCTACTTCAAGATTTGAAAATATCTTTCAAGTGAGAAGACAAGTCAGGTAAAAACTGAGTACAGTTACCAGTATAATAAAGTATATAAATACAGTCCTGTCTCATAGTATCTGTTATCTACTGAATACTATTATCACGCATATCCAGTATGACGAATACTCATGTATCTCACGCATCTGACACGTGCTCGCGTACAGAGTGTGCAATGATTATGAAATTTAGAAATTCATATTTAAAGATTGATATGAACCGACGTTGTGAGATGATAATATGAAGAGAAAAATACATTCACCAGAGTCTCTCTCTAGATTTTTTTCCATTCAGGAATGAGAGTATCAACTACACTTTACTGTCATATCCATTATACTTGACCTATACCAGATCTTAGAACTTAACCTAAGTCTTAGATCCGAACTCCCGAATCGGATAAAAAGTACTCAAACATGTTGCGTTGATCTGATAGAAAGAGGACGTGTGCTGTATCATTGACAAGTATATCGCCTTATATACCAGCCTTAAACCATTCCCTAACTTCGAAAAATCTCTGTAAAGAGCAACATATTTTTATCTTGACAATCGTATCTCGTACCTTATATCCAATGAAATCAACTACTCTCACAATAAGGTGTATTGAAGCACTTTGACTATATTGATACATGATCTGAGTCAGTATATTATCCGGTTTTGCCTGAGCTTAGAAGCAGTTGTACTCCCGAATCGGATAAAAAATACTCAAACATGTTGCGTTGATCTGATAGAAAGAGGACGTGTGCTGTATCATTGACAAGTATATCGCCTTATATACCAGCTGGAGTTATGAATAAGACTGGTAGCAAGATGAAATTGGATTTGATGATCGCTGTTGAAAGCATACAACTGAAAAGGATAGGAAGCTGCGCGTCTGTGAAATAGGGTCGCAGTGAAGGGTGAACGTCACAACGGGTAGGAGGGAGAGGGCAGTGATAAATTGCAATTCTTATCACTCAGCAACAGTCTTCCAAGCTCGCTTTATTTGAGAAGACAATAAGTGCACCGTCCTTAAACTCCTTTGCGAGTCAGATTTAATGCCGTTTTAATACCCGGATTTTCTTTTAGACACCCTCTCCAAGAACGTTCCGGTCGTCACAGCTTCAACTACTTTTGTTTAGTGATCATCACGCTCAGAGCTCAATGATATATTCGGACGCTATTATTCACGACTGGAATTAACCCGTTCCTAGTGATAACATCAACCCTCTATCATACTGTCACGCTCCAACTTTGAATTATCATTATTATTATCATCATTCTTTCCCTTCTCACCCGTCGCCCACCTGTCTTCTTTGATTATCCCACCCTTCTTTTTGTTCCGTTTTCTGTCTTTATCTCTCCGTTCATGTCTCAGTCCACCAGACTTCCAATTTTCTCTCTCTACGAGGGAAAGAGCCTCCTAATGACTGAATCTAATATAAAGGTGCGTCTGTTGAAGAAGCGAATTCAATTGTAGCCGCTCTCCAAATCATTTCACGGCCACGATCAGAGACAGTGCCGTCAAGTCCTGAACAAATGATATTCGCCCGATCCTCAAATCTAATACGAAAGGCATTATCGAGTCCCCGTCATGAAATCGAAAATGATTCTCATGAAGGAGGGGGCTGTAGAGCTGTTCTACTCCAATAGAGTAGCAGAGTTTAATAAGAGGTGGTTCCAAGGATTTAATAAACAACTTCATCATTTTGACATCGGCAGACTCATTTATCACCTTGAAAGGTGACAACATCAGGTGGGGATTATCACAGAATCTGTTATGGAGAATACCGGTGAAGAAAAGAGTATTACATGAATATGGTTATACTGTAGAGGGGAAAGAAGAAAGGGTATTGAAGAATGAGATTATATTCATTAAACTTTATAAAGTGTTAGTTGATTTCAGCAATCGATTGGCAGTGTTAATACGTCAACGGAGAGACTTCAGGTTGCAGTCTTAAAAATGCAGCAACAAGATGAAAAAATAAACGCTGAAACAAGTGTCAACAGGCTTTATAATTAAGTGTTTATTCATGTTCAATTCCAATCCCCTTAAAATTGCACTTACGACGTTATAACGCTCTCACTATTCACTTAGAGCTTTTACTGAAACTAATTGAACCAACCAAAGCGTAATTCAATCACACAACATCACAACATCATTGGTTTGAACGGCGTGGTCTATAACTAAAATAGAAATGTTGATTTGTTGTGCAACAGTGTTATGAGTTGGATAAGATATTCCATTTGGTTGATGTATCAGGTAACCTATGAACAGGCAGATGATTGCAGATCTCATTTGAATAGGAAGAGAGGCCGTGGATTATGTTGTTGTTGGGCTGATCAGGTGCGGCAAGAACTATTGGGCCGCGGACCGCCTCAGTCTATCCATCACGGTCATGACGAAAATCAATTTCGCTCGAGGAAATCCAATTGAGTGGCTTGTCCTACTGCTGCACTGTACTGTATTCATGCGCGACGCATTTTTCGGGAGATTGATTGAGAGATATGATAGATGATGTACACGAATCCGCCCGGCTCACCAGCCGCTGATAAACGATAGTGCCGCTCACCGCAAACAGTGAAAGAGCTGCATGACAAATCGTTTTGTCGGATAGGCCTACTGGTCCAACCAGCCAGTTGCGTTCGAATCTATTTTAGTTTGAATTACATGATTTGTAACTTAGTGCTGATTGTGAAACAAGTGATGAAATTAGTGACTGCAAATAGGAATTATGATCATGTGACTATAATAGAAATATGATTAATCACGGTTCATGATTTTAACAAAGAACTGTTGTATCCTAGATCACTTTCCAAGGTGGCTCCTCAGTATAATTAGAAATTAATTTAAAATTAAAGCTTATTTTTATCAACGTGGCATAGCATTATTCCTATTGATGAAGACTATAAGTGGAGGGATTCATTTTTACAATGAGAGGAAAGTTAAGTTGGAGTGTAATAAGTAGATAGTGAGATAATAAGGTAGTAATAACGTAGTGAGAAAATGGGTAATGAGTGATGAAAAAACTTACTGGTGTATAAAAAATTAATAAGCGAATGATTTAAATTGAAATTTTTATTTCTTCATAAAAATAAATTACAGCAAACATAAACATACGAGATTGTATGAAGAATTCCCTCTAGGGAAATGGAAGTGGAAAGAGTTCTTATCAGATACAAAGTAAACAATACAAAAACATGCTGATTAAAACTTGAAATCGATACATCACTTCATTAAAATGGAATTTTTCAAAGCGGTTTCATAACAAAATACAATTAGAAAACTTATGAAAAAAAACTAAATATTATGCACATTAGCGTATTAGATACATTAGATTAATTGAATGATGAAATGATATTTAATAATTGAATTATAAAAAAAATGAGTAAGAAATGATCACATGAATCATAACTAATGAATAATGAGTGGAGTTGGAGATTTATAAATTCACGAGACAAGAAGATTCAACGTCAATAATTAATTTCCTGAAATGTTCGAAGCTCCACTCATATCTCTGGATGATGAAGCCGGATGACGGAACATCATTACTTAAATATCCTCAGCAATATTGCAACATTTCCGCATACAAATACACAGTTATGGTGTCTGAGCTAGCACTTGATTTGCTGTCCTAGGCCGTTCAAAACTCAATATATGAGTTGGGAGCGAACTTTGTCGAGCTAATATTGGTCTTAGGACGGTCGCCGCGACACCGTTCACAGTACGGGGCAGCTGAACGCTCGGTGCAATATTTACAGTGGCCCGGACCAGTTTGCCAATTGCAAGTGACGGCTGCCGATAGGGGATAGAGGCGGTCGCAATCACTGAACTCCTAAATAAATAACAATATTCGTTTGAGTGCGACAAGTCCAAACTATGTCACGTATCGGCTACGCTGCATTGCAGTCTTCTTACCACCACTTCCAATACTGTGTATGCAAACCGAACCAGACTTTCAAAGTATTTGCTTTTTAAGGTTGTTGCCAGCTGCTTTTCTGGACGATAAGAATGATGTTTCACTTGAATGACAAACAAGTTCATAGAAAAAAGTACATTGTAACAAAAATCTGCATACTGTACTACTGTGATGCTCCTTCTTATGTTATACTCGGTTGTAAATAATTCACTGTCATAGAACTCAGATGCAGAAAATTGATCTTCATCTGAATCATTGACAGAATAAGTCATGGAAAGTCCACAGAATACTGGTAGCGAACAAAATGCGCCGCTGGAAATAATACGTCTCTTAGAGCTACAATGAATTTTAAATTAGAATTACTAACCAAATACAATCATACAACACGAACATAATATCATTATGGTGATATTTTAATTTTGGTAATGTAATATGTTACATAATTACTGTTTTCAATCGATATTTTAAATCATTTTTGTATTTTCTGGAGATTATATAAGTAATAAATAAATGAGATGAAATCATGGTGCGGGATCTATTCTCCCCTATAACAGAGTTTATAAGGCGATGCAGAGCAAGTATTCTATTTGATAAATTTCATACTAATATTGATATTGGGAATGCACACTAGAGCAGGAATGAGAACGAAGATTATGGGCATGGGAAATGAAGGGAGACAATTGTGGAAAAAATATCATTTGAGGGTTTCACTTCTTCAGCGAATTCTGGAATAATGTAGGCTAGTCTAATTTCTATGTCATACTTGAGTGTTTTACTTCCACTCTTCTAAAAATGTGGTGGGGAAAACTCTCCGTCATTTCAAATTTTCACAAAATCAATCTTGAAGACTTAGCTACTATGACTTCTCGAAAAAAATGAAATTCTTGGATATTGTTGGATTACGAATAAGGAAAAGCAGTGATGTCCAATTAACATAATTTAGAATTATTCCACTTCTGCCTGCATTATTCACGATGTCTTATAACCTTAAAAACTGTACTCTATTACTGTAAAACTATGCTTCTAAGAATGAGGGTAATGTTCGAGAGATAGCCTCCTGCCTCCTACTCATAGAAGATGAAGCAACATGAAAATGAGTAAAGTTACATCGTTGATTCAATTTGATATACTCTACCTCACGACTTGAAAACCATTTCGGCGAAAATTCCTTCAGCTCGCTGTTCTCCAATTAAAAAGCAAACAATTTTCCTTTGAGAGGCGAGAAGCGTTATAACATCAAAAACGATATACTGGAGTTGAAACGATTGCAAAATGAATAAAACGGATTCCGTTGCTGACAGATACGCTACAAGAATACATTCCCTTTATCTCGCAGTATTAATCATTCCGTTTGACGTTAAAGTTCACAGTACACTTTGCACACAACAATATGTAAAAGATTCATTCTCAAAATACATTTCAATGATGTCCGGAACAATAATGCACTTTGTATGTCTTCACAAGAATAAAATATTTGCTAGCGTCCCATTTGGAATGTACCTCGTGCACTATTCATTAATAAATAGGCTAGTTCCAGAACATGATATACAAAGGGCTGGAACAGATTGTTTCTGAAACGGCAACATTACAAAAGAACTCAGAGGCTCTATCACAGACTGGGAAAGAATTCTGGAACACAGTGCATTCTAGTGGATGTTTCCAAGAAAATTTTACGGGTAGTTTTTCCCATCACAGTAATTTCCAATTTGAAAAGTCTAGTAGGGGTTTGGAAATTCCATAATCAATTATTACATCACTGCAATCCACTAGAGGACATTTCAAATTCTGTATGATCCCAGAATAGCTCATGTTAATAAGTCAATGTTGATTTTCTATCTATCATGTTAATCTTTATTTCTAAATCATGAAGGAATTTCATCCCAACTTCGAAGAAACGAATATTAAAAAACAAGTAGCTGCTTAAACAATACTGTGAGAGAATCTGATGCCATGGAAAATGATCATTCTCAATTGATTACTATCACTATAAACGCGGTACCATGAATCATTTCCAAAGCTGGTAATTCAAAATCTGAACGATAAAGTTCTTGAAAAACTAGATCACTTCACAACAGCTAGTACAAGGAAATTCTCACATTAAGGTGAGAGCGAACAGAATGTTTTGAATTTTAAGATCCTCCAGCAATATCAATAATAATTCATTCTACTAGGACATCCCATGTCGCACAAAACTGCGACCATTGAACTACATGTAATAGTTTTAAATCTTCCTCCTCCTCCTCCTCCTCCTCCTCCTCCTCCTCCTCCTCCTCCTTCTTTCTTCTTCTTCTTCTTCTTCTTCTTCTTTTCTTCTTCTTCTTCTTCTTCTTCTTCTTCTTCTTCTTCTTCTTCTTCTTCTTCTTCTTCTTCTTCTTCTTCTTCTTCTTCTTCTTCTTCTTCTTCTTCTTCTTCTTCTTCTTGTTCTTCTTCTTCTCCTCCTCCTTCATCCACTTTTCCTACTTCTCCTACTTCTTCATCTACTCCTTCTCCTGTTTCTGCTTTTCCATCTTCTTCTTCTTCTTCTTCCCCCCCCTCCTTCTCATTCTTCTTCTTATCTTCCTTCTTCACATCCTTTTTCTACTTATTCTTTTTCTCCCCCTCCTTTTTCTTTATCGGCTCCTTCTCCTTCTTCCACTTTTTCTTCTCCATCTTATTATTCTCGTTTCTCTTCTTCTTTCCCTTCATCTTTTGCTTCCTCTCCTCCTTCCTCTCGTTCTCAGTCTCTATCTTTCTCTCTTTCACTAATGCACTTACTGGTGCAATGAATAATGAATAAATTTTTTGTTTCGAAACAGATGATCATTAAATCATAAGTTGGAATGTGAAAATTTTCCTGATGTCTACGATAACTTTTTCGAAAATGTACGGTACTTATCAAACATCTACTCAATGAAATCTTTCAAATGAGACGTGAACGAACAAAATCTGTTGAGAAACCACGGAGGAGTTCACCATTCCATATAAAGATAGTACATTATAGAATATTGACTATCAATATAATACTGTAAATAGTCGACTTATGAAATTCATATTCGACGCGGCCTATTAATGTACAGTTGCCGTTCAAGTTTTCCCAGTAACATATAATAAAACTTTTATTTATGTTTCAATAACAATATAATCGGTGACTTCCGAATAGCATCAATCCATCAAAATTGTAGCAAATATTTTTTTTTATTTAGTCATAAGTACTCCAAAGATGTAGAATTAGAATGGAAAGGAGCTTATTGGAAGGCAAACGTTTCTCGCTGCTCTTTCGGTGAGACGGCTACGCGAGCGGGCGATCAGTTGAGAAGCGATCACGCGATGTGGCGTGCGTGAGACGTGCTGGTAGCCACCAACACAAAGCCACAAACTTTTATGACTCGCCAAAATGAACAGAATTACGAGCTCGCCGAACGAGCGTTGAAGACTCTTGTAACCCGAGCTGCGCTATTAGTTCAAGTTCTTCAAAGAGCCTCCCTCCTTCAAGTAGCGGACGCTGTTGTTGCTATGGATCCCGTTAATAGCTTCTCTTCCCCCAATAAAAGTGGTTATAGATAAGAATATTTAACCCTTGAAAGAGGATATTTCTCAGCACTTACGAAGCGCTGAATATAGCACCACAATCAACAATCCAGGAATAAAAATGGAATTTCCTCGACAATAACTTGAAACATATTAATAAAAGATTATCAGATTGGAAAGAGAAGAGTATGAGAGAGTATTAAAGTGGAAGAAAGAATAATTTTTCTTTCAACAAAATTATTTTCTCTCACTTTCAACAATGATGAAAGTCTTCAGGTGAGAGTGAAAACGACGACGACTGAGAGGAGATATTAAAAATTGATATCGAGCATGTTAGAGGAGAGATAAAATTGGGCCTGTTTCAAGACAATTGGAAAGCCATGTAATAATGGAAAGACGGATACAGGACGGATAAATGACAGGCCTTTAACGCTAGACAATCTTCGGGAGCATAATATCCAATAAACTAAGTGAATTATGTGTCCATCTTTTTCCTATTTTACAGGACTTTTTCCCTATGAGATAGGCCCATGTAGGCTCCCATTGACTGATTTCAGTATTCACTATATCAAACTCCAAGCTTCTCTTACTAGAAGTATGGTGTAAGAAAAAACTACTTATTTTTCCTCCAATAACTTATTCAATGTGATATGATCACTTGCTTGATGAATAATATTATTGTATACTGATTTTAGTATTTACTAGAATCAAAATCTAATTTTACTAGAAATATGGTGTGAGAATGATTTTAAAAGGTTCACTTTCTCTTTGTGTCCTGATAAGTCAATGTTGATAATCAGCATTGAACTCACGAGTCATGATGGCAATTTACACTTCCCGTATTCATGTCACATTTGAAACTTATCCGCACTTGGCTGCTACCTATTTGTCTCGCACTGTGTATTGTCGAGGAAGGTGTTGTTTGATACAACATGGTCGTGTGACAAATGACTTTGCTGCAGGGCTGTGATTCCGCTCGCCACACATGATCGATCTTGCAAGGAGCTTTCGAAGATTTTCTCCTTTGCTAGGGAAATTTACATCCCCACTTCTCCTTCTCTCCCTCCTTCTCTTTCTTTCCTCCTTCTCATTCTCCTTCTCCTCCCACTCCTTGCTCCGTCACGCATCAACAGGTCGTATTCCGATCGCGTCTTCTTGATTTTCCTCCATTCCTCTTCTTTAGCCTGTGATCGATGCACTTGTGTCGCACGGATTACCGTCTCTACCGTCTGCGATACGTGACGGCCATTTTTCCATGTAAACTGTCTCAGGCCTCCAGCGTCATATATTTTCAAAGTCTGATTGTTGATCGGCTTGCGCCATGTTCAATTGATTCTGAAAAAATATAGGCGGTGATCAACTTCTCTTGACATCAAATTCGAATACATTCTTCACGATATATTTTTGTAGGATTAGGGCAGCTGCTGTTTGGCTCTGAGTTCTACAGTCTAAATTGTCTATTGTATGAAAAATGACATTTTGATACTTGTGCCTTCTCAAATCATTTTAAATGAATAGACATCGAGCTATATTGATCATGGAAAAAAAAGAGAATAATCATTAATTGATTTATGAATTTAAAAAGTGTATTCATTGATTTAAGCAAGTAAAATGCAAGGAAAGGTGAATTTCTAGGACCATGAAATTTTTTTAATACAGATTAGAATATACTTGCTCCATTCTATAATTGTTGCACTGTTATATTGTATACTTTTTGTATTCCATACTTGCTGTATCATAATATAATATAGTACTGCTGTATTCCTCATGCATTATGTTTCATGTTGAATGGACAAGTCCGAGACCTGATTTTCAAAAGAAGGTAGGCTGATTTCCGCGCCACATGAAAACCATACAAAAAAACCTCTACAATAATTATCAGGATAAAATTCAAAGTAATTTTTCCTGAACATTATACAATATTCAAGACCATCCCTACTTGGCTACATCATTGATAAAATAAGACTTCAAAGATTATTTGTAACATGTATAAATGAAAATTAACAAAGATTATCATTTGTGACACATTTTCCAGTTCTACATCGCTTCAATCGCATAATGGCTCACCTAAAAATACAAAACAATTTGTTGATTTTTTTAGGTATCGGTCTTTACCGGCGTATTACCGGTCTGTGACGGCGTACCGGCGCTTACCGTCACAAAAAAAGCACTGGATCTATGTATTCATGTTCCAGTGGCAAAATAAAAGCTTATTGATTGCTCAAATAATATGTCGTCCTCTCCTGAAATGATCTGAGTTTGACCTACTCTGAATATCTGTTCTGATTATTTACTGAAAAAATCCTGAAACAAGGTGCCAAACTGATCAGTTGTTTCTGCAATTGAAACTTTAGTATAGACACACCTCACAGATTGGATGTTGTTACATACATGCTGTTAGCAATCAAAATAGTGACATAGACACCAGCCATAATTTATCGTTTTCAGCATAGGCTAACCAAATACTATGAAATAGAATTGGTTCCCTCTAGTTTATAGTGAAAGTTGTCCTCCTGTTTGAAGGTACTTTTGTTCGGTAATAATTTCAGCACTCATATTTTCTGAATCTGCACATAGTAGCTCGAAAAAAGGTGATCCCACTCTGAATTTTGATGAATGATTTGGATGGTGATGATAATGATAAGAGGCTGTTTTATTCAAATGAACATTCAGTTTTTATGAGCTCTGTCCACAAACTATAGGATAGATGCCAATCGTCATAGCACGCGACTTGGCGTGCAGAGCACTAAGCAGTTGCACTACACAATGACATTAGAATTCACTCCAGTCCTGTGTAACTGACCAAAAAATACAACATTACTTTCATGAAAATGATATCTTGAAAAGCATTTCTGATTAGGTACTCAACATAATAATTGTAGAATACCATTAGAAATCTCTTCAAAACAGTTTGGCTGCAATCACTATTGACTAGTAGTAGCAGATCTCTTCTATACAATTTAGTCGATTTAACGCTTTTATTTTCTTCGACTTTATCATTTGATGAAGATCTCTCTTTTATCGTTAAAATTTTTTTTCAAACCAATTTAAGCTTTCATAGTTTCCAGTTTGGATTCAGGTACCAAAACCATTCGTACTCAACACTATTGATTTGAGTCCAGAATCTAATTAGATCTAATAGCAATTCAAAGCTCAGCTATGAACGTGGAAACGGAAGTGGACTTTGAAATCGATTTTGGTTAGGCGGTTTCTATCCAAGTCCTTCTGACAAGTTCGGTTGGGTCAGACTGGACAAAGCTTTCGCTTCAGAATGGAGCTTAGCCATTCTATTGATATTGTTGTTTCTTGTCTGCTCGAACAATATCGTCTCTGACCATTGACAGAAGTTCGTTGTATTTATTAAGTTCGGTGAAACATGATTTTTGACAGTATAAAATACATACTGGGAATCTAGTTTCAATTTTTCTATGATCTTTTACAACACTTTTTGTTGTACATAGATTCATTTTTGATATATAGCAAATTTTTAGGTAGGCCCTGTACGGATAACTCAGTGACTTTGAAAACCAGTTTCGCAAGGGTGAGGGTGATTTCAAGCACTTCTCTATCATCGAATAATGAACGCTCTGTCTAAAATTTTCTTCAGAAAATGACAATGTTTTCGAATTTCATTAGCTTCAACTCTGTAACCACTGTTAGAGAAAGTGCTGAATTTATCTCAAGACCCGAGCAAAATTATGATAGTCTACTATCAGAACTGGAGTAAGTTTGAGATCAATAAATTATAATTTTCAACTCTGGTCCTTCACAGAAACACATTCATTTTGCTCCTTATTGTGTTATCTCCTCATCGACAAAAACCATACGCTTAATAATAATAATCTCAAGAATCAAAATTCAAGCTTCGCCTAGAATTTGTATCATATTTATTAGAAAATAAATATTTCATTCATGGAAGCACTGTAGCTTTTACTCATTTCACTAGAACTTGAGACCTTAGATTTGTGAACTGCAGACCCAATAACACCGTGAATTGAAAGCCACATAATGCAATTATTATTAACTCACTGCATACGTTTATACTCTTCCATCAAGTAATTTCATCTGAATTTCACTTGATACTTCATAAGAAATTCTGTTCCATTTGATTGTTTTGAATATCTCACTTGAACTTATCTGTAATCCTACCTTTGGAGAAAAGTATACTTGCTTTAAAATCTCTCACATGAACCTCTCAGTGGTCCTATAAGAGGATATTTGTTTCCCACCAGAGTCATTCGCCTACGCCTGTATAGCATATACTGCTGTACTGTGTAGCATTTTATAGCGACTACTGTATAGCATAGTAGGCTCTGCTATGCAGTAGGCTGTGCTATTGCTATGGTGGATTATTAATAATGTAAGTGACACTTGAAAGTATCAATGGAGTAGAATGCGGTCAGAGTTTTCTTGGCTCAATCCAAGCGTACTCGATCGAAACACCTCTGCCCCGCTCCTAGCTTGATCCACCCCAAGAAACAACAGCCAAAATTGTTTGTTGGGGGGTAGGCCGTGCTGGCAACGGGTGACCCGGGTGGTTGGCATCAAAAATTCATTAAATTTGACTAATGTTGTTTTGTAAGCTTAAGGGACAGGCACGGTAGGATGTGCCGCACGATTTACATGTAAATTAGTCCCTTCGGCCTCACACCACCAGCTCAGCCCCACCCCCAATGCATGCTCCTTATAGGCACTGTTACAGCACCCGCCCCTCATCCACCCCACTTTACTTACCATGGTCTCAAGGCAGCGTCCAGTTTCCGTCTGCCAAGTCCTATAATGATTTACCGATCCTTCCTATTCCAACTGATACATTTTAAGCACGCACACGCAACGCATACAATGATGCAGTTTTCAGTAGGCCTAACTATCCTCGTGCCCCATGAATCAAATAGTGAACCACTTACTCCCAATTGTCGATATGGAATTATGCAATAGAATACATCGCTATCTGCGAGTCCATTCCAGCATCAATGTTTCAAATACCTGTATTAACAGGGTTAAGTGGTTTGTATCATACCTGAAACGGGGTAATCTGATGAAAACTGAAACTAAACCAGCCTAATGCTATGAGCAGCTGCTGTCGTATTGCCTACTCTAGATTCATTTCTGTTTGAAAATTTAATATCTCAGGTCTAAAAATATTGACTATCACTTTTTTCTTGCACAATTATGGTCTCTTCAGGCAGCGGAAGAAGCGTTCTTTTTATGGATGTGACTTATTCATATTTTCTTATCATTATAGAGGATTTTGTAGTCATCAATGCTCTAAATTACCTCTCAGCAGATTGAGCTACGCACTAAATCCAATCCATTCATCACGTACTCATCTAAGAAATAACTTTGACACCTTCTCAGTGGAGAAAGAGTGGGAGCGACTAATCAAATAATTTCACAACATAGAAATAAGAGTAACTCTATTTTGTTATAGATATGTTTGAGAATAATCGAATAATATTCTTAGATAATAAGATGCATCCATCCGCTCAGCATAATTATAAAAATACTCTCTCCTTACAGCTGGATTGAAATATTTCCATTGACAGAATAAACTCAATCAAGTTAAATTTTCAAAATAATCACATCCATCAACATTATAATTATTGACCCATTTTGCCTCTATGTTAATATCACGCAGCTTTCTGTCGTGAATCATTAAATTCTGGAGTACTGATTTAACCCCTAACTGGAAAGTTATTTTACAAAATTGATAACGAGCTCTTATTTGACTCTTGTGACGGAAATTTTCCAAGATCTCTCTGCCTTCAACAATATTACATTATTTCTATTGAAGATACTGGGTCTACGTCCACATAGATAGTTGAAAGCAAAACGTGATTTTCTGGGAACCAAATTTGACTGCATGTCGTCAATTCTAGTGTGAAAACAATAGTGTTAACTTCGCAGTTCGTCATGGATCCAAAAACTCAGAACTTGAAAGCAAAAGTTGCAGATTGTGAATTTCATGTTCGCAAAGTGGAGAACTGTTCAAATCTTGAGAATAGTTGAATGGTTATAATGAAACCATTTTGGGTGAATGGTGAATGGTGGTGAGAGATTTGTAGATGAGGTTGGATGTTGTGCAGGAGGTGGAACGGAATGGTTGTAGCGAGTGACAAGGATGAAGCGTTGTGGTGGAGTTGAGTCGAACCTGGTGTTGGGAGGCAAATGTCAGAAGAGCGAGCGGTTTCGTTGTTTCCCAGCGACCGATTTGTTTCCCTTCGAACTCTTCGATTTGCTTTTGCGTACCATAGAGCGGCAGAACAAACAGCCTCAGTCAACATTGAGCACAGAAAACCACGTTCGACCTGACAACAAAGCGGCAAAGATACACAAGAGACTTGACTGATAAACTTGCATCGCACCCTGTAAGTGAATTTCCGCAACTTCGACCATTCCAATTATTTTAGTCTAGATGTCGAACAAATTAGCTCTTCAGCTAATGGATGGTTCGGTTGGTTTCAAACGAAGCCCTTTGTCTGTTGGTTGGCGGTTGTGTTGAGAATTCAACCAGGAGCTAGAATAATTCGATCTACTGTAGCATTTTATCAAACCACTCTTATGCCTTATTTACACATTATCATTGGCAACCTCCGGTCGACTGACAACCAGTTATTCAAACCGTCTTATTTCAGTCAACTGGCACCTCAAATTTGGCTGACGTCGCTCATAGGTAGCCAGCATTGGCATTTACTAGTCAACTGGCATATTATGCCATTGGATACGTGTATACAAGGCATAAGGCATAAAAGACTACTGATTCATCAGAGGAATACTCTCCTGTTGATAATCTCAAGAAGTTTCAATTTGAATAAGGTACAAAGCTTCGAAAACAACTGACTTTTCACATTAGAGAAATACACCTTTGATAATGATAATTTACTGCCTTGGAATATTGACGTTGAGTTATTATCAAGGCAATCAATGATTAATAAACAATTAGAATTAATTATGTTCACAATCTAAATCGTTGAAAAATATTCCTATTCCCCAGTGTATTGTCTCTAGAAGCACTTTCCTGAATGGCTGTGAACCAGTAATAAAATCAAGTCTTAGTCACCAATATTTATTTTCTGTTACTTCTGATAATTGATGCAAATATCTAACGAAACAACTGATGCTGAGATGTAACTTCAATAATTTATAATTCATTAACAGAATATATTTTTAATTTTTGGGATTAGGCCTAGTTGCTTACTCAATACATTCCTCGATGTATTTCTTTTTTATATTGGTTATTGGAATCTATGCCTTCCTCAGTTAAGTTAAAATGATGCCACTCTTCTTTAAAATAAAATTAAACTCTAGTTGAGTTTTACCAGACCAGAAAATAGGATTCCTGATCCAGTAAACAGGGTTACTGGTTCAGTAACTTTACTAGGGCAGTGGAATTTTCACTCAATTAAAAAAATCACTTGAGACAATATAAGATCAAATTTTCACTTGAGACGAAAAATCTTTTCAACACCACTGGTTGTGGATTCAAAAAAATATATAATATTTATAAATAATCCCAAACATAAGATAATAATTATATATTGTAAAAAATAAAAATGTATAAGGCATCAATAATGAAGACAAGGATTTACAAACATATTTATTGATCTAATTAGATACAATTTAAAAAAAGGAATCTATGTACATTCATTTTGATTCCATAGTTTTCCATAACAAAACTACAGCCAATTCTAGAAATATTTAAACAATACAAAAACGTAACCCTGGAACATTTGCGATTCATAGAATTGTAATGAATAATGATTTAAAAAAGTCCAGATCATCATATCTCATGCAGTTTTACATTTGAATCGAACATTGAAACAAGTTTTAATTTTATAATGTGATTGGATATTGATAATATTGATTAGATAATTCATTCAGATTTTTTATAAATTTGCAGATTTATTCCGATAGCTTTTCCAATGGATTTTCTCGTCATGACTAAAAGGTTACAAATCACACGCAATAACACCAACCAATATTGATCGATGGATAACACTTTATGGATAACACTTGATCGATATGGACTTTGCTCGGATAACACTGTGCTTTCCACAGATACCACTGTGCTGTTAGAAGTATGATTGTTCAAAATTCTGACTAGTATATTCGAAGTATCACGAAATAAAGCTTTTTGTTCATGGTTGTGGACTGTGTAATTCATAACAAAAGAACTCGATTTTCCATAGTATAAGAACCAAACAACATGTAGTTAACTCTAGAAGCATGGGAATGATTCGAATAATACAGAACATGCGTGATAACATAATCAAGCGACAAAAAAAGACATCGACATCAATTAATTACTAACTTACAAGCTTTTCATGGATGTTTTAAAATAATTCTCTATAAGAAAGAAAGGAGGAAATGGATCACATAATAATTATATTTTATCTTTGATAAATACACAAGTTTGAGAACATATTCATATCACTTGGCATTACTTATGCATCACCAAAAGTTGCATGGAATTCTTCATCCCATGTAATGAATTTTGAGACAATGAATCCCATCCAAGGAATGCACTTATTATTTCCAATTTGAGTTGACTCTTGTTCAATCGTTCAAAGGACAAAAACTCTTCAATTCAATTATCATCTCATCTACATAAGTTCATTAACCCTGATTTTTATTCAATAGCTTCTTCATAAAAAGTTATTAATACCGGACTTTTCAAAAAAATATTGTATCGTCCAATATTGAAGCCCAGTCCGATATCTTTTTAAACTTGAAACTTTCTTTTGAGAGTCTCAGGACTTGAATAGATAATTAATTGAAAGTACTCGGAAATTCACAGTTACTCAGACATTTAGGATTTACTACGAGAGTTTAAAGTCTTGAAATAGTTCAATACAGATTTTTTCAACTCAATTTCCTTATTAGAAATTAGAAATGAGATCGAGTTTCATTTAAACTTTAGAAAAATTATCAAATACTGCTTTTTCAATCACGTTGAAAAAACCTCGACTATAGTTCTTGAACTGTGGGTTTGTGAAATTTCATGAACTATTAATATGTAATTTCATCCAGTTGTTGGTTCATTGTGCTTTTGAAATCTCATGATTCCTATTCCACGTTTAGATAATTTAACTAGTGATGCGTCAGGGGTTTAGAATATTATGTTACATCATGACTTTGTTATTGATTATCATTATTGGCAACTTGCATACATAATTAATAACTGGATCACATCGAGATTCATACTATTTTCACTCGCATTTGATTGTATTTAATTATCGCTCATACTTGACAATGCGATAATTATCACATATAAATAAATCAGCTCATTGTTAACAAATTTTCCCAGAGTGAATCTTTTCGCAAAGGGGATCGTTTATAATTGATCAGATTCATAATCATGGAACAAATTTGTTCAACTTTAATTCGGCTGTACAACCGAAGCTTCACTAAAGCTTCAATAATGAAATCATCGTAAATGCAGTAGAACGTCTTGATTCTAAAGAATATCGATCTAAACTAGTAACCTTTCTCACCAGAGTTGCTTATAGTACATCTCATCAATCAGCATTCGGAAACATCTACACATCTACATTCACACAAAATGATTCAATCTATGAATCTCTCACAATCAATGAACATTTACATTTTTCATATTTACAAGGGAAATATACATCTTTACAAAAGTATCGTGACAAGTATTCAAGAATGTGACAGAGATAAAAAAAGAGCAACACGAATATTGATTTTTGAAATAATCTCAAAAGTTACTCTTAATCCAAGTATTAAAAAACATCACACTTTGTTTACACTTTGAAGAGAAAAATTTGATGGAACTGGTGAATAAATCACTACGCGGAAATAAGATGATTTACTTCAGTTCAGACGTTGATGATCTTCCAACGTCAATTCGGACAATCTTTGCCAATTTTCTATGAGATATCTTCGGCATTTTTGTGATCAGGATGACCTCGGTAACGTTCTGAAAGAGATGAAAAAAATAGTACATTATAACCAGAATTGGTTTTGAAAACGTAATTTTTAAGTTATGAGTCATCAGACTTGATTATTCATCTGAATAAAATATTCATAATACTAATTCCAAATCCATAGCATAGAACGGGATTACACAATTTGGAAACATCTAGACATCTACATTTACGAAAATTGTTGGTTAATAACTTAATGGCACTTTAGTAAATTTGTAGTTTTTTTATTCCAAGTTATTATATGGCATTCTCAGTTTCATCACATCAATCTTTTATATTAATTCTATTCAAGCTGAATGAATCTGGTATCATAATAATAAACTGAGAAAGTGTTATTGATTGTCTGTCTGCCCTCCAAATTACATTATTCTAATGGTCAAAGTTATGATTTTCTTCCACTCCCAAGTTACTACGAGAATTTTTGTAAATGTTTTCTACAGAGACCACAACTATTGCATCTGCATGAAGTAATCTAGTCTTCATTTGGAATCATCCTGGTTGAAATCAGACTACGTATGACTATCACTTTTTCAATTGCACTTTCATAACTTAAGCTAAGCTAAAGAAAACTCTTTCAATTCTACTGGTAATACGAGTGGGTGAATTATTTCTATTTTTACACTTACATTTCTCTATGTCAGGTGAAGAGCCGTTGAACTGAATAGTGCTAAGACGATTGAGGTTGTCGCTGAATGAAATGTATGGCTGGACGAACTGGAAGGGGCAATGAGCTCCATATCTTTCATGTTAGGATCGGCTGGGAAATCTGAAAAATTAATAGAAAGATCTTTATAAAACATAACTGGGCTTATACTTTTATTTACTTAATCCTATACCTAATTTACTCAAACCTTATTTTGATAAGGTTTGAAATGAGTAAGATTTATTCTAATAAGGTTTTGATGTACAAGTAATTCCAAACATGATATTCAAATTTCAACTAAGAAGAGTGGAATGTCTTATTCTACTTCAATAGGAAGTTGAAAAGATTGGATTCCAGTACTTCCTTAGAGACTGTTCTTTTTCCGATATCAAACTGAAATAAATCTCAATCTGAATCATGAGAGATATCTAGTGTACTAAAATATTCAACAAGCATGAAGAATGACTTCTTATTTTATTGGAATGGAAAATTTTCTCGAAGCTGGTATCAAAGCATCATGAATAAGATTTCAAAGTATGAGACACTGCAAACATCAATCTCGAATCTCATCTTGGAAACATGGAATGAGTGTGGAAATTTCTCTCAACTACGTATTAATCGTATTTCAAATAGTCGACTACAATAAAGTTCGTTACCAAATAAATCGAAATGGACAAGAATACATCATCCTATATTGAAATTTGTAATATTTTATCAACTACTGTTCCAATTAAATTAATTCTTCGTGACTTAAGCGATCTTTTGTAAATGGTTTTTGCCTAATAATATCATAAAAGTTTCCAAACGTATTATTTCTCAATTTCCTGTTGAATTAATAGAGTATCTTTTATTATAGTACCGGTATTCAGAAGTTAGCATTTATATCCCTTCGACATTGTCCAAAGAACTTCAGAATATTCACATTTTTTTTCTAATACCAATCAGATAATCAATTGCCTAAAATCCATAGTCTCATTTCAAAAATGAATATAAAGGGTTAATCAATCCTTATTCTTCTCCCTTTATTATATATCGTAGAATAGAATGCCTTCTTTATTTTTCTGACATGGTGAAGTTTGGACAATGATGTCCACTCTACCACATAATCACAAATATCATGGATATTCCATTTAACTCTACCACGTAACATTGTGAATATCATTTTATTCGAAGTGAAATGAGCGACTGTTCCGCTTTCTGTTTTGTTCCTTAAAACTCTGCTGTTTTTTTTATGATATTTCTCCATAATGAATGAAAATAATCAAGATTCACTAAATCTGAGTCACTATTCACTAAATGGTGTGAAACAGTGATAAATAAGTGGTTGTCAAACCAATTTTTCCTGAATGATGGGTTGTCAATATCTAAGTCGTTTCGATTCAAATAATACACAATCAAAATAAGGTAGTTGCAAAATTGAAATAATACTAAAATTGCATGCGATTAAGGAATGATAAGTTCAAGTACCGTAAACGTGCTCACCGGGTCCGCGTGTGTAGAACTGGTAAAGATCGGACACCTCATTCCAGCCGTAGCGATTCTTGGCCTGAACTATGGCCTCGAACACGGATGCAGACTCTAGGTTGCGAATGGTGTAGGACATCAGGTGGGAAAATGTCTCACCATTCGACGGTTGAAGCACCACATCGTGCCACTTTCCTGGTTGTTGGTAAGAGTCGTTCAACTGTAACAGAACGGTAGTTGTTAAATTCTCGAACAGGGGAGATAAATCTTCAAATTTTCTTTCAGGATATTTGAGGACGTAGGGGAAAGTCGGGCACTACCGGACAGCGGCTGACATCGGACAAAGCCAGTTCTTAAAAAGTGCCGCAATTGGCAGCACTTTTTATGCTGTCAGTACAACCAACTTAAGTAGCAAGACTGCCCACAGCAGTATTGCGCATTTGACGTAGCACGTTTTCGTAGTGGCTCCAGTTTTATGTATTTTTTACGGTTGACAAGTGCACGGAGATAGTTTTAAAAGGCTGCTGCATCAATTGAAGCAAGTAATATTAGTCATAGTTGGTCTTAAAATACTTAGTGTACTTTATATCAAGTAAATACGACGTTTAGCTCCAGTCACATGACTGATTATGGCTTGACAGCCACAACCATCTGGGTTTTCAGGGATAATAGAATAGAAAAGAGGAAATTGGACAGAAGAATCACTGAAATTGGCTATTGAAAAAGTGTTATGTAATAAAATGACTAGGGAAGGTCGGGTACTACCGGACAGCGGCTGGCATCGGACAAAGCCAGTTCTTAAAGTGCTGCAATTGGCAGCACTGTTCATACTGTCAGTACAACCAACTTTAGTAGCAAGACTGCCCAAAAATGTATTCATTTGTGTGATTTAATATCCCTCAAACATAATTTCAGTACTATTTTATGTCTGTCCGATACCACCCGCCATAAATTGAAAAGTGCGTTTTGTAGATAGTTGGATTTTTGGAAAAAAAAGTATGTTGCTATTGATATTATTTTATATAATTCACGCCAGTTATAGATGATATACTGTAGTATTATTTTACGCAAAAAGTTGGCATTTATCATAATCCTTTAACTGGGTACTTAAGAAAAAGCTAAGGTGGCCGATATCACCCGACCTTCCCCTATTACCAGGTCCTATATATTTATAATGTTGAAGTTGTAATATTTAAAATTATAACGAGTTCACCCTGTTCACGACGAGGGGGGTAGCAGGGGTACTTTTCTTAGAATATTGGGCTAGGATTAGCTGAGAGCATGATCACATTAGGGGGGGCTTTGAAGATTTAAAACAGAATGCAATGTTTTTAATGCGTTTAGTTGCAGCCAAGAAATTTTGGCTCTTCTGTACAGTGAGACTCTTTTTTGTCACTCAGGCGATGGATCTCCCCAAAACCCCTCCCCCCCCCATCCCCGGCCAACTGACCAAATACTGTTCGAAAAATGTTGTGGGTTGAACCGTATAAAGTGCGAATCTGTATTATCTGCACGAATTATAAATTAATCTTCAAAAAATAGAGCTCTGAAACGCTGTTTTGGTCTCAAAAATACAAAACATTTCCGAGGGTGGGGCCCCCGGACCCACCCTCTCCGGACCCGGATCCCGTCACCACCATTCGCCCCCAATGTCCTAGATTCACGCCTTGTAAAATTTTAGGAAAACTTTTCTTAGCTCTATCTATGTGGCATTTTATAAACTAACTTTTTACCAAGTTTACTTTTTTAAACTAACTAAATCTTTTACCAAGCTTTCATTATTCTTCCACCATTGAAAATGATTATTTTTGAAAAAAAATAGGGCCTGCAAAAATTCAATTATTTATCATTCTTTTGGGGCAAATCGTATCATAATCAGTCAACTCAAAATTCTTCACGAATTTTCCAAAATCTACTCTACAATGCTCCAAACTCTTTTTGTATAATAGATACTCAAAATGTTCAAATTTTATTAAATATATCTATAATATAATCATCCCCATTATTATACTATAAAAGTTAATTTGAATTATAAGCTCTAAAAATTATAGTGAATCTTGAAGTCACTAACCAGCACTGATAATAGCTCACGTATCTAAATTCATGATTCTCTACTGATTTTAATTTTCTGTTACTAGTCTCAATATGAGTCGAAATGGTCTACTAACAAAATTGTGGCAGCATATAATTAAGATATATTACTGAATGTGTTTTACTACAGTTTACTAAAAAGACTGTGGCAGCATACAAAATACATTAGTGAGTGTGTTTCTATCTTGTGAGTTTGTACAGTAGTTAGTTCAGCAATTTTAGTGTTGGCAGGTACGATTCTCTGGAATTGTGAACCCCCAGGCTCTAAAACTCACTCACAAACGATGTAATTGTTTTTGCTGATTCGCGAAACAGCGAGGTTGATCATTCTGTTTTCTTCCCGAATTCAATTAGGTTTCCACAAATAATCAACATCATGAATTTTCTCATGATAGTGCTTTGGTCTTTGGAGAATAGAAGCCAATCTAATGTGTCATGGCACATGATATTGCACGACATAAATATTCGGCAATTAGCCATCAGTTGACAAATATGTGTCGATATCGGATGGAAGTGAATCTATCTTAAAGCAATTAACTGATGATTCCATTCCCATTTTTTACATATTGAAAAACAGTTCATCAGATTTTTTTTCTTAGATGGCGGCTAAAGCTTGCAGGTGATTTTTGAGGACTTCTAGTATAGTATACAAAACGCTTATCCTATCATGTCTTGTGAATTCCGACTAGGTCACACAATTCTTGTTTGGACTATAAATCCATATTTTGAGCCTCCAACAACAAAAATCATTGGTTCCACATTTCCAATTTTGCAAGAAATAGAAAGATCCATTAAGTTATTAATAGTCTAATACCAAAAAATTGGTCAATTGAGTAATTGAAATAATACTCAGACTTCTTTCCTAATGAGAGGTGCACTGGAGTAACGTTGACGTGAGAGATGGGAAGCTTGAGCATTCTTGATTCGACTCTGCCAGTATTTTTATAGCTTAGGTGAGTATATAAATATTAGAACATAGAAATTTCAGAGTACAATTTGAATAATTATCTATCTAAATTCATTCAAATATCGATAATAATCTCTAAACGTGATACAATATCATGCATTATTCATGCTGGATTCGTAGCGTCAGAATTGAATTACTCACCATAAGTTTCCTGTAGAGAAGACGTACTTCCTCGAGCGGTGGGTAACTTTCAACCAACCATGTTAAGTTGTAACTATTCTTCGAAGTGCTGTATGGAGGACTTCTGAACTGAGCAGGACTGGGTCGTCCTGGAAAGTTATCAACAAAAAAGATGTTGTAGTGGAAAACAAAACATCATTCACAAAAAAAGTTGACTTCTTGATTAAACCATCTTACAATATTGGAGAATGTGAGAATAGAAAACAATGATGATCTATTACAATATCACAAACACTCGTGATTGCATTCGATGATGAATTCATATACACTGGAAAACTAGACCACCGAGCATCTTCTGTATAGTAGCATTCATTTTTTACTTAGCCAATTCAGCCAGATATGAAGATGGAAGTAAATGAGATATTGCAACTATTCAATTGCTTTTAAATCATGTTTTGATGAATTTGTCTATAGATTTATTAGTTCATGGCAATGGAAAATATTTTATTCGATATATTTTATGTTGAAGAGTTTTTATGTTAAAAATATTGTACGTTGAAGAGTTGTGACAAAGTACGGTAAATGAAAAACGGCTAACAAAGTCGTAAATGAAGAATGACAAAGTCGGCTTCTTCATTAGCAGTAGTTTCCATAGAATCGTGTATGTTAAACAGTTCTAAAAAAGCAGGTAGAAGACAGCGTTGAATTCTTCATCAAGGGTAGTGTTTAAACAAAACAACAATTTTTTTCATCTCCTCCAGCAATCACTAGTAAGGATAGAGGGTTGAACAACTAGATTAGCAACTGCTAAGCATTCAGTCACAGTTCATTTCGGTGGTTGGTTTGCTTGTGCTGAGCCCCAGGCGGGGCAGCCGAACTTGAGCAGGAGGATAACATGTGAAGAGGGCCGGGACAAGTGGAAGGATCGTTAGGAGGCAGATCTGCGACGGAGAGGAGGCGACAGCCTAAGCCTCATTCACGCGCCGCTGATCACTAGAAAGACCCCAAGGCTTATCAAGACCGGAGCTTTGCTCGGGCTTCGATCGACACGACACCGGTTGATGTCGCACTGGGGCTGACGAATGAAGAAAGAGAGCAAAGACGAGTGAGAAGGTGACCTGATGTTCGAGGGGACAGGGTCCAGTGCTTAGTCCTAATCTGAGCTGGTGTCTTGGGCATGGGGCATGACCCGAATTTTCAGTGACCCGCGCGCCCGAAAAAGCAACCCAACCGGGATGTGCTACTACATAAGAGAGGATTCACAGGAGAGGGAGATAGATTGAGAGATGAAATGAGAGAGAGAGAACAATCCGCAATCCACTGTTTCAAACGAGCTCTCATCAAATAGAGAAACTCCCTTTTTGTCAATCTTACGTTATTAGTTGCTGGCCACTGTAACCAGGAAACTCTATTTGGAATTCTGTCCAGGTTGGTGACTTATGAAAAAGTCACCATTGTTTAGAGGGTAGGGATGAGTTGCGTCGAATTAATATGAAATGAAATAGAATAGTGTAATTGATTTTCGAAACACTGGTGGATGATTCTCTCATCTTTCATATTACGAGTCATCACGAGATTCACGATTAGAATAATAATTAAGAAAACTGGTCGTTGATAAAGGATGAGATATTTGAAAAATCAATGTACTTTCGAAAATATAGAAAATATCTTGAAAAGATATTGAAAAGTAACCATTTAACCATTTATTTTGACTAGATACTACGACCTGCTCAATTTTTCAAGGAGTGAATAGGAGGAAGAACGAATTTTTTTTGTGTCAAAAATCATCTAGATAATGAACTTGGAAATAGTATTAAATCGTTTGAGAAAATCTTAGAATATTTGTCGTAATACATTATTCTAATCACCAACTTTATATTGACAATATGAGTCACTTTTCTTTGTGGGTTAAGTTATTCATCTATCTATCTACTTTACTCACTCTCAGAGAGAAAGAATACTTCACTCTCAGGATAATCCCGCATAATGATTTTGAACATATAAATGCGTTCTGCTGGGCAAGTGTGTGAGTGGAACCATCTTTAATATTTGATTCCGACTCAAGTCACACAAGGTAATCCTTAAAACTTTCTCCCTTGATATGTGATTTTCAGGGTTGATGATTCTTGCTCAAGGATCAGTGAAAGGGTAGGAGGCAAGAGAAGGTTGATTTGCGGCGAATGTTGTGGCTGTGGCTGATACGCACTGGGGATCGGTTGGGGATGTGGAGCCGTGTGATTAGTCTGTAAGTAAACATCGCGATAGGCGACAGGGGCTTAATCCAAGCCCCAGCAGGGCAGCTGCCTTAATGAAGAACCTCAGTGGTAGGCGCTTGAACTTCTTAATCGTCGCTCGGCCCGGACCAACTTGTAGATGAGAGAGAAACTAGCCAATCAATTTCGTGCCAATCGCCGATAAAATTGATGAGATCGAAGTTGCAAACTCTAGGGATCCATTGCGTCAAACATCATAAATACATGTCTCTACTCTATCGCATTGAATCAAAGTTTATATTGGTCACATTCAAATGACGATCTAATGAGATTTCGCAATGTGGGCTGTAGCCGCATAAGTTATAGTGCAAGCTAAAAACCAACCACTAGTTCGTTGGTGAATATTAAACCATCTAAACAAGATCATCCTAGCAGTGAGGGGAGATCTAACTTCCTAACTGAAAAAATATCGACTGGATTCGTTGGGCAGATTCATTAGTATCATTGAGAATTGGAGATAAATATAAATATCATGATTAGAAAAAATGATAGGAGAAGTAGATTGAGCATTGAAAATTTGGGAAATCCGATGTACAAGATATCAAATCTATCTATCTAGCGTATGGCTTTGGTTGGTGGGGAGACCCGAAGGTAGTTCCACCTCCCGTTTATAACCTACTTCCATTAGGTTGAAGTTCTATTTCACTTTGCAAAATGTTCACTAATTTTCAAAAAGGTTCTTTTTGATATATGAAATTCTAAAAGTTTATAAAATATCAAATTACCTGCCTGATGAACTGAAAATAATTTCACCGGAAAATATGAAAGATTATTTGAAATAACACAATGGATTTCAATAAATCTTACTGAACTTAAAATTACTTGGAAAACTTAAATAAATTCATGAATTCGTAGGAAACTAGTAATTAGTTTACTTGGTAAAGTTTACTCTACCAAGTTTACTTTTACAAGGATGTATTCGAAAGAATTGCTCCACGGAAATGGAGCAATCTACCTTTTTCTATAAACAGAACTTTTTCTATAAACATTCTACTATCATAATCCATTATACCAGAATTTGAAATTCTATAATAATTAAATATTGAAAATATGGATTGACATTCGAATCTCACCTGATAGTTCCATGTATTTGCGAGATTTTCCAAGTGAGTTCTCAGCGACACAGCTGTAGTTGCCGAAGTCACTGCTCTGCACGTTTCTGATTGTGAGTGTGTGCTTGTTCCCACGTGAATCCATTGTTCTCCTCTCAGTTGGTTCCAATGTGAAGCTGTCCTGGTACCAAACAGTCTGAAACACAAAACAAAATCGGATAATTCCACTGATTAATTGCAAAACTATAAGCCTGGACGAAACCATTTGAACGGATCTCAAACGAAACACGATCCGTGAAAGATTCCTTAGCGGATCACAGCTGCATTGTTGTATTTGATACAGCAAAACACTGCAATTTGTTTGCTGCAATCCGCTTGGGAATCGCGAATTCCTCAAATGTCACTCGTTTGTACCCAGGTTAACCCTGATTTTAAAAGCATGCTAACTACTAAACTCATCCTAACAGTAAATTCCATAACATAGATTCCAGCATGAATCTCAGTGCATCTCCACTCCTATTTCCTATTCCCTAATTCAAATCTGTTTCAATTTCCTATCATTTTCCAAATAAATAAATATTTTCTTACTGAGGGCGAACTCGCAGTTTTGATTAGTTCAATATCGGCCTACATCTTTTCAACACATTAGATTATTAATCAATTATATAGAATGATATCGGTTCGTATTACAAATCATAGATCATTTAAAAGCTAATTGTTACAGTGAATTTAGCTGCTTGAGAGCTTGATTTATTGTTACTTTGATAATTCTCTTTCGTTTCATTTCTTCTAGAAAGCTTCTACTGATGGAGATGAGATAAGAACAATTGATAAGGAGTTCAGTAATAAGAGCACAAAGCTCGTAGCTTATTTTCAATGTTTGGATGCTGAATTGAGAGTAAATGCCTCTAAACACTGTCCACTCTGATTTTATACAAGACTGTTTCAATCCATGTTTATGATTTCTCCATGGAAAAAAGTCACTAGAGCATCGAGCCGTTTTTAGGGGAAAACGATCTGAGCATGATACAGACATTTTGTCAAAAATATCGTCCATTCCTTGAAAATATATCTCGTGAAAAAATATCAAAATACTTTCTTCAGCTCTTCCAAGGTCTTTCTGATATCGTTTGGTGGTCCATTTATGCCTTAGTCGCTCGTCTATCTGACAAAGAAAAGATACAGCCTCTCAATTTGGCTCTGTTTTTGAACAATGCCAGTCGGAGGTTATGCTAGCTGCTTGTTGGCGTGTGAGTAATGAGCAGTGAACGTTTTCTTATAGCTCTTGAATGTTCACCATTCTTTACTCGATAACATCAGTGCATGATGTCGATTTTGTTCACATCGTAAATAAGGACTCCTGGTATGTGTGGAACAGTGGTTATTTTTTATTCACTTTTAATTTCGAGCTCGTGATGGAAAACTGATGACTTGGTGACGTAAAACTGTACTTACCCATAAAAACATATTAAACGATTTATAGAAAACATATGAAAACTAATCGAAACCTGTACAGTCAAACCTCGTTAGTACGAACCTCAATAAAACGATTTTTTTAAATTTCCTCTTAGCTTTGTTAAGGTTAAACGAACGTTTTTTATGAATACTTCAATAAGAAGATGGAAAAGAATGAGATAAAGACTAATTTTTTCCTTACGCCATGAAATTTGTCTTATCGAGATTTACTTTTATGTCATACTTAAACACAAGATATTGAATATCCTCTTTGAAATTTAAGTTGGAAAAAATATTGTTGGATTCAACAATAGTCATCTAGTGGAGCATGAACTATGAATTAATATTGGTGAATATGACAACTTACCCTTTCATTTTCAATTGTAATTCTGTTCTAGGATTCTAACAATATTTTTTTTTTAATTTTGATTATGCTTGCATGATAATATTGCAATCAACTGAATTTGGGGAGCTAATTCTCGATGTAAAAGTAGTTGAGAAAATCAATCGTTGATTAATAATTATTTTAGAGAAGACGTTTCATAAAAGTTTCAGAAAAAAAGTTGGTGACAGATACTCACACTGGGTTGTGGCTCTCCATGGACGATGCAAACTAGTTGAGCTTCGTAACCCTCGCCGGAATGCACCCAACTGCGCTCCACTTCCACTTCAGGAGCATCTGAAATCAAAGAATATTGGAAATTCCAATGAATTTGAGAGATTTTCCTTAATAGAATAATTGATTTTCTATCTTGGTTCTAGGGAAATAATGTTAGCTAGTGTACAGACTTCATGTAAGGGTCAAGAGTTCATTGGGGAAACAGACTTCATGACTGTAAGAGTTCAGACTTATATGTGTATATGTGAAACATGCAAGAGCTTGTTCGGAAAACTACCAGATTGCTGTTCAATTGATTCATTGAACCCGAGGATTAACAGTTTTTTATGTGAATCGATATTTTAAGTGGAACAAATTTGGAAAGTTTGTCCTAGAAAATTTGGATTTCAATTCGAAGTTTCTCCCAATTGATGAGAAAATATGTCTGTACTAAAGAATATTCAAGTATATTCGAGTATTCTATATATTCTAGTGCTTTAATATTCTACTAAATTTCTCAATGCAGAATTGCAAATTTCTAGGAGTAGTATATAATTATCATATTACAAAGAAAGAATGGTCCATGCAAGTCTGATAATCCTTTCCGTTTTCCAATACTTTGTTATCATAATCCTCCCAGATTATGTATCTATGAAGGTGAAAATCTATATTGCAACATGATGAACAACGAACTATTTGCAACTCCGAAAGAATATTGTAAAGATGAAAAGGGTATGACATTATTAGAATTTATCATCATTCTAGAAATGAAAGCCAATTTTGTGAATTAGACCTTTAGTTGATACACTTTGCATTCATAATGGATCTACGAGTGTAATTTCATTCACAAATCCAGGATCATCCAGCCCACCCCCGTCATCCACCAGAATTCAGCGGTTGTTTTCCATAAACAGTATCCAATTAATTAGAGCTTTCTGAGTCAGCGGGAGGGGAGGGCAGCAGTTGGTCCAAACATCCCCACCGAATTTATACGTGCTATTTTTGCGGAACAAATACGGTAAAGCTTTCATTCCCTCCACTCTTGGTCGAAAAGAGTAACAAATTTCCAACAGCTGAGGTAAGAGTCGAGCCCATTTCCTGGAAACAAAGGGGGATCTTCCCTTCCTTAGCGTTAAGGGTAGCCTGATACCCAATTATTGCTTTTCTAAGGAGCAAGCAATTCCGACCCCTGATTGGTATGAGAAGGGCTTTATATTCACAGGCCATTGATATGAATGGTGGAAATAAACGTCAACTGCTTTTTAGTACAGGAAAGTTCAACAAGAAACATTGGAATTTATGGAGCAGGGGCGTATATTTGATGAAAACTGAGAAATTTCAAAAGTAGAATAAATAGTACTAGTTCTCCACTAAGTAATAGTTCTCCACTCCTTAGTTGAATATGACTCGTATGTGATCAGTTTTTTACGGACGTTTTTCATTCAATGAATTCTTAATTCAATGTGGGATGGGGATAGTATTATGTGATTATTCCCAAGTTGTCAATAAATGAATGAATTTCAATGCACTATCCAACCATGGCTTTTCTCGCCTATATCGTTCACCCAGCCAGATCAGGACAGGAGGCTCGCTTCAATAAGAACAAAATACAACCAACAAAATTAGCGGTAAGATTCTGATTTGAAATCAATATTTTTTCCGAGCATTGATGCAACAAAAATATAAAAGACCAACACCTGAACTTGAAAAGCAGAAACTTTCGTGTCATGAGAATTATGTCGAAATTGAAAACTCATTCTTCAGACCAAAAAAAAAATTGACTTTCATTCCTTAATATCTGGCTCAATATTTTTCTACTACGTAATCCTCACCGGCTTTCGTTTCTGAAGCTAGTATTGTTTTCCTTTTCCAGTAGAAAATGTTTGTCTACAAGAAATAGAGTTTGTCGTCTACAAAAAGTGATACTCATGATGCAATACTTGGTTCAAATGTATCGTAAAATCTTCGTTTCTTATGCATACTAGACATTTGGAGTAGTATAAATAGGAGAATTCATCGACATCATTCAGGAGTAAGTATGCTCCGGGAGTAAGTATGCACCGAACATACTATCAACCAAAGCATACTATCAACCAAACCATACCATGATCTGAAACATACTATCAACCAGACCATACTATCAACCAGACCATACTATCAACCAAACCATACTATCAACCAAACCATACTATGATCCAGAACTGAAATCATATGCAGGGACTGGGACACAAGTTTGGGCAGAATGATTTTCTAATTTTTTCAGTGCATTCAATTTTGTTAAAAAGATTTTACTCTGTGGATTGGTATATCATAATGCCCATAGTATTCCATTTTTTGACACAAAATATTTCTCTTTAAGATTTTCAAAGTAACCTTTCTTTTTGTTAAAGCTCTCCACAGTTTTCGAGTTGAAAACACAGAGAAATTTCTCAGGCATTAGAATATCAATAAGCTTTTGAGTCTTTGTGTTGAACAATTTCAACACAACAATATCCTGATTGTGCATGGACAATATTTGCGCACTGTCAATGGGATAAACCAAACCCTCTGTCAATTTCTTATGGGAACAACATCAATGCCTGCTTTTGACATGACATTGAAGTCATCCATTGAGAACTCGGTATTAGCCATGATGTAATCTCTTCAACTTCCAACTTCCAACAGCAGACTGAGAAAAATCTCATTTTTTCACTGGTTAAATACTTGAAAGGTAAAGTAGGATTTTTTCATCCGTGTTTGTGAAAAGTGATTTAACATGTTGGATAAGGGCTCAACCCTTGTTAGCCAACATTGCCACTAGTCATGGGCTCGAATCCACATGCTAAATCATTTCTTTTGAAGAACATTTTCAGCAAAAAGAATTAAAATAATTCTGGTTAAAAGAGAGTTGATATTTTCAGTGTACTGTATGGGTAATATTCAGGAGTCGTGAGGCATCCACCCATACACTCCATCTTTTAACCATCACAAAAGTTTTGCAAGCCCAACAGAGCCATTATTCAAAGGAAAGTTTTGGGTTCTAGTGGGAAAAAATGAGAAATACAGTATATCGTTCTACATTGGTTTCACAAGCAATGAAAGTGGTGTGTACTGCATCATGCAGTTGTGAATTATCAAACAATAAGCACATGTATTTGTATTTACATCAGTTGACATTTCAAATTCCAATTCTACGTCAACAGCACCACTTTTAATATTATCAACCTGATGTGTGCAGTCTAAAACATAGAGTGGAATAGAAGATGAAAAAGTATCTGGAGCTAGAATAGGCTCAGAATACTTCTTCATATAATAAGAGCAGTTTGCTCTGCTCAACATTTCATAAATCATATTCATGTTGCCTTGAAAATTCTCATATGGATAGAATGTTGAGTTTAAAAACAACCTTATATTGGTGACATTACATTTATCGAAAACAGAAGCACTCATATCTGGTTTATTCCTCCGTCCTGTTTGGAAACCAATAATAATGAGTCGTGGTTTTTCAATCTGCAAAGTAGTACGCACTGACCAAACATGTTTGTTGGTTGTTGGAAGGATGGGGTATTCATAAAGGTCCCAACAGCAATATGTCATGGTAATGGGCTTGTCTTGATCAATAATTTTCAGCAATGACAGTTTCCTCTCATCAGACAACTCTATGAACGGTATATACCATCTGATTTTAGTTAGATTGATTTTAACCCTTTGCACTCGAGAAGCATTTCAACAAATTTCCTCTGGAGTCGCATGGCCACTGTGAGTGGCCACGGCTATTTCTCTGACAACTTGTTCTTATTTCTGTAGAGAATGTTCACTCAGATCGTATGACCACTGTCAGTGGCCGGAGTCAAATTCCGTGAACACTGCATGGCCACTGTCAGTGGCCATAGTGTAATACTCTAATATCTATCTGTTCTAGTGATTTATTTTCCCAACAACAGCTCTGCAAAGTGCTGACATCTGTTGACAAAATATTAAATGTTTAGTTTCATGCGTTATTTGTTCCACAGCTGTAATAACAACCTACAATCTCTGTTACTATGCAGCATGTTGACGCAACTACATACAACAGTGATTGGATTTAAGCTTTTTCAACTTTATTTAATATTGTTCTCTTATTCAAAAGTTTCTTAACAATTTAAAACATATAAGAAGATGAGTTCTGAAGGCATCAGAAATGAACTGGAGATTTTTTTGGCAGAATGTGACTCCAAGCATGACAGTGACATTGACTCTAACTTGGGTGAACGGTCCACTTCAACACCATTCAACTCATATGCAATCTGGATAAAAAGATATAGGGTAAAGCCCTAATCTCCTGGTATTAATTATTAGAGTGGCATTAGACTTTATAAGACTTAGCATTCATCAGATCTGCCACACCATCCAAGTGATACACACTCAGTGTTCACTCAACAGTCACTAGTGACTCACTCAACAATCACTAGTGACTCACTCAACTGGCACTAGTGACTCACTCAACAATCACTAGTGACTCACTTAGTTGCAAGTGTTCCACTGCTAAGCTAGTAGATTGAAAGGAGAAAATAAACAAAACAAGTAGATCATACATTTTTTTTATTTTTTTTATTTTACCATGAACAATCATGAAACAGAATATAATAATGGGCCACGATATCACCTCTACAATAACCCAGCATATCAGAATGAAACAAGATGTTATCATTAATTTGGTGTTGTTATACAGTCCATGTTTATGATAACAGTATCTGCATCTGGCACAAATTAGATCTTCATTGTTTTCTTCCACTGTTACATTATACTGATTCATGCTCAATCACTACAAGTTTCTCAGACTTCACTTGAAAAATAATGTAACTAGATAAAATTTGCAACTATTACAGAGCTAATATTTTAAACATTCCTCCTCAAGCATCATTCAACAAATGACACATTGTTGTATGATGCATGATGTTTTTAAAGTTTTCTAGTATAGTTGGGAAAGGGATAAGGTAATGGTGAAAGAATATGAACTCCAAAAATTGTTATCATTTTATTTTCACATCTTTTATGGAAAATGATTATTTATTGAGATTACATTTTTATATTCATTAGACACTGCATGAGATTAAGAAATTTTTTTTTTAGTGATTATGAAAAATATGATGATTATATTGTGGTGTGTTGGCCACACCAATAGCCACTACAAAATAACATTTAACTCTATCAATACAATATTTATTTTTATTTTAGTGATTACATTTTGAAAATATGATTATATTGCCACTTGATGATCACATCATTAGGCTTTACACAAGTTTTACAGAAATATTTCATACTTCTGCTCCACATCCTCTAATATCATGATAGCATGGCTTTTTCATGAGATGACAAAACTTCAATTAATACCTGATTCAAGCATCACATGAGAAAATCTTCTTGTCTATTCTGTCTGCTAGATAGTGACCATAAGGTAGCATGGTGATGCCATCACTGAGAATAATTCTCTTATCATCCTTATTCCATAATGAAAGCTCATTAAGTTTAACTGTGTTAATTACATGATTGGAAGATCTGAAAGTTATCATAGTTCTGTGGAAAGTGAGGGCTGAGTAGAATGGTAAGGTTTTAGAATACTTTCAAAATCCGCAAATATTACAATTGGAAGTGAATATTGATTCTGATAATTTTGAAACGCATAATGGAAGGTTCCCCACTCGGATTTGTTTTAGGCATGATTGCTCTGAACAATCCATTTTTCTTACAAAGCCTTTCATGTGATTGGAATCCCGTTATTGTGATAAAATGAGTGAGACATCGTTTACAAATATGTACTTTCCCCTTGTGTTTATTAATTTGAGACACAACTAGTCTACTCAAGTCTTTTATGTAACACCAATGTGTGTTGGTGTTTTTTTGTACAAGCAACATATCAAAGTGGTTTCTCTTAACAAATTCGCAAAGTCTCAGAGGATAAATATTTTGAGAGGAATCCAAGCCATAAACATTTATTGATACGGATGGATAAAGCTTTTCAAAGATTCTAACATCTTTCAAAGGTGTTGGGAATGAAATTTTGCTGAAATTAAACTTTGATTTCAAATTTATATGGTGATAAGAAATACGTTCCGGTTTGATTCTTACATATTTGCTTAAAATAGCCCACATGATGCATTGATTGTCATTTACGTTTTACAGTTGATAACCGCCTTTTGCCAACAATCTTTTTAGGTAGATCAATGTGAGATGCACCCCTCAATGGTTTGTATTTGTTTGTTCTGAGAAGGAGCCCATCAATTCTACTTAATGTCCATCCTGATCCAAAACCTTGATAATTTGCTTCCTCATTACAAATAGATGAAATGCATTCATTAAAAATATCACTTATAGATGAGCCATGGAAAAGAGGAGTGTTCTTAGTTTTAAAAGATCTGTTTTGATATGAAATCTCATCCAATGATTCTGAGTATTTTCTATAGGTGCATTCAACTAGGATGTTAAACTTTAGAGAAACTACCTCATCCAATTGAGATTTCAACAAATTAACACACTGATTTTTCAATGATTTCAACTATGTACATAATATATCCTTAAATTGTTTGTTTCTGTAATAGTAAGTTTTAAGAGCATTTGAGAAGACCGATTCTCACTCTACAAAATTATTGTTATTAGGAGGAATTTGCAGTCTACTCAATTTTATAATAGGAGTTATGTCGCCTGATTTTGAATCATTTATTTTCTCAAAAAATTGATCTTCAAAATTTCCATTATCTTCATCTACAGTTATTGAAGCGGGTTTCTCAAATATTTCACTCATGACTGAGTCCTCATTGTGAAAAATCTCATCGTTTGAACAGATTGGAATATTGTTAGAGCAGATGGATGTGTGATCAGCCT
This sequence comes from Laodelphax striatellus, assembly GCA_017141395.1. Classification (NCBI taxonomy): domain Eukaryota; kingdom Metazoa; phylum Arthropoda; class Insecta; order Hemiptera; family Delphacidae; genus Laodelphax; species Laodelphax striatellus. The sequence goes on from CM029531.1 coordinate 25,985,646, forward strand.
CATCAAAATCGATTTCTTCAAGTACACTCAGCTTGTCACAATCCGATTTACTGTACATTTTCTTGTTGATTTCTTCGAACTTTTTTGAACTTAGATTCTCGGTAAGAAAACCATAGTATGGTTTGTTTGATAGTATGCTTTGGTTGATAGTATGTTTCAGATCATAGTATGGTTTGGTTGATAGTATGGTTTGGTTGATAGTATGTTTCAGATCATAGTATGGTTTGGTTGATAGTATGCTTTGGTTGATAGTATGCTTTGGTTGATAGTATGTTTCAGAACATAGTATGGTTTGGTTGATTGTATGCTTTGGTTGATAGTATGGTTTGGTTGATAGTATGTTTCAGATCATAGTAGGGTTCGGTGGAGAGAATTGTTTGGTTGATAGTAGGTTTCAGAGCATAGTATGGTTTGGTTGATAGTATGGTTTGGTAGATAGTATGTTTCAGATCATAGTATGGTTTGGTTGATAGTATGTTTGAGATCATAGTATGGTTTGGTTGATAGTAAGGTCTGGTTGATAGTAAGTTTCAGATCATAGTATGGTTTGGTTGATAGTATGGTTTGTTTGATAGTATGGTTTGGTTGATAGTATGTTTTTGATTTTGGTTTGGTTTGGTTGATTGTATGTTTAAGATCATAGTATGGTTTGGTTGATAGTATGTTTCAGATCATAGTATGGTTTGGTTGATAGTATGGTTTGGTTGATAGTATGGTCTGGGTGATAGTATGTTTCAGATCATAGTATGGTTTGGTTGATAGTATGTTTCAGATCATAGTATGGTTTGGTTGATAGTATGTTTCAGATCATAGTATGGTTTGGTTGATAGTATGGTTTGGTTGATAGTATGGTCTGGGTGATAGTATGTTTCAGATCATAGTATGGTTTGGTTGATAGTATGTTTCAGATCATAGTATGGTCTGGTTGATAGTATGTTTCAGATCATAGTATGGTTTGGTTGATAGTATGGTTTGGTTGATAGTATGATTTGGTTGATAGTATGTTTCAGCAATAAGGATAGATAGCAACACGTATAAATGTAATCATAACTATTCATAGACTATTTTGAATTTTGTTTTAATAAATGTAAAATACCAACCAATGTAACCAATTTAATCTGATAGAATAAAGAATAATTATCATTTGTTCAATATGTATAGATGGCAACACATGTATAAATGTCATTATAACTATTCTTAGACTATTTTGAATTTTTCAAATAAATCCTATTATATTAAGCAAGTGTAAATGCTAACCAATGTAATCTAATAAGAAGAGAGAAGAAAATGTTAATACATTGAATAAATACTTGAAATATAGTTGTTGTGTTCTTACTTCTTAATATCCTTATTCATTATTAGTGTAATTTTCATCATGATATCATAGCATTATAGCATTTAGTTTCAAATAAAATAACATGAATCATATTCGTTTTGTTTTTCATCAAAATAACAACATGGTTTACGGAATGATATAATGTTTTGTTTGTGGTTAGATGTTTTCAGATCACAGGCGAGAGTGCCACACAAATGTTTTGTCAAAATCATTGGATTTTCATCGAATAAATCGATAATGGTCAGAGTACCACACTTTGCATAATCAGTTTTTTTGCCATTAAATGACAGTTGGTTTTTTGTTAAATAGATCAACAAAAAATGGTCAGACTGCTCCACAAATTTTCATCAAATAAATATATAATGGTCAAAGTACCACACTTTGCATAATCAGTTTTTTTTTGACATTAAATGACAGTTGGTTTTTGTTAAATAGATCAACAAAAATGGACAGAGTGCCACACCGGATAATCAGTTTTTTTTGGTTTGTTAATGAATCGACAGATTTTTCTCAAAGAATCAAGAGAATGTTCTAGTTGAGCATATTGTCATCAATAGAAGTTGTCTTCTTGATCTTTTGGTAGGTTTTTTCAGATCATAGTATGGTTTGGTTGATAGTATGCTTTGGTTGATAGTATGTTTCAGATCATAGTATGGTTTGGTTGATAGTATGTTTCAGATCATAGTATGGTTTGGTTGATAGTATGGTTTGGTTGATAGTATGGTCTGGTTGATAGTATGTTTCAGATCATAATATGGTTTGGTTGATAGTATGCTTTTGGTTGATAGTATGTTTTGGTTGATAGTATGTTTCAGATCATAGTATGGTTTGGTTGATAGTATGGTTTGGTTGATAGTATGGTCTGGTTGATAGTATGTTTCAGATCATAGTATGGTTTGGTTGATAGTATGCTTTGGTTGATAGTATGCTTTGGTTGATAGTATGTTTCAGATCATAGTATGGTTTGGTTGATAGTATGATAGTATGGTTCAGCAATATGTATAGATCATGTATGATTGTCATCATAGTATTCAGATCATATTTTGGTTTGGTTTTAGTATGTTTCAGATCATAGTATGGCTTGGTTGATAGTATGCTTTGGTTGATAGTATGTTTCAGCAATATGTATAGATGGCAACACATGTATAAATGTCATTATAACTATTCATAGACTATTTTGAATTTTTCAAATAAATCCTATTATATTAAGCAAGTGTAAATGCAAACCAATGTAATCTAATAAGAAGAGAGAAGAAAATGTTAATACATTGAATAAATACTTGAAATATAGTTGTTGTGTTCTTACTCCTTAATATCCTTATTCATTATTAGTTAATAATTAATCAGAAAATCAAATATTCACTCAGTCAGTGTCTCATATTCATAAAAGTGCTTTAATGATATATTTGAATGATTATCATGAAAAGGGTGAGATGTAAATTTTAATTATTTAACCAACTACAATATCATTAATCAAATTACAGTCAAAATGAACTTACACTGAAGTTTGGTAGAAGAAGACCACTGGCCCCCAATGTATGATTCGAAAATGTCTATTAGAGAATAATGCTCCATTTTTCCAATTGATTGATGTTGATAACTCATTTCTTGGAAAGATGTGACTCACTTCTTGCAGTTGGTTTACTTCTTACAGTTTAAAAATCTTTCTGCTAAGATTTGTCTATCTGTGAATATGAAAAGACAAAAAATTGGTTGAAATCACATCGTGCATGAGATGGAATATTGAAATGAAAATCTCTTTTACTGAGTGTAATAATCAGAATTTTCAACAAAAAGCAGATATTGATCGATTTTTTTTTCAAAAAAGTGTAATTTTCATCATGATATCATAGCATTATAGCATTTAGTTTCAAATAAAAATAACATGAATCATATTCATTTTATTTTTCATCAAAATTTCATTCAAAATAACAACGTGGTTTACAGAATGATATAATGTTTTGTTTGTGGTTAGATGTTTTCAGATCACAGGCGGAGTGCCACACAAATGTTTTGTCAAAATCATTGGATTTTCATCAAATAAATCAATAATGGTCAGAGTACCACACTTTGCATAATCAGTTTTCTTTGCCATTAAAATGACAGTTGGTTTTTTTTGTTGAATAAATCAACAAAAAAATGGATAGAGTGCCACACAAATTTTTATTGAATAAATCAATAATGAATCTCATATTCATAAAAGTGCTTTGATGATATATTTGAATGATTATCATGAAAAGGGTGAGAAGTATATTTTAATTATTTAACCAACTACAATATCATTAATCAAATTACAGTCAAAATGAATTTACACTGAAGTTTGATAGAAGAAGACCACTGGAAGACCCCTCTTTCATTATAAATGAAATGCAAGCGGTACTGTTTTTAACTCGCATGAAAAATGATTTCAAAACTCACCGCTAGATGGCGAAAGAATTCATTCCATTGTAACTTGTTCTCTTTCTGCAGTCGCGCTGTTGTAAAAAGTACAACAGTGATAGTTTTTCTGCTGCACAAAACTATTGAATGTAGTAGGGAACATGACTGAGTCATCTATGCTTTCCGGCACTCTTTCCCCATCACCCTACTGAGTGGCAGTATCAAAAGTAATACAAGATTCGGTCTCAGGCGCCATTTAGTTGCGACAGTGCGTAATATTGTTGTACATTATACAACGCGCGACCGCTCATGTTACTTTATTTTAGCCAATATTATATCTTTATTCTAAGTTTTATTGTTGAAGTTCGCTCTATTGAGTGGGCTTCTGGCAACAAACTCAAATAAGATGATTGCAAAGGATTTGAATATATATGCATTTATTTAGAGCAGTACAAGGATCTTGAGGAGCAAGCTACCTCTTCTAATGAACTATACCTACTTAAAAAAAGGAACCTGCATGCTATCTGTGCGATAGAACAAAAACTCATCTGCTTCAATGAATTGAGACAAGTATTCATCTTTTATGTGTAAGAAACATTAAAAAAAGCTTCAGCTTTAGGTGGGTTCCGAACCACCGGAAAGCGATTTTTGATTTTCATGAATGCATGATATTTAGTGGAAAAATGCCTATATATTTATCCAATATTATTCTAATCTACCTAATAATTATATGAATATTTTTCATCTGAATAATAATGACTATTTTCATTTGAATACTGTGTGAGTTTTCAATCTTATAATTCCTTCATATTGGGTTCTTATTGTGATCAATTTATCTTTTCCAATGGGTTTCACATTCATAAACTAATTCATGGAGATAGAAATAGGAACTTTACAATCAATAAATATGTACAAAGTACAACGCGCGATTGCTCGTGTGATTCAGTAGGGCGCGACTGCCGGAAGATTAAATGAAGTGAATGGGATTGGATGACTTGAATTTATTTATCAAAATCCGAGAATTCCATCATGTACAATATATAATCAAAATAAGTCAGCTTTGGTGTAATGATTTTTCAACCAACTACAATTAATAATCAAACTAAAATAACAATGAGAATGAAAAATGAATTTACAGTGAAGTTTGGTAGAAGAAATCCACTGGTCCCTCACTATCAAAATAAGTCTTTCTGGATTGTTCTGGATTAGTTTCTATCTGCAAACTTTCTGGATTGAAAATCACCATTTCAAACTTCACTATCACCTATGATGTCAACTTGACCAACACAATCCTCTCTCATCCGAGTCTCAAATAATGTTTCTAACTCGCTATCACAATTTCAACAATAAATAAATGAAAAGAATAATCAATATTTTTTCTCATCAAACACAATGAAAACTGGAATACTAACACGAAAATAATCAAATAATGTTCGTATAAAGCAAATGGATGAATATTCTTGTTCAACTCACGTTTTATGTATGAATCTTTTCTCCAAGAGATGCTCTCCAACAATGGATTCCACTTGAAAATGATACAGTTATCAGATCTGTCACTCGTCAAAATACAAAATCTGTGAATAGTGGAGTCAGTTGATAGCGCCCCCCCGTTAATAGTGCTATCGAAGTAAGACAGCTTTGATGTGATGATGATGGTAAGAGTTAGCCAAGTTATATACAAGGACTGGAACAAGTTCAGCTATAAAATTGATGCTGGGAATATAAATAGTTATAACAGTTACTACTACTTTTACTAGTTGTAAAATAAGGACACAAGTATTCTTACACAAGGAACAACTTTCTACTTCTTGGACTTATTTGTACAGTTGCAATTGAGAGCTCCACTAGAATTTAATTGGAGACTGTTATGATACAACCAGTACAGGAAAGAGAAATGACTTGAAAGTTTGCTAACATTATTATTACTCCTAACAGAACAAGATCTATACAGACTATTATGTAACCAATATAGACATTTTTCCACTAAATATCATGCATTCATGAAAATCAAAAATCGCTTTCTGGTGGTTCGGAACCCACCTAAAGCTGAAGCTTTTTTTTTAATGTTTCTTACACATAAAAGATGAATACTTGTCTCAATTCATTGAAGCAGATGAGTTTTTTGTTCTATCGCACAGATAGCATGCAGGTTCCTTTTTTTTAAGTAGGTATAGTTCATTAGAAGAGGTAGCTTGCTCCTCAAGATCCTTATACTGCTCTAAATAAATACATATATATTCAAATCCTTTGGCAATCATCTTATTTGAGCTCTTGTTGCCAGAAGCCCACTCAATAGAGCGAACTTCGACTATCTCCTTGAATTAGTTTATGAATGTGAAACCCATTGGAAAAGATAAATTGATCACAATAAGAACCTAATATGAAGGAATTATAAGATTGAAAACTCACACAGTATTCAAATGAAAATAGTCATTATTATTCAGATGAAAAATATTCATATAATTATTAGGTAGATTAGAATAATATTGGATAAATATATAGACATTTTTCCACTAAATATCATGCATTCATGAAAATCAAAAATTGCTTTCTGGTGGTTCAGAACCCACCTAAAGCTGAAGCTTTTTTTTAATGTTTCTTACACATAAAAGATGAATACTTGTCTCAATTCATTGAAGCAGATGAGTTTTTTGTTCTATCGCACAGATAGCATGCAGGTTCCTTTTTTTAAGTAGGTATAGTTCATTAGAAGAGGTAGCTTGCTCCTCAAGATCCTTATACTGCTCTAAATAAATACATATATATTCAAATCCTTTGGCAATCATCTTATTTGAGCTCTTGTTACCAGAAGCCCACTCAATAGAGCGAACTTCGACAATAAAACTTAGAATAAAGACATAATATTGACTAAAATAAAGTAACATGAGCGATCGCGCGTTGTATAATGTACAACAATATTACGCACTGTCGCAACTAAATGGTGTCTGAGACCGAATCTTGTATTACTTTTGATACTGCTACTCAGTGGAGTGATGGGAAAAGAGTGCTGGAATGAATTCTTTCGCCATCTAGCGGTGAGTTTTGAAACCATTTTTCATGTGAGTTAAAACAGTACCGCTTACATTTCATTTATAATGAATGATACAGATCAAAAATTTGTCAAACAACAATGTTATTCCATTTGAAAATTAGCAAAAACTGAAAACTTGGTGTGATCTATGATTTGTGATTAATATGATATGATTTGTGATTAATATGTATCTTCTTTGATTGAATTTGCTGTAACTCTTATGTGAATTTTCAACAAGAACATTCTCTTGACACTTTGAGAAAGGCTGACTTATTTTGATAGTGAGGCAGTGTAAGTTCATTTTGACTGTAATTTGATTAATAATATTGTAGTTGGTTAAATAATTAAAATTTACTTCTCACCCTTTTCATGATAATCATTCAAATATAATATCATCAAAGCACTTTTATGAATAATATGAGATTTCTACCACTGACTGAGTGAAAATCATTACACCAAAGTTACTAATGCCAGTTGAGTGAGTCACTAGTGACTGTTGAGTGAACACTGAGTGTGTATCACTTGGATGGTGTTACAGATCTGATGAATGCTGAGTCTTATAAAGTCTAATGCCACTCTAATAATTAATACCAGGAGATTAGGGCTTTACCTACATCTTTTAGCCAGATTGCATATGAGTTGAATGGTGTTGAAGTGGACCGTTCACCCAAGTTAGAGTCAATGTCACTGTCATGCTCGGAGTCACATTCTGCCAAAAATCTCCAGTTCATTTCTGATGCCTTCAGAACTCATCTTCATATATGTTTTAAATTGTTAAGAAACTTTGAATAAGAGAACAATATTAAATAAAGTTGAAAAAAGCTTAAATCCAATCACTGTTGTATGTAGTTGAGTCAACATGTGCTGCATAGTAACAGAGATTGTAGGTTGTTATTACAGCTGTGGAACAAATAACGCGCAAAACTAAACATTTAATATTTTGTCAACAGATGTCAGCACTTTGCAGAGCTGTTGTTGGAAAAATAAATCACTAGAACAGATAGATATTAGAGTATTACACTATGACCACTGACAGTGGCCATGAGTGTTCACGGAATTTGACTATGTTTTTAGACTCAAATAAGATAAAAAGATATTTTTTTGATTTTTAAAAGCATTTTTTCATTTCAAACCTATTTTAAAGTTTGTTTTATCAGAAAAGACAAAAAATATCCATTATGGTGTAATGATATTAACCTACATATTATGGTGTATGGCATTAACCAACATAAACCTATATACCTCTGAAGATTTGAACCCCAGACCTTTGGAATGGTAAGCAGAAACGTTAACCACTACACCATAATGGATATCTATAAACTAGATGTTTTTGTTGTTTAGTTAACTTCAGCTCCTCTAGAGTTAAGACTTATATGTGTAGCTGATATTGAGAGTGATCTCCATTTCAATTGGAACTGTTCTTGAGAGTAGGATATGATGACAGCTACTCCAAGAGATGTATATGAATGATAATAAAACTGTCTTATTGAGAACAATTTAGTATTCTATTTTTTACCCAACCCCTTGTACATTAGACTAAGGAAGATAGACTAAGAAAGCACTGGCCTGAGTGCACACTCAGTAGTAAAGGAGTCCTTTCCATAACCAACACCCCCTCACCTACACCTCCACATCACTTCTCCACTTCACTTCACTTCTCCACTTCACTTCACTTCACCACTTCACTTCACTTCTACACTTCACTTCTCCACTCCATTTCACTTCTCCACTTCACTTCACTTCTCCACTTCACTTCAAGTGGATAGGATAAGTGGATAGATAACAACATTGGGTAGGATCATGTGTTGCATCCACAGCCTCCTGGATAACATCCTCAGAAATATGTGAAATATGCGGCAAGATCGGACCTGTAGCGCCCTCTATTCTTTTCAGATGTACAAGAAATGCATAATAATTATGCATCTGATGACTAGACCAGACCTTTCCAGCACACAATTAGCTTGGATCATTGTCATTGGCAGCACTGTTGCATACTAATATAGATGACAGCACTGTACCCAGATGCTTGTTCAACACAAAGACTCAAAAGCTTATTGATATTCTAATGCCTGAGAAATTTCTCTGTGTTTTCAACTCGAAAACTGTGGAGAGCTTTAACAAAAGAAAGGTTACTTTGAAAATCTTAAAGAGAAATATTTTGTGTCAAAAATGGAATACTATGGGCATTATGATATACCAATCCACAGAGTAAAATCTTTAACAAAATTGAATGCACTGAAAAATTAGAAAATCATTCTGCCCAAACTTGTGTCCCAGTCCCTGCATATGATTTCAGTTCTGGATCATAGTATGGTTTGGTTGATAGTATGGTTTGGTTGATAGTACTTACTCCCGGAGCATACTTACTCCCGGATCATAGTATGGTCTGGTTGATAGTACTTACTCCCGGAGCATACTTACTCCCGGATCATAGTATGGTCTGGTTGATAGTACTTACTCCCGGAGCATACTTACTCCCGGATCATAGTATGGTCTGGTTGATAGTACTTACTCCCGGAGCATACTTACTCCTGAATGATGTCGATGAATTCTCCTATTTATACTACTATTTGGCATTTTTGGTCGGTACAAAAAGCTCAAAAATAATCCAGAAAATTCTCAAAGCACTCTATGAAGCTAGGAGTTACAAATATAAAAATATTTCTCACATTCAAACTCACTAACAAAAGTAACTTTATGCTGAATCCATTTGTTACAGTCTGACCTCAACAATACGATACAAGAACACATGATCATAATAATTATTGAATAGACAACTATTGTATACTACAATGGCTACTGTATTTTAATTACTGTATCAATTTTCATCCTAGAATCTTTCTGTAACTTGAACGAGGTAAATAACTGAATTTTTTATCACAGCTATTTATTAGAAATCACGAGAAGGAATAATTACAGATAGAAAAGGTTCAAGAAGTAGCAAAGATTTTCAAAGACGAGATTTAAAATATTTCTAGAAGATGAGATGGATTTATAACAGACAGAGAAGGATCAAGAAGTAGGAGTATTTTCCAAAAATCCCAAAAAAGAATCTTCAATATTGAAATGTGAAATTTATTATTTATTCTAATGTACATGCTTGCCGCTGTTTCTAAGTAGTGACTATTTAAGATCCAAGTTTGTGGAAGCTGAAGAAATGGAGTCGGGCAAGATGAAACAATGAGATGGGAAACAAGGGAGTGGGAGCGGGAAGAAGAAAGGGTCGGGCCGAGACAAGGGTTTCCCTTCCCAGGACTCCACAATGAAAACCCTGCAGCCAACTTGTATTAGTATGCAGAAAGCGCGGTAAACTAGGCTCGCATCCATTCATAAGATTAATACGACACTTCCATGCTAAATCCAAGGTTATATCACTTCTTCCGGCCTGCTCCTATAATAACAAGTGTACATCCCGCCTTTATAAGTCCATCTATCGTACTTTAGAGCAAAGGCTTGCATTCTCGCCTCCACCAGTCCATGCTAAGTGAAATAAATTCAAGATTACGGCGCATATATGGTAGAAGTATCAAGTAATGCAGGCTCTCCCATGCCTGGTGAACCAAAGGGTAAATTTCATTTGACAGTCGAACCCATTTCATTTGATAAGTTGGATCGAGGATGAACCAGAAAAAAATCTTGAATATTGATTCTTAAACGATGATTCTCATTTTACTTTCTTCTCCTTCTTCTTTTCCATCTTGATTTTTTTTCATCCTTCTCCTTATGAAATTCACGTTATAGACATGACTGCTTGTTTGGGTCTCATGAAAGCCTCTTTTCAAGCTCAATCTCACTTGAATACAGCACAATATTTTTCCATGGTCTTCTGAAACCTTTCCTTTCTGGTTTGAGATGAACGCCGTTTTTAAATAAATAAATAAATATAAATAATTTATTCCTTTGCAGAAAAAATTACAAATTCAAACTTAAAATTAGAGCAATACAAAATGAAATGGTACAATAAAAGTAAAATGAGAAAAAAATGAATTCAAGTATTACAACTACAAAACAAAATAGTTTGTTAGTAAAACAACCTTGCTAAAAAATCAACAAAAAACACTGACAAAATTCTGCAAAGAAATTAAGTAGGTAACTCCCGAGGCATGCCTTTTTGGGAGTTCCAGCACAATATTAACATTTGAAATAATTTATATAGAAGTGAAGTAAATTTTATTGTAAATAAAATAAAGAAATAAGTTAATAAAAATTATCGTGGTGCCACTCTAATTAACACGTTGAGTGCTATACGGGTCTCCCGGTTCCCGTACGGATCGTCAGCCCCTGCTATGCTCAAATGGTTGTGAAAACACCAGTGGTGCTAAATGCTTTTTTTGCATTATTTGATCATTAATCACGTTCTCAATCACATTACTGTTTTTTTTCTCCATAAATAGGTATTGTAGGCATAAAAACCAGTACGGGACCATAAAGCCCCGTATAGCACCAGAATGATGAATTTGATTCTTCATCTGTTGCTCATAGGGATAGGTGAGCATAACATTTTCACATTTCAACTTATGATTTGATGATCGGCTGTTTGTAACAAAAATTCATTTTTCATTGTTCATTGCACCGGTAAGGGCATTTGTGCTGAGAGAAAAAGAGAAAGAAAGCGAGTGAGAACGAGGAGGAGGAGAATGAGAAGATTTAGAACGGAAAGAATGAGGAGAAGTGGATGGAAAAGAGGGAGAAGAAAAAAGGGAAAAGAAGGAGGAGAAGAAGAAAAAGGAGAGAAAGAAGAATGAGACAAAGATTGGAAAAAAGAAGGAGAAGCAGGAAAAGGAGAAGAAGGAGGAGAAGGTGAAGAAGGAGGAATAGGAGAAGAAAGAGGAGAAGGTGAAGAAGGAGAAGAACAAGAACAAGAAGAAGTAAGGCTTATTATTTCTCAAAATTCACGTAATATTGTTTGCAATTGTTTGAAGACCATCAAAATATTTTATCGTCTTATCTGTCTCAACTTCCGCTGAAATACATAATATATTTACTATTATTCACATATTTGCACACATAAGTGGATGAGATGACATCATGTTTCTATTATTTCTCCATGGCAGACTGTTTACTTTGCAAGTATACAAACAAATCAATCAACAGCAGCGTTCTTACATTCTTTCCCTATTACTCATCATGTCCCCACTCTACAAAATTCATTCATGATTTTCTAAGTACAGTCTCCATGCTTCACAAAAGCTGGAGATGCGTGCTATGGGAAATCAAATCACATATATTCATACTCTTTATAGTACCAGTGTGTTTGGCTCGAAAAAGTTAATAGATTCGCTACCAGATGTTAGTATTGTGCAGATGGCATACGGGAACCGGGGGACCCGTATAGCACAGTTGACCAAGCAGTGTACGGGATATAGGAGACCTGTATAGCACATGCGACTGGCTCTAAATTTTGCTGTCGCGCTTAACGTGTTAAATTTCAACTGAATTAAAACTGTGTGAACAAATGATTTATTACTGTAAGATATTGTGTTGTAAATAGAGTTTTTATTTCAAATATCCAATTATTTCGGAGTAGTTTTAATACGGGTAGGCCTAGTTATAAAAGGTTGTCTCAGTTTCAGGTCAGTTTTTTAAATAATTCTTCTATGTCGTTTATTTCCATTATCCATTTTTTCAGTTCTTTTCTGAATTTGTATTGTGTTTTTAGTTGTTTTATTCCAGTTGGAATCATATTGTACACTCTTGGAGCTACATAAAGGTAAAATCTACGATATAATTCCTTATTTGGTCTGGGAGGAATCCAGTTACCAGTTGAGCGCAAAACATAATTACTATATACAGGGGTTCGATCACCACTTCTAACAAAAAACGTAATCAATACCTTATAAAAATACAAATACCTTAATGGAAGGATACCCCATTCTTTGAATATAGGATATGAGCTTGTCAATCTGTTTTTCTTGGCCATAGTCCTCATAATATATTTCTGTCCTATCAGAAGTGACTTAATTGTTGAGAAGTACGCACCACCCTATACTGTAATGCCATATTGTATCCTACTTTCCACGAGTGCATAATAAAGGGAACTTAACATATACTTTGGGCAGAGGCTACGAATATAATATAACTTCCGACAAATTGAGTGCAGCCCTTTTTTTAATTTTAAAACATGCTGTGTCCAACTAAGGTTTTTTTCAATCATTACTCCCAAGTATTTTGTATGTTTTGTTTCTGTAACAAATTTGCAATCGCAGATTGTTGGATTGGAATTCATGCAAGATGTTGTATGTAATGGTATTCTAAGAGCAGGCCTATTATCATCATTAGATCTTAATTCAAAAACTATTATGTTTGACTTTTCTGTATTCAACTCCAAAGAGTTCATCTGGAACCAAGAACTTAGAGAAAAGAGGTCATCAGTAAGCATTTGAGTCAATTGTTCCATTCCACTAGCACAATAGCTTAGTGCTGTGTCGTCAGCAAAAGCTGTAATGGATCCTTGAAGTTTGCCATTACATAAGTCATTAATAAAAGTCAAGAATAGCTCCGCTGATAATCCCGATCCTTGGGGTACTCCACTAGTAATTGGCCTTTTTTCACTTAATGATTCTCCTATTTTAACCTGTTGAGGTTAAAAACTGAAAAATTCACCTGAATAACGCACAATTTAAATATAAGTATATTTCCAAGAAGCTCTCATCATAACCGGTCCATGTATTGATTTTGTATTATGATATATCATGATAGTTTGCTACTATATTATTGTTCAAAGAAACGTGGGCTAGGCGTACACGTAAGCAACTATGTGTATTACTGTGACTAACGTGACTAATCTTGTATTGTCTTGTCTCGACTAACCGGTGTACGCCTAGCCTTATATTGAAGTCAAATTTTAAAGAAGGTTAAAAATTTAACCTTTTATCCATTCACACTATTGGAGTAGGCTAATCTCATAACTCTTGATCAAGGTGATAACGTTAATGAAACCTTTTTATTTATATTAGAGCGATAGAAGATTCAAAAACAATACTTCCCGAAAATGAATAATGGGGGACGTGAAATAATATATATCCATAAATCTCATGGTATTTGAAGAGAATACCGATGGCAAGTGGATGCTGTAACCTTGCAATCTGAACATCTTGGGAAATTCCAGCGGGATAGTCAAGTCACCGGAATAATAATAGTTGCGGGAAATATCACCCCCACCATCCCCATTGGACCTTGGGGCACCTTCAGCGCTCCCTCAAGAAACAAAAGCCTGGAGTTGCTCTCTCCAGTGATAAGAACAGAGTCGGAAAAGTTTGCACGTAGAAGCGACAGATTCCTTTGTCCTCGGCTGCATTGCCTCATATATCATCGGTGAACTGTCGCCGCACTAAGCAAACGGTTGTTCGTCTAGAGTAGGACTGATAAGAATGTAGCCGGTCACTCTCTAAATTTCCACGGTTACCCTTGCTACTAACAGTCGCATAATATGTTTTGTGGAACAATAATTACGTTGACGCCCAAAATTATATCTTTTATTATTTCATATCTAAAGTTCCCTTGAGAACTATTCCAACAGACAATAATTGTACAGACTGTACAATGCTTTGATAAAATTTCTGAGTTCCCACTTTCATTCCTCATTCATGAATAATTTCCTTGCTGTGGATGATCACCATAACCTAAGAGGCTTCTCATTCGCTGGTAACATGCATCTCTTACAGCACGTGAGACTGACTGGGTTTCTATTATTACTGTTAAAGTAATATTTCATTACTTTCAGTTTGTGATCAGTTTTTTTCAATTATGTGATCCTTATATTATTGTAATTTTCAGAGAAATACACCCTCCTTTATAAGAAATTCCTCTTCCACATTCAAACCTATTGACATATTTTCTAAAGGAATGAATACTCATATTGCATACAGCATGTAGAATTACGTAGGATTACATAAATGTACTGTAGTTACTATTCGATTTTTTATAGCTGAATCCAATAAGCTGATTCATTGTATTCATATCTTGTATTCAACATTGATCCGCTTACATCATACAATTCGAGATATTTAAAATTTTCCAAGTAATCTGCTTGATTCTCTAAAAAAGTTCAATTCAATCACATTCATATTCTCAATAAATGACTCTTTCCACTCGAGATTTGCTTTGAACGTTTTTTAAGACTTTTGCTAGGGACTAAGAGAAGTCTAGTGGTAAGTTCTCTCAACAACGTAGGAATCTATCAATTCTCATGAGTCTAAATTTTCTAAAAAAGTCCTTCTACATCGAGAGTGGAAATGGTATCAAAGGATAAATTATTATCTTTTTGCTTTTTACTCTCTCCTTCACATACAAGACTTTGCTTGAGCTAGTAGCTTGAACAGAACATAGTGGAAGACTCCCATGAAGAAGACTCCACTCAGTGATTGCAAGTTTTGGGAAATAATATGTTATGCGCAATTTACTCAATCAACAAATCAACATTATAATTTGAAATAGAAATTTGTGTAGTGGTTTGTATTACGGTTAGTTTTCGCTAAGAGAAAACAATGTGAATTTCAACGTTATTATGATTAAAGCATCCACAGCCATAAATCTTACCAAAATGATTGAGGAAAAATTAATTAATACTTACATAGAACATCAAGTTGCATGTCAACGGTGACTGGTTCCCCCACACCATTGGATGCAGTGCACTGATAGACACCCGCTTGATGCCTATCCACTTTCTCCAATGTGATTTGAAAACCCTCTGAGGCCTTCTCTCCTGAAGGTAACGGTTCATCCTGTCAAACAAACAAATTTAATGATAAGACTATCTGTTCATTGGAACAAGCTTCACTTAGTGAAATGTTATTGCCTGTGTGAGTGAGTATAATATCAGAGTTATCATCAGAGATCGTAAGAAATCACAGTTCCGAGATTTATGGCTGGGTTTCACGATTCCAGAAGACGTTCAGGTTACTGGAGGCAGGTGGATCATATGATCGTCTACTCTATACAAACAAATAGTCCAATGCACACAAACTAGTGGATCATATGATCCACCTGTAAGTAGTAAGGATTGAGTCTTATTTTCTTGGAACAATCAATTTAATCCACTTACGTATTTCTACAACTGACCACTTTTGTTATAGCTTAAATAACTACTCTTGAATGAAGGAATGAATAATAAGGATAAGATGAAAAAAGAAAATTGTGATTTTCTACTTCTCAAAGAATCGTACTCGAGCTGACAGCAAGTGATTGCTTAGCATGTTACTAAATTCTTGTAGACGGAATAGCTATCGAAAATATTGAGAACACATCTCACAATATCAAGCTGAGGTTGTAATCACTTCAATAGCTACTCCAGAATACGGAGAAATATGCAAACAACAGGGGAAAGAGATTATGTAGTGCTAACCCATATTTTACACTGGCTAACAGGAAATAATTGTAAAGCTTGCCATTATTCAGTACATTCGTTTGGAGTTGATAACATTAATAAAAATCCCATGATAATCATCATTTAACAAATAATGAAAGCGAGAGAGATATCAGTTCTATCGGTGATAGAGAAAGTATTCTCTGGAATTTATACTTGATTATTGGAATATCATATCTAAATAACAGTTGAAGTTGATGTGCACTATAATATACTGTAAGTGACCGAATTGTGTTATTTTCCTTGTACTCCTTCTCAGGTGGGAAAGATGTGAGGGCTTGAAGCTGGGTGTAAGTTCGGCGTGATCCACCAGGATCGTGGACCTATTTCATGAATAAATGAGAGGAATGAAGGTGACATTTTGTTCCATAGTTGCACGTAAGACGCGCTGCCATTCTACAACGTCGTAAACTGAAAGTGGTAGAGGAGAGTGCACAGCTCACAGGGAAGCAGAGTGGAGAATTCACAAAACAAGCATTGAACAGAAACCACAAACAACGGCCAGAACACGTTAACAAGTGTTTTTGTTGGGGTTTCCACCTTTGACTCCGAAATAACATGGTGGAATAGCGTGTCCTTTGCTTGAAAATGTAAAGCAAATTACAACTCCATGTTATGATGCTCATAGGAGCAAGACATGAATTTTCTCAAGAATCTCATGAAATGAGAACGATGGGAAGGAAAATAAACAGTGACAATATCAACGTCAGCGTCAGTCGGAATTCTCTTAGAATATACTGCTAGATACATCTCATAACTAATTTATGTTTTGATTTTCAACATAGTAACTCCTTCAAATATAAGTCTATTCGTTAATATCTTCAATTATTCTTAGCCTATTTCAACATAATCTTATGAAATCAAATTATTTCACCTTCAACTCTAA
Source organism: Laodelphax striatellus (assembly GCA_017141395.1). NCBI lineage: Eukaryota > Metazoa > Arthropoda > Insecta > Hemiptera > Delphacidae > Laodelphax > Laodelphax striatellus. Next base: position 26,002,642 of record CM029531.1, read on the forward strand.
CTTGAATATTTTTTGCAATATTATTCTTTTCAACAGTTCGTGGTTCAATCCGTGTTTCTCCTAGAGTAAATCTTCCCTCTTCTACTAGGTGGCGCAAAAAGAACGGATAGATTTAAGTAGGATAGTATCAGTGGACTAGAGCTGTCTGTGATCGCAGAGCGACACCATTTTGTAGGTTAAAGTATCCAGTTTTAGTATCAATGGCGCAATTGACCTTGAAAAATCACGTATTTGCTGTTGAACAATATCTCCAATAGAAGGAATCTGCAATCGTCGTTCAAAGGAGCTTCAGTAGGAAGTTTCAAGTCGAGCTTATTGGCATGAGATTCTTCTTTACTTGAAATTCAAGTTTACTATCGTAAATATCGTTACATGCAAGATTTGAATACTGCAATACATGAATGAATTGCTGCTTTATCGAAGGACCAATTTGAGGCTTTTAATGAACATTAACGCATTTTAAGGGCGCCATCTTTCCTATGTAATTTTTGAAATACATTCAAGTGTTTTGGAGTTTTTCATACAAATTCTCAAATTGGGTTATTTACTTAGTATTTTGGATTTAGGAAGATAAATGTATGATTCAAATAAACTTTCTTATAACACTTAAACATCCGTTCTTTATGCGCCATTCTGTAGTAGAAAATTTCATAGATCGTGGTCAAATTCATCATCAGATCTCAAGTTCATTCTCACTTACTAGAAATCCAATTGATCCACAACCTTCTCAACATTGTTTCCCACATTCATCAGGCACTATCAAACATGATTCGAGCTGGGTACCACATTCTGATAATAAAAATACAAGCAAGACGAATTTTGAAGGTGATAAGGACATTCTTATCGGAAACTAACTATTCAAGCAGCCCTGCCAGTATCATCTTGACTATTATATTGGATTTACTTCGTGAACATCGTCTCGTTTGCTTGCAAATCCATTGAGATAATAGGCAACAACATAACTGTGCCTTAATTCTAGAAATGTTTATCACATTAATACAACTCGTTGACGAACAATATTTATGAAGTCGCTATTTATGATTTCGAAGGCTTTATAACAAATCAATATGGGACCTAAGAATTATTACGCCTTCGTGTGGTGAGGTATATTATATGGCTTTAAGATCAAACAGAGCTCAAACTTATCAATGCTGTCAAACTTTCCACAAACTACACTCCTCAAGCTTGTTACAGAGCTTCCAACAATTACGAAGCTCCTCAACAACCTAATTGCCATGAAATATAAGTTACAATAACTTCCAACACACTGATGAGCTCAAAACAGTTTGGAGAAAGTGATGCTTATTGCTGCTTTCAAACTTTATGGAGACAAACTATCTATTCAAATTATATTGGAGCCTTCACGAGTGATTATATTGTTTTCTAGAGATACCAAAAAACATTCTTAAAGTGATGAGGGTGTTGAACTTACAAATAAAACGAAAAGTTTGTCTGCCATATTATTTTCACCTGAATAAATTGAATTTGGGAACTCCATATTGTTAAATTTTTGTGATTATTATCGATGTCAGTAGATCATTACAACGTTATTGATCGTACGATATTGAAAAGTTTTGATTGATTCAAAAGTTATTGATAGTAATCCACCATTAAACTGATTCCAATGCTCATTCGATGATTATGTAAACATGTTTCATTATGTTGCCCCTTAGAAAGAGAAATGGTAACTATGCTCTTCAGACATGATTCATACAAATAAATATAGGAGGAACTTTATTAGGGGAATTATTGAATTTCAGAAGATAAAATATCAATTCAATTAATTACATAGATACCAATAATGTTAAGTTTGGAATAGTCATCAAAGAGAATAACTGCATTCTATCGTCTATGATCTCGGAATGCTCATTATTTTTGTTGAATGATGATTAATGATTATTCCAATAGGATTTTAATATTGAGAAATTGATTCAATATAATATAAGAAAGTCTGTACCCACCTTACGCGACCAGAGAATAGTTGGCACTGGATTTCCAGAAGCTTTGCATTCGAAAGTGACTGTTCCACCTTTCCTTGTCGTAAGCTGGCCATTTGCTGGAGACGTGCGGACACTCGGAGGCACTGCAACCAAATATAAATACATATGATGTTAAAACTCAGAACTTCAATCCGAAAAAATATAATTTATTACAATGATGAAAATACAATGAGCAATTACGATCTATGTTAATCAATGTTACGATCTACGGTTAATAACTGATGAAGTAACCTTGACAGAGAATTCATTTTACGTCATTATTTCGAATGTTATAGAATTTTTTCTTAAAATAACTCGGGATGAGGATATTAAAGAATATTTAATTATATATAATCTGAAGAAGGATATATAATATTATATCTCATAAATTGGAACAGAACTGGGAAAATACAATCTGAAAAAATATATGGAGTTGCCCTCCAAAAAAAAAACCCTGATAGAATGATGTCCATTCAAGTGATACTATGATACTAACAGTCTGTACAGGAATAAGAGCAATGTATAGGTTGAAAATTTGGTAAACTATGGTAAAACTCCATTAAAAAAAATATAGGGTATCTTTCCAAAAGCTCTAGATAGAATGATGCCCTACCAAGCTACAATGATAGTGTGTAGAGAAATGTCTCTCCAGGATTGATTGATTGATTGGACTAGTGAACATGGAATAAGACCCCTGGAAACATTGATTGTGCACTTGTTCGGCAAAGCGTGACAACAGGTTGTTGTCACTCCCATGTGCCAACGACAAGTTGGGTGAAGAGCGATTGTGATTTCTGTGCCTTCCAACTCGATTTTGATTGGCGTTCATCCAGTTGCCGGTCCTCTCTCCACAATCAGACAGACAAAAATAGTCCAAGAGCACTGTTAAACTGAGCACCGAACCAAACTACTTGTTAGCCGTTACAAAACAGAAACACGGTTCGAAAGCCCTGGCACCTGACTACGTTCGGCCGAGTACACATGAGTGTGCTTTTCATGTTTTTGTCCTGCACGGGAAAAAGGGATCGCTCTCGATTGTTGATATAGTGTTGTTCGAATAAATCGGATACAAAGCAGATCACTGGCGCTACAAGCTATGTTCTTTGTTGAGATCAGTCGCTTTTGAAGATACATTGAGGAAGTCACAGATGTGCATGAACGGGAGAATTTACAGTTCAAACACGAGAGCTTCTCAATAGCGTTTGTATTTCACTGCAACTGTAACTTCCAAGTGAGTTTGCAATTTTTCAGTCTGGTCGTAATTGGTGTATCTTTAAATTCAGAGTTACACTAGATTGCACAATACACGAGTAATTATTCCAATGTTCTGAGATGTGACTTTGTTTTCTCTCACAACTCTAACTTCACATTTAGTTTTCTGCTTGAATTTTATTGAAACTAGAATCAGATACTTGCCATTAAATTCTAGTTTATCTTCTTAACTAATTAAAAAACTAATTAACTGCAGTTCATCCGTTGATAACACAGGTAGTTCTGAGAGCAGTACACATTATGAATAGTCTGCACTCGAGATAGAAAAAAAAACATGATTTCCTGGACAGGACAGAAAGAGAGGGAAGCTGGTTTGGGTGATGGAGAGAGGAGGGATAGGGAGATGGATGGATGAATATTGTTTATCAAGTGTCACCAGGAGGAAGAGGAGGAGGAGGAGGAGGAGGAGGAGGAGGAGAAGGAGGAGGAGGAGGAGGAGCTCATATTATGAAAACCTTGTTATAGTTCGAATAAAACTAGTTGTCCCTTGGCCTGGTGCACAAGAACCACTCACTAGAAACGTTTTAGTCAGAAAGTCCGATATCTGAACAGATGACCATTTGATTCAATGATGCTAACATTTGACAAATGATGCTGACAAAAACGTTTCTAGTGAGTGGTTCTTGTGCACCAGGCCAAGGGACAACTAGTTTTATTCGAACTATAGGTAGATCTTGTATCAGATAAGCGAAAAAAAAAATTATGTAATATACATCATATACATATTCTAGATAAGAATGTTTGCGTTCAATTCAATAATTGGTGCAACTTAGAATACAGTATTGATATTATACAAGCATACATGAAAATGAATTTGCATAAGAGAAGACAGTACTGTTTTGTAACAAGAAAGCAGAACTAATTTATTTAATCCTCAAATTTTTGCTAGTCCAGCTATTTTGTTCAACATTCTACTTGGAAATTAAAACTTGTTCACCTTAGTAACTTGGAACAGAGCTTCAGTTGTGGAGGCAGCACAGATTAGCACGTGCTCAATTAAGTGCAACTCCGTTTCAAGTCCCTGGCGTCTGAAGAATATCACCAACGATACTGACTGTGCAAACTTTAGGGCTGAGCGAAAGCTTCCTCCTCTCCGTTCAGCATGGCCCCCCTCAACCATCATCAACAACACTTAATTCCTCCTTCCTTTTCAGAAACCCACTCTTATTTCTATGCAAATTGCAGTTGTAAAATTGTTTTGTTGAAAATCTTCTTCTACGTGCTGTGCTGGGGGAGTACTCCGAGACAGGGATTTTCTTCAGGAGAGCAAAATTGTAGTTGATAGTTCAATCTACATAGAAGTCGTGATCAGAATTATTGTCGTATATTCAAGTCACCAAGGAAACAGAAGTGAGTAAGACTCAAGGCTTTGATTGAGGTTGATGAATGATGGCATTTAGTGAACAAGTGCATTACTGAATAAATAACACATTTTTGTTATTGAATGACACGTCTTCTTATTGGTCAGCTTCCTCACTTAGTTCAATTACTGAATAAATAACACAGCTTGGCTCCTGAATGACACATCTTCTGATTGTTCAGCTTCCTCACTTGAAGCAAATTGTTACTTATTCTTATTTTTAAGATTTCCAAGAGCTTGAGTTGAATAATAATTATGTGGGATAATTAATAATTATTAAATTTATTTAATAAAAAAAAATGTGGTACGATCCCGAACAGAAAATTAACTTCAAATTTGTAAGATTATCGTGTTATTATAAGGTCTATTAGTGGGAAGATCAATCTAATACACATTCAGGAATATACTGTATATTTAAATTTACTATTTTCAAACTTCTTTCGAGCTTTTGTTTTTCATGAGATTTCATATTCATGATCTTTGTCCAATGATTTTAATCTCACTTGAATCACATGCAAGGCAACTACAAATTCTAATTCGATTTTTCATAAATGTGAAAAATCTCATCTTCTTTTAATACGAATTAGGAACAAGAGTTTTTCACAAGCTCTCTCCCCCGACATACAAATACGGAAATTATGAAAAAAAGCCCATTTTTATCGGTTCAGAATTTTGAATAACGACTGCTTTGTTTGCATTCAAGCGGATATTTGATTTCGTATGCCGCTATCAAAACATGTAACGAGATCGAACGTTGTGATATAGGTTTTCAGTTTGATATATATTTTTAAATAAACAAGAAAATGATTCGAGACATGAAGATGTTCAGAGTTCACTGGATGACTATTCTATATTCGCCTTCAGGCGCTACTCATATCTTTTCCTCGTAAGACTGTATGGAATTTCTGATATTAAAATATGCAGACAATCAATTACGAGCCTGTAGCTGTGTTCGAGCATCGAGCTGTACTGACGAGCATCTCATCATACAAGCATGTACTGCGTATCTCAAGCATGGAGCGCCAAATGATCAGATATATGCGCATATACCATGTAGCAAATATTTGTTGCAAGCGAATTCTCATAACACAAGTTCTTCTAGTCGACAAGATGGATTGAACCATAGCCTCCTCTAATACATAGCCTCTGTATTAGAGGAGGCTATGATTGAACTCAATTCCCTTCACATTAATGCTCTGTACTCTATTGAGAGCTGCCTGGGTTAATCCGATAGTTTTTTTAGTACGTAGGCTATTTTGGATATTGATTTGGAAAACCAGTGTCGTCAATGAAAGTTTTTAGGTCAGACTTGTTTTTCTAACCTATCACTTTGGCAAAATTCTACTTAACTTGCTTTGAAATTCAATAATAATTCTGTTTCTGCGGCTGGTGAAGGATGATAAGTGCCTTCAATTCAATCATGATTCACGATTAATGAAAGGTTGAGGAGATTACTGAACAACAGTAATTTCTGACTATTATTTAAGTAATTTAAGGGCACAGTTTGAATTTGTAAATTTCCAAGGAAGAATTAATGTTGAGAGGGTATTGGACAATTTGATTCAATACAATTTGATAGCATTTATGATTTGATGAAGATGATTGGATATTTGAAATCTATAGAAACAAATTTTCGATATTACTGTATCAAGCTTTGGAAATTTCTGAGATATTTAAATATATAAGATTATTCGCTTAAAAAATAAATGTTTTCTAATTTAGAATTGAATAAATTGTTGAGAAGGTTGATCTAATTTTTTTCTTTGAGAGGCGAAATTCAAACAAGCTTTTCGTGAATCCAGAATCAAGTTGTATCAGGTCACACTGGAGGTATTGAGCCGAAAAAGCAGTGAGTGCTGCTCGGAAGAAAAGCTGCTATAAACTAAATGGAGTAGACGACTGAAGAATAAGGAGGGAGAACGAGTTTTCTTGTATGGTTCACTGCTGTGAATAATGGAGAAAGAATAGGACTCCACCTTCTTCTCTTGCCTGGATTTGAGCGGAGAACTTCGCAAAAATTACCCCTGAATCACGCTCTCTGGTTCCGAACACCAAGCTGGTCGCATTTTTAATTTATGTCCTTTCAGTTTTTGTTCTGAACAACACCTCTACTTTCTACAAGTTTTGGCAAGTGATTATTTGAAGCTTCTCCCTCGAATCAATTCTATATCGAAGGCTGTAATTTCCCTTTCTAAAAGTTTTGATTTGTTACCTCAGCTTCATTTTTAATCTTTCCACTTGGGATTACATGGTGCAGTGTATACTAGAGGTTATATCAAGCCACTATACCATTCATTCATTGGAAAAATGCTCGGAATTTACCAAAAGTTTGATAAAATGCTGAACATTTGTGACTAGTGAAGATAATTATTGCTTCATACACATCAATTGTCTAAACACAACATTCAATATAGGAAAAGATTATCTAACTTTTCAATAATTTCTATAAAGTACTTACCAGATACTTTCTTTGAGAATTCTGGCTCTATTTGTTCATTTAATGATTCCATATTTGATAAGCTTCAGTCCCATGGATACATTAATTTGAAAATAAAGCCCTCCTAACCAAATACTTCCTCAAACCAAGATCTTCGCTCCTTATCATGGGATAATTTGAAGATTAAATTTCAATTTTTGAGTTTGCGAGCTACCAAAAAGTTTTTTTATCATCAAAATCAACAGTTGATTACTTGTTAGTCAATCATCTTCTGATCGATGATTGAGCTATGATACTCTGAATTTGAACTGTCATGCAGGAACAATAATTAATCAAATGGGAAATTATCAAATCGATTCAGTCTTGAACAGGAATTAAATAATCTGAATGAAATACAAGCCACAAGGTTTTGGAATCCTACAAAATGTTAGTATAATGGAAACAGGATTATAATACTGCAACACGTCAATCAACTTGTATGATACTAACAATATTTCTCACTTAACTTTTTCGAGATAAATACCACGAATTACTTTGGAGAGTTCAACAGGGCCCTTGTATAATGGGACAATGATTATGATACTGATGCCCGGTTTTTCAGTCGTTCAATAAACTATTCAATAGTGCTATTGGATTCATGAACTGGATATTGAGCGACTAAAAAACCGGGCATGAAAGTCTTAGAAGTTTATGCTGATGGAAATGTTTCTCTCCCAAACTTTTCAAGATAAATCATTCTTCCACAGGTATACTGAGTGGAATCACGCTCCTATTCTTAGGGATTGTATCATCAGATATAGCTTATTACATATTATTTCCTGGTTCTGTTCTCCGGAAGGAGACCGCTTCCCATGATTTGTGATGGCCGGTTGCGAAAGGTGGGGTTGCGAATAGAATCGGTGGCAGAGCAATGATACTAATGCAGTCGAATGTAGATGGTGCTCTATGCTCTCATGCATGGTTGAGAGGGAGCACGTAAAGGGACAAACAATGGAACACTGAAAGTATCAATTCTATAATAGTGGGCCGGTCGTACGGTCGTACATTAGCCGGGAACAGTCAATTACTGGGTGTCGGAGGTTATCGTAGTCGGCTCTATTAATGCGCTCCCCGATCGGACAGTTCACAAACACAACGCCAAGCTCATAATTTATCCGACTCTAATGTGCTTGCTTCCAACAAAATCAATTTCCAAAGACGTGATTAGAATGAGGAATTATTGCTATGTTTCGTGGGAGAGAAGGTCTAAACAGGGTCGATTAGATTAGACAATGGTCTGATACTGGGTGCAGATTTGAGAATGGATCCTTAACTGATAGAGGTTTTAAGAGATTTTGAACTAGGTTGCTGAGTGACCTAACCTAACTTGGATCTTTGATGGTGATCTTAAATCTTTGAATAAATCTTTGATGGGGCGACGTGGCAGATATTTACGTAGCCTATGAATTCTCATTGCATGATAAATTTTATTTTCCAAACATCTTTTGCATCACAGTCATTAAAATTACAACGAACTAATACGAATTTCATCGAATAGGATTTAGTTGAAGTGGAAGCGAAATTGGAAGTAAATAATAACTCCAGTACAAGAATAGTTATTGTCCTAAATGATTTACACACTGATCTGGTTGAACAAATGTGGAGAAATATTATAACAATAATGAGTTTTTCCCTGCAATGCATATTTCTGACAGATATAATAAATAAGTCGAGATTTACATCTCTAACAATAAGTTAAACTGATTATTATTGGAATCAATAATGTTGAAAACCTTCAATACTTATTTAAAAAAATTATTAGTTAATCACGATAGCTGCAGCCCTGTAGCCATACATATTATTAACTTGAATGATACATTACAAAGAATAGTAAACAATTAGGGTGAAACAATGTAAGTCGAGATACCTAATGAGGTCTACTACGTAGATAAGATCTTCTACGTAGAGCTCAATTGGGTTCAATTGAGCATAATTATTTACCTGAGATCATTGATTCTCTTTGTAAGAGACTTCGGAGAATTCAATTGAAACTATCAATACCCTGATCCTCACCCATAGAATTTCGAATCTCATCAATGGAATACTGTATCTCCAACTCATGACTGGTAAGATGGGCCAGGCTAAGGAGCCAATAGTGGGCAATTAATGCTATGCAGCCTGAGACATGTGGTTCAATAAACAAGCATACGGTAGTGGCTGAGGCGTTCAAAGCATAAAATATGAAGGGCGTCACCAATTCGGAAATTGATTGTCCTTGTATCAGGATATTACTTGTGTCGCATGTCAAACGCGGTGCGGTAGCAACCTTATGGCTGGTCTTCTCTGCCGCTGCCAGTATTTTGTTTGTGGATTTTTTAAAAGATCAACAAATTTACATTATTATTCTTGTGAAAGATGTCATATTGAAAAAATTTCTGCTTTGTCAATTTCTACTCTTCCTCTGATAGCAGTAAAAAGACACGGCTCACTAGCAGGCAATGGAAATGTATTTTGGATTTCTGTTTCTAATACAAAATGATGCCTGATTTTCCAATGTCTATGTGGCAGAATTCAATTGACTTAGTGGATGAGGTTGGTTTAATCTTGACAAAGACATGAGTACTTGATTATTAATTGAGGTTGAACTCATAGAGAGAGTGGGGAGAAGAAGCATTCTCCTTTCTCAGTATCAGAAGTGGGGAGTAGAAGCATTCTCCTTTCTCAGTAGCAGGTTACCTGAAGGAGTAGAGTAGACAACCAGCCAGGCACAGCTGGTCAGAGTCAAGGCAGGCACAGATTCAAAGCAGTGATTTCTAAGATAAACACATAAGAAATGGAATCTTAAGCTTTTTCTTTCTACTTATCAAAACATTCATGTTTTGATGGAAGAATGTTTTGATGGGAAAACATTTGTTTTGCACTATGGAAAAACATCCATAGTCAAGATTTTCATATTGATAGTTTATCTTACACAACTATCAGCTTACTTACTACATCTAACCAAGAGCTATTCGAACAAGATCGTTGAAATTTGATAGAAAATCTCAAAATGTAGTCCGGAGACGTTATAAGGGAAATCTTGCCATTTATCGCTCAAGCTCAATGATTAATGATTGAAAATGCTGAGGTATTAACAGATAATGAAGTTGCTCAGGAAGAAGAAGAAGGAAGTTTTTTGGGAACGCTGTATGTCTTTAGAGTTCACAATAAATCAGTAACCAAGTACTTGAAATTGAGCATTCACGGATTTGAAAATTTTAAAAATAAAAAGAATATATATGCATATTTTATAATGAAAATCTAACAAAATAGAATGATATTAAAAAAATAGTAGACGAATTCAATTTATCACTTAAGGATTTCTACTCCTACTCTTGGTTTAATAATATAACAATTACCTCTAAGGAAAAACTTTTTTGTAGTTCGAGCTACATTTCAGACAATAACAACCAATAATAGTTACAGAGCATTGAGATACTGTATTATAAGCTCAGCACCCTCAAATCATCGAAAATCATAGTTACAGTATTTAAAACAGTGACAAGTTACTTTCTTAATGGTACAATCTCAAAGTATAAACAACTTTACAGATTTCTTATCTCCTGATAAATGTTGATGTTTTCAAAAAATAACTAACTTATTCACAAATGAATCCACAAGACATAATATACTTTAAAACGTGGGAGGATGCAAGAGTACACTGATCTCGATTTAATATAAGAACTACGAAGGTGATGTTTATGTTAATAATATAATGTTAATCTGAATTATTGTAGAATTTGATGAAGTTAAGATAAAGGAAAGTATCTGATAAGAGATAGAAACATCTCATCGAACATTAAACAGATAACTCAGTTCCTTTACCATAATTTGAATGTCTATGATAATTTCGTACTCTCAAGTTCAACATTTTATTTTCTCGAAAAGCTACATAATGCAGTCGTTCTGTGTTGAGTTCTTTGTCAACGGAAGCACTGGCTGAGTAGAAACAGAAACAAAAATGTGTTGTTCGAACTCAGTGTGAGAGGAATAGAACATTATATCATCGAATTCCATGATAAAACCGCTTTGATCTTTGAATTATTGATGAAGCTACTCTCGATCATGCTATTTTTCTTTTAGTATTTCCACTCCGGAACGCTCTCCACCTTCCTCTTCTTCAACCAATACTTTTCTCTTTTCCTCCCTCTAGCCAACACCCAACAAGAAGAAATAAATGTTTGAGATAGAAATGATTCTGTTAGCTACTTCCAAAACTCGAATTTATTCATTCAGGGGTGGGAAAGTGCAATGCTTGGTGAGCAAACATTGGCGCCTTTCATATGTATGACTGGGTTTTCCTCCTACCAAAAAAGAGCTCTCACCTCTACACACCCAAGAAGCCAAAAGCCAAAGATGATATTTTTCAGAACTCACTCTCAGGAATGCCTAACCGGTTGCCACATGAAGTGATATTTTGTAGTCCCTTACACAATAAATCACTTTTCATCCCTAGACAAGAATTGATAAAACTTATTCAGTCATCTACAAGTTTGCTCTCACAGATCTTGATATAAAATAGGCGAACATTTTTTTTTAAATCAGAACTCCTCCGTGGTTTTTCAGCCAATCATGTTCGTTCACATATCATTTGAAAGATCTCATTGTTTGATGGAGTCTATCATTTTGAAAAAAATTCATCGTGGAGATGAAAAATGAACGATCAGATTTCAATATATTTGTTAAAAATGAAAATTAATTGAAAATATTCCCTATTGTAAAATTGAAGCAAAACGTGCTTCATCTGTTCTTTTTATCTGAAAAAAAGTATCAAAGTACATTGTTCATTTCTCTCTTCAAAATTTCCATTCCTGTGCCTTTGCACTCCCGAGCAGAGCTCGGTTCCCCGATATTTGAATTATTAAGATCTTTATTTAAGTAATCATTAGTGATCATGATCACATCAAGTCATCATTAAGTGATCTTTATTTAAGAATTATAAGTAATCATTAGATCATATAAGTTTCTCCAATCATGGTGTTTTTCAATGAGTCTCTATTAGAAAGTTAGCATAATTATCGTCAAACTTCATCAACATGATAATCCGGATGATAATCCAAATCTGCAGTGACAAAACTCCATTTCGACCATTACATAACATTTACACAGCCTGATATAACCTTTTTCATCCAGTAGAGTAACTTGATTTGAAAACACGAATTCTGCCCAGTTGAAATTCAGTAAGGACAATGTGGATTTTAATAACATGTCTATTTCCGAGCCGTGACATGTCACTACTCAACATCACATGTCAGTGCATGTAATGAATCCGTGAACATCATCATAACTAGAATGTAGATTGTTCTCTGGTTGTTGACTATGTCTCTCCAGGCCACAAACATTTTGATAAGCAGATCAAATTGAAACCGACCACCAATTGCAAGCTATCCAACACTACATGTCCTGTTCAGCAGCTGAATATTCTGTTAATCAAGTTCCTGTGAAATCCGAGCCTGTGTCGTACGGTAATACGTAAGACATACCTGCTGTAGTTTCTGTTACAAGAATGATAACGCAATCCCAACCTGCGAATTTGAATCAGTTCGTGGTACAGTGGAGTAAGTCTTGAACTAGGACTTGACAACATTTATAATCAAACTACTTTATGAAGTATTCACAGCGGACTCCTACACTTGTTGATTACTCCAACTTGATGAGTTTCAAAATCCATACAACAATCTATATGGAAAAACCTTTTCCAGAGTGTTTTACAATATTACAAGCTTCATGAGACGATAAAGATTATATATGTGAGTAGTATAGAAAGGCGGGGACTGGGACATTGATACCATGAAAACATAGGCGGATTTTGGGACACCAAGAAATGACAGGCGGGGACTGGGACACAAGAAATCACGGGCGGGGACTGGGACACAAGTAAACACAGGCGGGTTTTGGGCCACAATCTCTGTGACATTTTTCAAGTGCAAAAAACTCTAGGACATTTTTACAAACCATGATTTGATTGAATTGGTATTTCTGGACTTGGAGTCTAGAGCATGTTATAGTATAATGTATGCTGACTGAGCTAACAGCAGACCAAGAAAAATCTTATTCTCTTCACTGCATAAAATACTTGAAAGGTAAAGTAGGATTTCTTTCATTTGTTTTTGTAAGAAGTGATTTGGCATGTTGGATAAGGACTCAACCATTGTTAGTTAACATTGCCACTAATCATGGGTTCGAATCCACATCCCAAATCATTTCTTTTCGATGATATTTTTTGCAAAAGAAAGCTCAAATAATCTTGGTTAACAAGAGAGTTGATATTCTCAATGTACTGTATAAGCAATATTCAGAGGATTTATTTGAAAAATTCAAACCACCCTTGAGCTCAAATACCTCGAGTACATCTTGACTGTAGATGTCAAACTAAACTACGCCGGAAGAGCTCTCAAGTCACGTACAATGAATACTTTGCCGTTGCAACAGTACTCAAGAAGAAGAAATGTATGATTTTCTCTCTCCACATCTATCGAAAACAGGTCAAGGCCTTCTACTTCTCAACGAAATTGAGTGCTTGTCATCTCTATTTATTCTACCTGTCTAATGAAAATATGATTTTTGGCTTGAAAACATGATCAAGTGAATTATTTTTTCAGTTGGGCTTGTGACTCTAATGAGAGAGGGCTGTATTGCTCAAGTTTGTATCTTTAGTGTTAGCAAAGTCTGAAATGGTGATTTTCAATCCAGCAAGAGTCATGTTATTGTGCCAGAGAATGTCGTATATTGACAGAGATGAAGTGCTACAAGCCGGTTTTATTTTTCATCCATATGCGCCATACATTGTTTGTGCGGAGTGTGGCTGGAAGACTAGTGGAACTCTTGATCTAGAACACATAAAGTTCATGCATAAAATAAACAATTCAGGTGTAGTTTGGCCAGGAGTGTGGATGAAAATTATGAATGCTATGTAGTTGCTAGAGAATGTGTGCTGAGAACGGAGGAAGTAATAAGGAATACTTTTAATAAATGGCCGAAGTTTTACCACATGTTGAAAAATGGTGAAATCTTGTTTCTATTACACAAGTTTTCAATATAATTTACAATGTATCTGTTGTCAGGCAATATTTTTTGACTGTGAAGATACTTATAGCCCTATTTTAATTCATTGTTCTGAGTCACCTTATTGTGAAATAGTTAAAATGTTGAAGACCAGTAAATATTTTGAAAATAAATATTGTTTTTCATTTCGTATTTTAAAACCCTCTCTTTCAAAGATTCAGCCTCAGTTCTAGTTTGGTCTTCAAACAGAATGAAGCACAAAGAAATTGCACATGAGCTGGATAGACAGGCTAGAAGAAATTTTCCAACTCGCCATGTTGAAATTCGAGGCTTAGCGGTTGATGCAGGCAGATCTTGTTGACATGAGATGCTAAAGATACTAGTCATCATTCTACTGACTGTTGGGAACTGCAGAATAAATTGCACAATGAGGAGCTTGGATGAAACAGAGGAGGAGACGATGACATGAATGCTATAAATAACCAATTTCCAAGAAACAATGATGTTATCAACTATATAAAAGGAGGCCAAGTAGCAGTCAAGCATCATTATCAATCATGATACCACCAGTGTACTATCTCCTTGTGACTGCAGCAGTGAGTGTCAACTCCTTCAAGCTGGATCCCCAGTACCGGGTGGAGAGCTTCTCACATCAAGGGAGCATGGACTGGATACTTCAAACATATTTCACATGCAACAGTGTCTGCAGTCATCCGGACAGTTCAACAAGGATCTTGGAGCAATGCGTCAACACATCAAAGACTGGTACATGAACCTGGCTGGTGAACATGATGTGGATAAGGAGCTGTGCCAGCAAGTCCATTGTGCATATGATTTGCGCACATGCCTCCATCCATCCTTTACATCGTCAGAATTCCTTGAAGCCATCATCAATGCTTCAGTTGAGGTGTGTACACTGCACTGTCAAGTTCAACCAGCTCCACCGCCTACTACTACTGCAATTGCATCTATACCATCTCCAGACACCGTAACAGTGTCCATCAGCAATGGAGCCAGCAAACAGTATTGAAGGATGTGCCTGCGGTGATTGCCACCATGTAAGAAGCACTTGTTGGATTGTGGAACCATTCTTCAAGTTTGGCTACAATAATATTCTGGAACCGTTTGGGACACCAATAAATTTTAAACAGAAAATAGCTGCATGTTTTCCAACAGCATCAGTGTTCAACCTGGACTTTAACAAAGTTATTTTGGAGTTTCCAGTTGGTAGAGGACTATGTGAAATGGCTACCGATCTAGGTGACATGTACCCTGGGTAAGCCTAGATGTTATGTACTAGAAAACCTGTTTTAGCATATCAATCATTCTGTTTCAATATCATTTATTGTTTATGAAGTGTAAATAAATATCACATGTCTCATCTCTGAAACCATGTGTCGACTACAGTTATTTCATAACCTTGAAACCATAGTTTAGGTTAGGTTACATGATCAAATTGCACAAAGCAGTTTGGCTCACAAACAGTGATGATGTCATCACAGAATTCATGGAAAGCAAATTGCACAACACAGTTTACCTCACAAACAGGATAAAACCTGCTCTGCTGGTATAGTTTTAAGTAAATATATAGCTATGAAAGTGTTTGATAGTCATTAGTATGGATCAGTCTGTGATAGCGAGAGAGTTGCACAGACCAGGGCGAGGAATTTTCCTACAAGGATGGTTACTGTGAAAGGTCTTGATGATCTCTATCAGGCTGACCTTGTCGAGATGATTCCTTATGCTCGTCAGAACAAAGGTTATAGGTACATTATTACAATTATCAATTGTCTTAGTAAGTTTGCTCTTGCTATACCAATAAAGAGCAAGTCGGCTGACAATGTAGTCAAGGCAATGCATCCTATTTTAGCTCAGTATCCAATGAAACATTTGCAGACTGACGATGGTAAAGAGTGGTTCAATTCAAAATTTCAACAACTTGTTCAACAGTACGGTATCAATCATTATTCAACATTTTCAGATAAAAAAGCGTCAATAGTGGAACGTTTCAATAGAACACTTAAACATTTAATGTGGGTCAAATTCACTGAACGAGGAACCTATAGGTGGACAGATATTCTAACCTCACTTGTTAAAGAGTACAATGGCAGAGTACATCGTACAATAGGTATGCGACCGGCTGATGTTGAGAAGGTGCATGAGAAGCTTTTACTTTCAAACTTGGTAAACAGCGTCAAGAGTATCAGCAGGGCTTGTTGGATAAATCACAGCCTACGTTCTATCCGGTGCTCATCAGAAAATTGAGTCGGGTGATAAGGTGAGAATCAGCAAGCATAAAATGACGTTTGACAAGGGATACCTACCCAATTGGACAAATGAACTGTTCACGGTAACACGTGTGCGACCCACAGTGCCAGTAACCTATGAGTTGGAAGATTATAGAGGTGAGCCTGTGCAAGGAGGATTCTATGCTGAAGAAATTGTAAAGACAAAAGTGCCAACTGTATTTGAAATTGCCAAGGTATTGAAGAGAAGAGGTAACAAACTGTTGGTGCGCTGGAAAGGATCGCAGTCACGACTCGTGGATTGATAGAGGTGACCTTGTGTGAGTGAGATGAAACAGGTTGTGCAACAGCAAAACAAATTCAAGATAATTGACTTTGATCAAGTGGTGAGAGGTTGTGGCTTGGCAGACCTGGAAATGGACACAAAGAAGCGCCATGGTCCTTTGTTCCCCAACCACATGAGATGCATTATTTGTGGACCATCTGGGTGTGGCAAAACCAATTTACTGTTCAACATGCTGTTTGATCGTAAAGGAATTCACTTTTCAAACATTTACGTTTGGTCAAAGACTACATTTCAGCCAAAGTACAAGTTACTTCGTACAATTATGCAAGGACTAGGTGATGGAATGAGCTATGTCGAGTGTAACACAAGTGAAGAAATACCTGCCCCAAATGAACTGCCAGCCAACTCAATAATTATTTTCGACGATGTGATTTGTGAACAGCAGGAAGCCATCAGACAATACTTTAGTGCCGGTCGGCATAGTGATGTTGACGTGTTTTATTTGGCACAGACCTACAGCCGCATTCCAAAACAACTTGTGCGTGACAATGCCAACTTTATAATTGTGTTTGAACAGGATGAGCTGAACATGAGACATTTGTATAGAGATCATGTAGGCGCTGACATGACCTTTGATCAGTTCAAGAGCATGTGCAATCAGGTCTGGTCATCAGCTGCGCATGCATTCCTTGTGATTGATCGCTCATCCAAAAAGAATAGAGGGCGCTACAGGAATGGGCTTGACACCTATCTAGTTGAGGTGTAAGCTCACTGGAGCTTCAGTACACTGGTGTACACCAAGCAGGATGGATGTGAATCGTAAGCAGACTGTGGAGGAGATTGCTCCCACCATCAAGGAGATTGCCAAGCTGAAACGTAACATCAAGAGGAAACACAAGGAGCTAACACTTGGAATGGAAGTGTCAGAGGAGCATCATGCAAAGCGCATAAAACCGTTGACTGAACCACTAGTCAACATTGTTGAAGCTCTCAAAAAACCACCACCACCACCACAGCAACCAGCAGCGGAACCACTGCCAGCAGCACAAGAGCCCCACCCACAACGCCTTACAGTACCTGTACGCCAACATAAACATCATGCACTACCTACACCACCACTAACACCGATACAGCCACGACCTCTGAAACAAGCTCTAAAACAACTGCAACTGCCTGACATTGGAGAGGAGACTCCTACATCCTTTGAAGCATTCGGAGATGATTCACACTTTAGTCCAGCTCCAAGTACATCCGGTGTTGTGAGAAAGTTGTGGAGCAATAAGGATTCACCTTTGAGTGAGGATGATGATGTTCCAGGATGGTCAATGGATGAGGAGGATCAACAAAATAAAAGTGTTCAACAATTGATGGATACTAGCCGAGATGTGGTGGAATCTGAATTTGATCAAACAGAATTGGCTAAAACATCTGTGGGGATCTATGTTAAAGGTTTGATTAGAGAGGAGTTGAGCTTTGATGATACATTTGGACCAAAAGTGATTGACAACAGTTTTCGTTTAGGTAGCAAAATTTTAACCTTTGGAACTGACGGTCAAAGATTGTGTTGACTGATCCTAACAATGCCGGAAACGAACAGACTTTGATGCTACACAAGGACTTTGTGAACTTATATTTAGGAAAATTCCAAGCACCCAAAAGTAACGTCGGCCGACAGAAAGGCCTATGTAGATATATTGGAGTTTACCAATGTATAGAGATGACTATGCTGCAGGTGGTAAAATTAGAGACTACAACAATATCAAGTACAAGGGAACAATACTTCCGCTGTTGAAAAAAGGCAAAAAGAAAGGAAAAGGAATCAGTGGAAGAGGACTGGTGGCACCATTCAATATGGTGGCGAACAGTGGTACCAAGATTGAATATGTCTACTACAATGACCCCAATGAGCTTGTAGACAGACTACAACTATTGGATCAATCCAAAGCAGTTGGCAACACTGGTCATGAGAATGAAATCAATTCGATTCTGGAAGAGTTGGTGGAAGGCGGTCACATAGTTGGCAACCCTGCAAACTAGTTGTACTATATAAGCGGATGATGTACTGTCCACTTTGTATTCATCATGAACACATTGGGTAACATTAATGCTCGTCATAGACGGGTGATCAATTTAGCAAATCCTCAAAGCAGCAGAGATGCAATAAATCTTGGTACCTGTAGAGATTTGATTGAGGTGTGGCTGCCAAAGAGAAGGGATACAAGTACATTGCAAGTATTTACAAGTCTCAATGACTCAGTACTGACTGATGTGATGGATCCAATCAGTGCCACAGATGGAGTGAACAAGCGATATTTGGAGAAACGGATGGATGTGCATTCTCGTGAAGTTGTTGAAAAGTATTAACAGTTATGGTAACTTTGGTTAAGGAGCGTGCAAACGGTGATACGAGTTTTACAAGTGGACAGGAATGGAAAGATATGGTCTTGAAGCGTATAGGACTTGACAAGCCTCCTGAGGGTATAAAAGAGAGTGAGGAGAACAAAGAACACCATTAGATGGATAGGTGCAAAGGAAAGAAGAGGTACCAGGGAAGGGGAGTGTTGTCGGCACTCGCAAATGCCACTGGAACAATAGTCAACAAAGCAGTTGATATTTTACCAGTTGAACTTCATCTTCCCGGTTACCAATACTGTGGCCCAGGTACAGAGCTGGAGAAGCGGTTGGCAAGAGGTGATCCAGGAATCAACAGACTTGATCGGGCCTGCAAACAGCACGACATTGCCTATTCACAGAATAGTGATACAGCAAGCAGAGCAAAGGCTGACAGGGACTTGGCTGAACGAGCTTGGAGTGTAGCAACGTCTCCAGAGGCAGGATTGGCAGAAAGGGCTGCAGCAGTAGCGGTGACCAACATCATGAAGGCCAAAGCAAAGTTTGGAGGAGGAGCAAAACGTCAAGGGAAGAAGAAGAAGGTAGCAGCTGCTTCCAAAAAGGGAAAAGGACTCTACCTGAGACGTCAACAGAAGACGGGAAACGGAGCATCGTCAATGCAAACGGAGACAGTAATTGCTCTTCCAGATCGAGCACTGACTGATGCAGACCTCTACAAGTATGTGTGTCGTCTGAAGCTGAAACATTTCCGAGGAGTGTTTATGCGGGATGCTCTACCTGCAACAGGACCTTTGAAACGAGAGTGTGGCATCATCAATTTGGACACCAGCAGTGGAGCCGGCACACATTGGGTGTGCTATGTGAAGAAGGATGGAGCTGCCATCTACTTTGATGGCTTTGGAAACCTCAGGCCACCACAGGAGTTTATTGACTACATGCACCGCGGTTTGGAGCCAGCAACAAGGATTGAGTACAACTATAATCAGAAGCAAGAAGATCTGTACTCTCATATTTGTGGCCATTTATGTTTGAAATTTTTGGTTGATGAAAATAATAAATGAAAAGTTTTAATCATTTCCCTTTCCAATAGTATAAATAATGGGCAACAAGGCCTATTGCCAGTCATTGTGCAATAGTGCATTGAGCAGGCAAGACCATGATGCTCTGTTTTGGAGGTAATACATCTGTGCTGAAAAGTGATTTTATCCACCGCTTGATACAAGCAGTGGTGAATGGGAATTGGACTCATCAGCTTTACAAGCTGCAATTCAATACCCAATGTTGAAATGAACTACAACAACAAATTCTATTATGCTCCAAAAATAACTCATGTGTTTAAGAAGAAGGGTGCAAAAGCTGATGCTGCAGAAGAAGAAGATGATCCATCGCTGAAACATCATGAAATTATAGATGATAGGTCAGCCATACTCAATCAATGGTATAAGGTGCTTCTCAAAGCTAAGCAGACATCGGCTGGTGGAGACATTGATTATGAAGATAACTCTATAACAGATAGTAGACGGACTGCAAGAGCTACTACTGCAGCACCCGTTATAAGATACTGAGTTTGTATCATTGCAAGCAGGCAGTTTTGAATTTCAAACCATTGCCAAACTGCTTAAATCAAGGCTAAATGATAGCAAGATAAACTTTCAGATGGCTGTGGACCCATAAACCTTGAAATGTTCAGTATTGAGCAATGCCAAATTGGATTTCACAAAACCTGAATCGATTGAAGTCTGCTGGGATTCAACAACACTAGGATCATAGAGGCCGACACAGAGGCTAAAGGTGATACAGCAGTGCAAATCAGTTGACCCAATGTAATACGTGTAAAGTGCAATGTTGTGAGTGGGTCACTCAAATGGTGTTAAGGATCACGTGATCTATGAGTTTTACCCAAATGTTGATCCAGGGTATAAAATAGTTGTGACTGTACAGAATGTAATCTATTTGCCGGTGGACGCCAAGCAGATTGGTAACATTACGTTGGAGGTTGTTGACGAGAACGGACGTCCCATTAATAATAGAGGTGATGAGATCAATATTACTCTGCATCTGAGACAACTCAAGTGAGATGGTGCATATATTTGATAAGTGGAATCGTGGACTGGAAAATGAGGCGGCAGGCGACATGGAGGGAGAGCGTCAACCCGCACAAACAGCAAAAAGGCCTGCAAGTGCTGCAAACGCCATTCGTCATTTAGACTCTGTAGAGTTAACATCAAGGAGCATCAACTATTTGAAAAAACGTGGCTGTCACCTACGACAACAACAGCAGCAATAATGGGAGTTTTAGATGTGACAAGGAGTGGACCCAGATCGGATAACAGCATCATTGGCTATGAGTACCATTCTCATGCTCCATATACTACAAGCTTCAAAGCCAATGATGAAATACGGATACCAATTCAACAACAGGACATTTACACAATCCCATCAGAAAGCTATCTACATGTGGAGTTTAAGGTGACAATGCAGCTAATGCCGCCTTGGGCGGAAGTCCCTGTGTCTCTGGATTCTTTGCTCACCTTTGGTCAGAGATACGCTATGAGATAAATGGTGTGATAGTAGATAGCATACGCACCCCTGGAATTACCAGCCTGATGAAGAATGCTATGACATTTGATGTCAATGAGAAGAACAGGATGGAACGAGCTGGCTACAAGTTTGATCCAACAGTTGGATTTGCCACTTTTCCTCCCAATGGAGCTGATACAACAATCATGGATGTGCCTCACGCTACCTGCTGGGCTTTGCAAGATTACAAACAGATTCTACTGAATGTGAAACAAGAGCTGGTTTTGAGACGCAGTGCTGACACTACTAATTGTTTGAATGCTGGTAAGGTTGTCATTGAAAAATTACATGGAGAATACCCTATGTGGAAGTGGCTGATGAAAACAAACTTCGTCTGCTGAAACTTGTACAGAATGATACACCTATAAGTATGACATTCGGCATTGGGAATTGTACGAGTACCCAACCTTACCTGCTACAAAGAAGCATACATGGACTGTCAAGTCAACAGCTCAACATGAGAAGCCTCGCTACATTGTGATTGGGCTGCAGACAGCGCGATATGGAGTGGCAACTGCTAATTCATCCCAATTTGACAAGTGCAACATGAGAGACATTCGAGTGTTTTAAACAACAAGTACTATCCGTATGAGAGCATTGGCGGTGATGATTGTTGTGTATATGGCATGTATGAAGCTTTCAATGGAGCCTACAATCATGGACATTCCCAATTGGTCAATCCCCTGTTTGAAAAGAGTGCTCTAGAAAATGGCCGAATGATGTTGTATGCTTTTGATTGTTCCCAACAAAATGAGTCACTTAAAACTGGCAGTATTGATGTGAGAATTGAGTTTGAAGCAACTGAAAACATTCCTGCAGATACACGTGCCTACTGTCTGATGATTCATGATGTGACCAAAGAGTACAAGCCAATGTCGGGTATTGTGCAATCTGCCTAGAGAGAGGGTATAAAGGTGGATGACAAGTGTTAGGATAGTCATTCTGGTAAGAAGCATTGGGCGAAGCAGGCATCATGTCCACAGCTAAGAGAGTTTTACAGTTTTTGGATGAGGAAGGAGAGTTGCCTGAAAGTGATGGTGAGGATGTTGTGGGATGCTGCATTGGCTTCTCTACTAAGCATGGGAAGAAGGATGCAGATACTGCTGCTGCTGATGATGAAGATTCTGATGAACACAAATACATGGAAATGTTGCCGAGAAGAGCTGCAGACATTTTTGGACCACTACCACTCTACCTAATGGACTTTCAGGGATTTGAAGGATTGAACAATGAGTTTATTGTCAAGGAGATGGCTATATTGGAACGTGATGATAGGCATTGTGTGACAACGCATCATTATTTCTTCAAGTCACCCTACCCAGACATGCTGCTGAAGACAAGTGAGCTGCTTGACAACAATGCTTTACAACAAGCAAAACATGGACTGCGATGGTCTGGCAATGGAGCTGGTCAGAGACATCTACCCTATTCTGAATTGAGACAGATTGTGTGTGGAACAGTTGGAAGATGGCTGCATGAAAACAACAACTCAATCAAGATCTTTGTCTATGGCTATGAGAAGATTACTCTGCTCAACACAATGCTGCAGCTGGATGACAGGGAGAATGTGGAGTATGTGGACCTAAGTTCACCTTATCTTTTCCATGAGATGCCCAATCTGGATACACTGATGAAGAATGCTACAGGAGTCTACTGCCCAGAACATTTCCTGCTCAACTTTGTGGAGACTTTGAGGATGAAGCTGGCTGGCGACAAAGGAACCCTGGATACTCAACCATTTTGTGCACTGAATGTAGTAAATGTTTTGCACAATTGGATAATGCAAACTTTGTTTAAAGATCAATATTTTTGTCGCAACTTGTTTATGGCAATAAAGAAAGAAATGTAATTATTGTGTCATCATTGTCTTATCCCCACCACCACCTCTAGTATTTGAGGAGTTGCTGCTGCTCAGTATAGTTTAGTTTGACATCTACAGTCAAGATGTACTCGAGGTATTTGAGCTCAAGGGTGGTTTGAATTTTTCAAATAAATCCTCTGAATATTGCTTATACAGTACATTGAGAATATCAACTCTTGTTAACCAAGATTATTTGAGCTTTCTTTGCGAAAAATATCATCAAAAAGAAATGATTTGGGATGTGGATTCGAACCCATGACTAGTGGCAATGTTAACTAACAATGGTTGAGTCCTTATCCAACATGCCAAATCACTTACAAAACAAATGAAAGAAATCCTACTTTACCTTTCAAGTATTTTATGCAGCGCAGAGAATAAGATTTTTCTTGGTCTGCTGTTAGCTCAGTCAGCATACATTATACTATAACATGCTCTAGACTCCAAGTCCAGAAATACCATTTCAATCAAATCATGGTTTGTAAAAATGTCCTAGAGTTTTTTGCACTTGAAAAATGTCACAGAGATTGTGGCCCAAAACCCGCCTGTGTTTACTTGTGTCCCAGTCCCCGCCCGTGATTTCTTGTGTCCCAGTCCCCGCCTGTCATTTCTTGGTGTCCCAAAATCCGCCTATGTTTTCATGGTATCAATGTTCCAGTCCCCGCCTTTCTATACTACTTATGTGCTTTTGGTTTCAGACAGCATTTAGTAGTACATAATCATTATTAATTCACTGGAAACACTCTTCTACTTGATATCGATACATATGGGGATACCAAAAAATTATCGTAGCATGCATGATATAAATATAAATAATTCATGTAAATATTTATTACCTATAATATTCAGTAATGAGGAAATTTACTAATGAGAGGATAGAGTTATAGATGTGAGTATTGATCACCTGAATTGATATAAGAATTTAAGAAATTTGTAATTACTCGTATATCTGAATAGGAAATTAAAAAAGCATATGAAATTTACTTGTATTCAACTCTTAATATTATTTGAATGACAACCTGATCAGATAAATCACACAAAATATTGTAGTTTGAATCAAGAGATAGCCAACGAATTTTCGGATCTTCCTCTGTCAATAACTCACCATCTTCCAATCCAAAATATCATAATGATAACCATAAGGCATTTCATCATCTGGTAAGCATATTAACAAAGGGCGATGCCTGGTAGACATGTTACAATATATTTTAAGTCTTCCTGGCATCCTTAACAAGTACATGCAGGAATGTTGAGTATGAGCGATGAGATTTCTGAAGTGTGTAGACTCAATTTACTCAGGTATGGAAATGTATAACCCTGATTAAATTTTAGAGAGTACTCAAAGAACATAGGAATACTTTCGTCGCTGGGATGGGAAAGAGGGATCTATTGGAATTATGGGTTCATGTATAATCAAATTTTAACGGGGACGCATCATCAAGAAGAGCTCTGTCTCAATTAGAGGTGGGACATCGATTAGAAGGGTGTAAGCTGAACAAGAATGATCTGAATTCATGATTGAGACACATTATGAAATATTTCCGGTGGGTAAGGGGGTGAATGGAATAGATTGCTTAGAAGAGAAGAGCTCTTTATTGAAACGAATGTCCTAGAAGAGCGAGGGGTGGGGAATTCTTTTGAGGGGTCGCACCCCTTGTGTCAACGGGGAGGCTGTACAACTTACTCAGGTGCTTGTCGAGATGTCCCCCGCAAAGGAGTAGGTGGGAGGGGGAGATGCCTGACAAGGAACTTGGGTCCCAGCTGGAGCTCCGTTTCTTATTTATCGCTTACACAGTCTGCCTCTTATATAAATGAAGCGTAGTTACTTCCCTTAATTTACTTCCGGCCGCGATTCGCTTGTTCCCGACAAATTATCTTTCTCTGCACGACACATTTCACTTGCAAATATCTTGCGCTCTCCAGCAAGGCTGGCTACATGCTTGAAACAACTCGCTGATTAAGTTTGAAAACATTACTTTCACAACTCACGAAACAAAATTGGTGGTCTTTGTCACTCTATCACCGCATTGTGCGAAACAGTTGATTGTTAATGAGTGTTCAATTGAGTGGGGAGAAAACGATTATATTTGAAGTGATTATTTAGAGGAATATGCAGTACTTTGTGGAGCAGGCAGGAGTCACAAAAGAAGCCTCTCCCCTCCTAAAATTATTATAATTCTCTCGTTGCCAATTCACAACCTGAATGATTAGATAATCCATAGATATAACTTTTAACGAAAAATATCCCGAAATAATAATTACGGAGTTTAAGTCAGTTTAAACTCCAATAGCGAATAAATAGATGTGATAATTATTTCAATAATCCATTAATCTGATTGTCTATTATCAAATTCTCAACTTACAAGATCGAATTTCCAAACATATTTTCCTCAATTTGATTTATTTCTCATGTCACGTTTCGGAATCGAGGAAAGGAGAAGCTGAATAATGCAGTTAGCATGTTGTTATACTCAAACATGTCAGATTTTCAATACTTTCAGCATTATTACAATAATAATTCTCAATGGATGGATGAATGAATTAATTTGTGTAATTTAATATGAAATGTATAACTTATCATTGTATAATCATTTCTATCGCTTCTATCTATTCAATGTTTATCAGTTCTATCATTTATTGAATACGCTTAATTATTCTTCATCATTATGCCTTCATTAGAATCAAGTCCTGAATTATTTCCGAGATTTATTGTTGATCAAACACATAATTGTTATTGTTACGAGCAATATTGATTCAGAGAATCGTAAATCATCAATCTCTCTTATTGTCTTGTCAATGAAAAATCATGCATCTCCTACACATCAAAATTACAAAACTGCACCTGTGAGTGAGAAATCTTGGCAAACCTCACGCACAAGTCTTGCTCGGAATTTCGCTTGTAGAACAAATGGAATTTAAAGATTTATAGAAGAGAGGAGGCTCTTTCTTGCAGTACAAGAGGGCTTCAATTCGCTTTTAAAGTGGAAGACTCATTCTGTCATTATTATAACGTTATCGACTTTTCTGTCATCCGAATGATTATCTCTATTACCAGCAGCAGTCTGTGCATTGCTCGACTGACAAGAGTGGAACGGAATTAATCCATTCTGTTCTGAAAGCTATCTTTTGTTTCTTTGGAAACCTTTTCTGCGTTCGCCGTCTGCTATTCACTCGGCTCTTCCGCAAAGTGTAATTTCTGATTGAGTGGGATGGAGATGTTGAACAGAGGCGCTGCTCATTCCATATTCATTAGCTCCCATTTCAATGCCTCTTCTCAATCGAGATTCGATGAGAAATTCTCATCAAATTTTCGAGGAACACTTTTTGTCGGTTCTATCTTATATCTCACGAACAGCTAATTCTTGAGAGCCGTCGGTGCAATATTATCACCCGGGAGGTTATTTATTGAAAGTAATCCATTAAACTTTCCATTTCACCCTTTTAGGCTCGAAATCTGTGATGAAGAATAATAACTTCCTTTCTTTTCACCCTTGAGACCTACCAATCCTCTTTCTGAAATCTCATATTCTCATCAAGTTTGACTTCTATTAAAATTTTTTTCTTTAATATCAAATTGATATCACATGTAGCCCTTTCTCATGACTCATCTCATAACACAAAGGACTCCTGTGAGCAATATAGAGAATCAATTAGTAGTCATTAGTCTCCTATTCAATAGGCATCGATAGGCATCTCCTAACGTAAGAAAAGTTCTTTAGATATTTTTTTACAGGTGGATAATCTGTATTGTACAGATCATATACAGGAAAATATGATAACTATTCCGTTTTGTCGATATGAATACATCTGGAGTAGATTGATTCAATAATCGAACGCTACTAAATTTTTCCAAAAAAATCTATTATCTCACGCTCGTAGATTTGATACATGAGAAAGTTCAGGAAAAATTCACATGAAAACCTTCCATGATCGCTTTTTGTTATTGAATTATTGTTTTTGAAGATTCCGTGCAATCAATGAGCTTTAGAGCTTATCTTCTTGATCCAAAGTCTCCAAGCAGAAAGCGATTATTGCAGGAGATTACACAGCGTTAAACCCTCATTCGTTTGTAACGCTTAACCAGCCGCTTTAACAGTGCCGGAACGAATAAGAGCTTCTACACAAGTAATTAGAGGGCATTCCAGAGAGTAATGACACTTATTAAATTTTCCCTCCATTATGCAAAGCTGACCTCTGTCGGGTTAGGCCCGGTAGCTTGGCACAACTTATCTTGAAAATTGGAGGATCTATTAATGGTGTGGGGACTGTAAGAGGTCCAAAGCAGAGCCGGGCCTAGCAAAGAGGATTATGAATTTTTAATGGTACATAAAACGAACCTCAGGACCGTGCCCTTTTTACAGCGCCCCTAGCGCATGCTGGGAGTGGGTCGAAATGTTTGCCGATAAGACAGAATATCGGGGTACCGAGCTCTGCTCGGGGGTAGGCCTACAAAGGCACAGGAATGGAAATTATAAAGGGAAAAATAAATGAAATTAAACAATTTTTCAAAGTACAGCCATCAGTCTTATGCACTGAATCATCATTGCACTATAAAAAAATTAATCTTAGCTTTCGAAATATTATGAATAATCGAGTTTGAATGCATATCATTTGAAAAATCGCATTTGTGGTAAAATTTTGCTTCGTAGAAATGATGATATGGGTTGATATAGCAGGATTCTTTTAACTTGTCACTAAACAGCTTATTTAACGTTAGTAAACGAGCGTACATCAATCAGCTGTTTCTGACAATTTAATAGAATCCTGCTATAACTATTTTTAGCTCAGCTGTTTTGATGAACTCTTGACGATTTTTCACAAATAAATAAAAACAGATCACATGGCTAACTTCATGCTTCAAATTTAAAAATAACAATAAAACATGGAATATTTTCAAAATTTTCAATTCCTTTTAATTTTCTATAGATAAATTAAAATCAGAAATATTATTTGAAAAATCGCACTTGTGGTAAAGTTTTGCTTCGTAGAAATAATAATATGGGTTGATAACTTTTTTTAGGTCAGCTGTTTTGATGAACTCTTGACGATTTTTCTCAAATAAATAAAAACAGATCACATGGCCTCAAATTTAAAATGACAATACAGTACAATATGGAATATTTTCAAATTTCAAATTCCTTTTTAATTTTCTATAGATAAATTAAAATCAGAAAAAAGGGAATAGGAGCAGCTTATGTGTTTCGATATTTTTCTAATGGAACCGCTGGTTTTACCAACAACATCAAGAACCGAAAAATTGTTTCTTCCTGTCAGCTGATCTCAGCAGCTGAAATAATAATCTTGTTTGACACATACACTGTCACTGTTTCTCATTATTTACAGCCGATGGAAATTTCTTTCTTCTGTCAGCTGATTCTTAAAGGATCAATTTCTCCTTTTTTAGGCCCTTTAGCGAGTTATCCCAGGGATGAGACCCGGCGCAAACTAATTTTTGTATCACAAACCTCCTATATTCCAAATTTCGTCAAAATCGTTAGAGTTTTTTCGAGATCCGTTGGACATACATACATAAATACATAAATACATAAATACATAAATACATAAATACATAAATACATAAATACATAAATACATAAATACATAAATACATAAATATAAACATACAGAGATTGCTCGCTTAATATAATAGGATATCAGGGTACCGAGCTCTGCTCGGGGGTAGGTCTACAAAGGCACAGGAATGGAAATTTTAAAGGAAAAAAAGAAATGAGATTAAACAATTTTTAGTACAGCCATCAGTCTTATGCACTGATTCATCATTGCACTATAAAAAAATTATTCTGAGCTTTCGAAATATTATGAATAATCGAGTTTGAATGCATGTCATTTAAAAAATCGCACTTGTAAAATTTTGCTCCATCATAGAAATAATAATATGGGTTGGAAACTATTTTTAGGTCAGCTGTTTTGATGAACTCTTGACGATTTTCCTCAAATAAATAAAAACAGATCACATGGCTAACTTCATGCCTCAAATTTAAAAATGACAATACAATATGGAATATTTTCAAAATTTCAAATTCCTTTCAATTTTCTATAGATAAATTAAAATCAGAAATAAAAAGGGAAATAGGAGCAGCTTATGTGTTTCGATATTTTTCTCAATTCTAGTAATGGAACCGCTGGTTTTACCAAAAAAGTGATCATGTGATTGGAATGCACTGTCTCAAGCTGAAATAATCTTGTCTCACCCCTCACCTCGCTCTCACTCTTTCTCAGCATTTACAGCCGAACGAGATTTGTTTCTTCTGTCAGCTGATTCTTAAAGGATCAATTTTTCCTTTTTAAGGTCCTTTAGCGAGTTATCCCAGGGGTGAGACCCGGCGCAAACGAATTTTTGTATCACAAACCTCTCATATTCCAAATTTCGTCAAAATCGTTAGAGCCGTTTTCGAGATCCGTTGGACATACATATAAACATATAAACATATAAACATACAGAAATTGCTCGCTTAATATAATAGGATGGGACACTGTCCGCCTCTGCTGGCGAAGCCTGAAACTTTTTGACTCGCTTTCCCAATAAACGCTGTCGATAATTGCGCGACTTCAATTCGTTTATTATTGGAAAGTCCCGAACCAAGCAAGACCTAGCTCGAGCAATGCATACCATGTTGAAACGCCGTGGGACCAGCTTACTGCCGCAATAATAGTGCCTTAGAAGATTTATCCCTTACTGTTCCCACAATGGAGATTCTGGAAAATTCATCTTTCACTTTTATGAAAGGTTTCTAAAGCGACTTCACCTTTTTCCTTCTCCATGCACCGGCATCTTTGTTCGTCGTAGACGATCGAATTAATTTTCCACCCCAGCTTCCAGCAGCGCTCTGAGAATAGCCCGGATGAAAAACCTTTGAATCATGTATTCAAAGGTTGTCACAAAAATGGACTAGCAATCTCACATGTTCCATCTATGTAATTTTAAACCAACAACAAGTTTCAAATGATAATGCTCAAGACTGGAATTCCTTCTGAAATTATGGGAATTTGTAATATTGAATTTATATTTTACGGGATGTGAAATAGAGCTTCCATGTCATTTGGGAGATCACATCCGATCCGCATATGGGAGGTCACTTTTCCTGCCGATTTTTCAATACCAAAATATGTGAGAGAATACATTGATATCATATAGACCATGACCTTCCATGACATTCCAGCCTGAGACTTCAAGCTTACTCCTTCTTGCATTGTTCGTTCCCAATCTTACTTAATAAGCAAGTTTACTTCTCTGGAGTTGAATTCTTTATTCATCATTGGAGAATTTATGCTTCAAGAAATTGATTCGTCAAGTAGATGTACAACTTGAGAAGCCTGACATTGGGTTTATTGAAGACGGAGATTATTGATCCAGTCTAGAGAATATAATAAGCTTAGTGCATCGTCACCTCTCATTCTAAACTCTAGTATAAATAGATATTCGAACTTCATATATAAACTTGAAAAGATAATTGCGCCAAATAGGATAATATTAGTTGATGAAGAAATCCTTGAAGTTAGGACTAAAACGTATCGTTAGTTAATCATGTTAGTTGGTCACGAATATATTACCAGCAATTTAGCGTTTCTGTTGGATTATTAGTTGCCTTTTTATATAATATTCTAATATTTGATAGTTTGATTTTTATATGGAATTTGTACCAGTTTCAAATTTAAAATCTGTCTTTTTAAATCGTCTCTGAGATCGATTCAGTTATCTGGCATTAAAAGTAACTGATTTGGTATTTGAATTGCACATCCCTGGAACATCTGGTATACTTCCAAATCAATAAATAATATATAATAAAAAGAATAATAATAATAAGAATAATAAATTATCCAAAAACTTTTCACAAAGACATCATTCAGGATTATTTTGCTGTACTCACCCAGTATCTCGACAGTGTGTATCTGATCACGTGTGTCGCCGTCTCCTATCTGACAGACATAGTCTCCGGCGTCCTGAGGCATCACGTTGCCGATCTCCAGGTTGAATCCGTCGACAAGTCGATACCGCTCGTCTCTCGTCACCATTATTTTGTCGGCGGTCAGAACCGCGCTGCCACGTCGCCACAATATCACAAAGGCACCTGTACAAATACAGCGCTTATTAGAACAAAATCATTCGAGGAAAAAATACTATATACATACTTGATTGAATTCATTCTCACTCAACACTCACTCCTTAATGAATTTTAAATAGAACTTCATTCATTGACTTGGAACATTTCACAATGCATAGTCGCCGCCAATACAGTTTAAGTGTCACAAAATTTAGAAATTCCAGAAAGAATGGAATAAATGAACAGATCAGTTTCGTAGACACTCTCTGAAATAATGTGTTTGGAGGTGCCAAATTCACATTGATCCGAGATGAAATTCAAAATCCAATTTGTTTCCAAACATGATTGTTGATGATTATGAATTAAATTTCGAACGATAATGTAAACGGAACAGGAAAGCGTTCTCAATGAACTAGAAGATATTTTATTGATCCTGATATTGTAACAGTATTTTACAAAAATGATCTTGAATACCGTCGGGCTCTCATATTTCCTAATTACTTGATTACTGCAACAAAATGGTATTTTGGGAGTTGAGAGTTGTTTGTGTAGGATATCTCTCATTTTGAAAGTTTATTAGATTCCTTAGGTTTCGAACTACTACTCAGTCATGTGTAAAAGGTATTTGAAATGAGCAAGCCATTTTGAGAATTCGCGACTATTTTATTTATTTCTCTAAACACTGTCAACCGTTAACTCTTAAACTAGAGTTACTATGAATTTCATTGAATTCTCTAGTTAATGTTTCCCATTCAGTTTGCCAGATAGTTTGAGAAGAATAATTCTCTCATTACCACATTTCACAACAATTATTGCTATCACTGAGTTCACTTCTGCTGAAAGCTGGCAGTTCTATAAGAGCAGAATTTCCAACTTCATTCTTACACTGAAAGCAATAAAATACTTCTTTGTATCTCATTCCTCCCAAAATATCCCATTACTCTCCGTATGAACAACAATGATCGCTACTTGGATATTTATGATACTGAAATGTAGCAGTACTGAATGTTCAAGTTATTTAGAATACTTCGGTTTTAGCCTTATACCAGAGATAATCATCTATTTTTATTTTACTATTCGGTTATTCTTTGTTTAAAGTACCTCGCTTAGAATCATAAAGCTTGTATAAGATATTCATTGGGAAGAATAACAAGATATGGCAGTGTATGGAGTCTGTATCCATCTAAAGGTGTTTCAGGAGATAATTTTATGAGTTTAAAACATATGTGGAAGGATAGTTTCCAATGAAAAATTCAGCAAAAAATGAATAATAAATGTGAGAATTCAGAATAGAAGTTATCAATGCTCCCGTGAATTGGTTGCTCAGTGATCTTGGGGTCGTATCACAAACATGTTAAGACTTTGCTTGCATGGATGACAACAAAAATTGGTCCCCTGTTATCTGCTTCGTCATCTCTAAACAGCTAGCTGGAGCAATCTTGATGGTAGTTAACCATGTTCAACATGACATAATTATATCATAACAAACGGCTACTTCAAACTACACGCAAGAAACTCCCAACCAATATAAATATAAGTCGTTCTAATTATAATCGCCATTATCAGTTATTGACAACATGCAAATCAATATTTCAAGCATAGGCTACCCCAACATCATTTGGATATTGATATCCTCTACATCAGATGAATTCCAGTCAGAGTATACCGATTTGCATGCAATCAATTCATACAAGAACTTTAAATATCACGTGATTGGGATTCGAATTTCCATGTACTGTGACAATAATTTATGAGCTCTAGTTGCAAGTTACTTTTAGTGAGCTCATGATTCATCATGACCTCAGGCTGTTGTGATAGATAAATGTGAATAGAAATTTATTGAGCTATATTATATTGAATGGTGTAGTTATTTTACAGTGGAGATGTAAACATGTAATGTATTTTATTTTTCAAAATAGATACGCAATACAAATTCCATCATAAAAATTCACCATAAATCCTCCTTTCTCCGGAACATTTCTCATTGGAGATACATATACACCGTATTTTTCTAACCGTAAAGCTAGGAAGCGTTCCATTGCTGCAGTTTATCAAATAGGAATGACCTCAGCACATCATTCTCGGTCAGTTCGAAATACTATCGCCCTTTATAATCTAGCACAATGTAGGAAATGATGAAGATAGAGCACGTGTATATGGCAATACACCGATAAATGTCACTATATGGCAGATATCGCAAAGCACCCCACCAAATCAACTTAATGGAGTGTGAATTACGAATGTGTGCTTCGACATTTTGGGAGTCGAATTCTCCAAGTGGGGTTCTCACGTTCAAGAATGTTCTCTTCTCGAATAATACAACTTCAGCTCCATTTCGATCACAGCCGATATTGATCTTTATCAATAAGTTGAACGTCTCCTGTATCCAGAGTTATTTGACATCCAACCTACAATTCATTCCAAGTTTTTTGTTGCCTCGGAAGAAGTTGACAGAGAAAGTTTTGTTGTTAAGAAAACAAAAGCTAACCACTTTCGTAGTTTGAGATCAGAGATTGTGATAAAATAATATTTTCTCTGACCGCATGGCACCTTCATCAAGGTTCAAGCTCTCTTGATCAAGTTCAAGGAAGGGGAAATATTGTTCAGGAAGTGGATAATCAGTATAATCCAGGACATAAAGTAGAGATCATCATGTCAAATAATAAGTTATTATTATCAATGATCTAAATATTCACAGATTGATACAGACTAAAGAAAAACAATATGATTCAGGTTAGGCAAATAACAATAATAATTCTGTATTTTGGGAATAAATGAACGATACGTAGCAGCTGAACGTTTCAAGTAAGTAAAATTGGGGTAATAAGCTAATCAAGATCTTCCAAGCTCTATCTTTGGAAGCGATTTGAGTTGAGACAAGCATTCCTTATCTATATTTAGGTAATAATTTGATGAATGATCAAATAATTGATTCACAATCATGAACTATAACTTAATTCACTTTGAAGCTAAAAGTTCATTAATATTGATACTTTTTGTGAAATATCGGTCAGCTATCACAAATCTATAACATTCATCACTGGTGCAGACATAATCGATCGACTGCCGTTGTCCAACACAATAAATTCATTGTCTATTCATTCTATCTACCTAAGCGGGATTACTTTTGTAATGTCCGAGATGAAATGCCCGGGGCAAAAGCAATGTTTATAATGTTTGTGCGTTTGGTTTGAAGTTACACGCTTCAATAAATTTGTTACAGTTCCCACTTCCCGGAACATATTCGCCTGAAAGCGAGGATTATTATGATGTTACAGCTTTATTCGCGAGGGTGTAAAAATTCTACATGTGTTACTCGTTTCTCAATGGCTGAAAGAGGGTTGCAAAAAATGCGGAATGTTTGCTGGAGGGTATCTGATGGAAAACGGCTGCTACTCACGTATGAGCCTCATGGGGCAAAACCGGATAATAACTTTCAAAAATTACACAATCGAAAGTGGAGACCCTCCGGTCAGAAGCCGTTTACTTAAAGCTGCGTCCCTAGCTGCAGCGTAAATACAAGGGGTGACCCTGAGCTGATCAAATAGATGCTTCCCTTCGTCTTGCCATGATGTTGTCTTGAAGCATCACTCTCATCTTGAAGCACGATGCGATAGCAAATCGTTCATCTGTGAATGATTAGACAGATATGACAACCCGCAAGGTAAACAAGGGTTTCATTTTTACTATGGCATCAAGTTTGATACTACTACTATTAATACTACTTTCGGAAAAAATATTTAAGGATATGAGTAGAATTATTGTTGATGTTGTGGAAATCCATGATGAAATAAAACACTGTTTGTTTGACGAAATAAAGTACTGTTGAAAATGTGACTGGGGAAGCGACGAAACGGCGTTCCAGTACTTTATAAAAAAGAATATTTATTGTATAACAATAAAATAGTGGAATTGGTAATATCTTTAAGTGTTTTATTTAAGGATATACTTTTCATCAACAATAGACTGAAATAAGTGAGAATGGCGGAAATAATTACAAAATTGGTAGAATGAAATGAATGTCTTGATTATTCACTGACTCGCATCCAGTGATTTTTGTTCATGTTCATAATAATTCATAGAATTTGAACGGGTTTTTAGTCATTCAGTAGAGTCAAATTGAGTTTACACTGTTCTATTATCAATTATGAATGAGGAAAGCAGAGTGTATTCAAGCCCATTTTTATAATTTTATCGTGATATTACTTTCCTCCTTAACATTCAATAAACAGTACTGGTGATAACCTCCACGATTGCAGTGGGGAAAGACTTAATTAAGCCGAAAAAAACGTTATTGAGACCAGCAATTTTTTGCGAATTGAGCTTGAGCTGCTCTCAATGCAACGTTGATCCCATTATGTTGAGATGACCGTAGCCGATGTAACCCGAGCCCTTAGCGGCAAAACAAAGTAGTAGCCCCTCATGCTTTTTGTAGCATCAATCAGCCCCTAGAAGGGTGCACCTCCAGTTCTTAAAGCTGAAAAGCGGATTAATCTATTGCGGCTAATGCAGAACGCTCTGTCTTCCTGTTCTTTGACCCTACTAATGCCCACTGCTACTGGTTTGGGATGCAACCCTGGCCTAAAATGTGATGATCACGGATAATGAGTCTCGAGTGCTTTGAATGTCCATACGTGACTGAGCATCATGACGTGTACAGTCGTGCACGATTATCAGTTATTTCTATAGGATATCTTCAGCGCCCCTCCAAACATAGTGACAAACTATCGACTACTGTGCGGCTCACTTACATAACAATCATTATTGTGAATTTTAGGTTTCATTTCGACTTCCGATTTGTTCACAATACTTACACACAGAGAGTATGAAAAAATGGGAAAGTATCCAAAATTTAAAAAGATTAGTCGACAATATCAATACTGGAAAACGGAATAAAGTAGTTATTGTGTGGGGAAGAGAGAAGAGTTTTGAGCTTTTTCAAATAGAGTAGTTGTCTTTTACAAACAGTCTGTTAGGTTGAGAGATCATAATGAAGGCAAAGGATACTTCAAAATACCATAAGCAAGTAGGCCTATTGGCAATATCCAATCCAACCCATTTCTTGAATAGAATTCAGAAGCAATCGGACAGTGCTCCTTGCTTTGTAGATGATACGCGAGTTTTCAATATTGCAGCCTCTTCCAAAAAATTCAGTTGATCTGTAATAAAGGGGAGAATCGAACAAAAAACTAATAATTAATTTATAACAACGAAAGCTAATCTATTCATGCCTAGAGTTCAACTTGTCCGCTTTTCTCCTGATCACAGGTACTTTATGGGTTTTTTCCATCAAACTGGTTACTGAAATCGTACTAAACCTTCTCGTATGAAGCTACAATAGTATATTTCGCACCTAGGGCGGAAAATGTGTGTTTGCCGGCTTGAGATCGCGGTTTTCAAGTTCGAGACGAATGTCGAGAACTTGAAGCGATCGAGAGCCAGCAAAACATTTTTGCCCGCGGTGCGAACGCTATTTTTCGCCACACCAAAAAAAAATATATTTAAGGCACTTGAAATTGAAATTTAGGAGAATTCAATGTTTTGAGGTTAGGCCTATGAAAATACTATCGCATTCTCATTGTTTGATATCAAAACTTTATAACTTAAATTAAGTTATAAAAAAATTAATTTATTGATGCTTTAAATATTACGATGTATTATTAATACTAAGATGTCAAATTCCATTTCAAAAAGAAACAATTACTGTACTTCACTTTTCAATATTCAAAATATTCATAACTCTGTGTTACACAATGCAGCCAACACAATAATTGTTGAGGTTAAGGAAATATTATCCTATTCTATTGGTTCAAGAAAAACTATTTGAAAAAAAAGGATAATACATATTAAGTTATGGAACAATAATTATTTATAGAATATATTATAAATATACAGCTTATTTCCATGAAAATTATGTGATTATCTCTTCGTTCTTTGTGTGATCGGACACGATCAGCTGTCATTCAAGGTCATTTTCTTTTCCGCCCTAGGACCGTAAACTTTACAGACCTCGTCGGAAACAGAACGCTTTCGGCCTTCGTTTGAGGTGTGAAAAACAGTTCATTACGTCCAAGTGTGGCGAAAACAAATGAACGTCTTGTTAGGAAAATTCCACGAAAATTGACCCTAACTTGTCCGTTTCTCTCCTGAACCACAGGACTCCATGGTTTTTTCCATCAAACAGGTCACTGAAAACGTACCAAACCTTCTCATATGAAGCTATAAACAAATGAACGTCTTGTTTGGAAAATTTCACGAAAATTGGCCATCAAGATTAATTTTTAGTAGCAGGTCAAATTCTTCCTTTGACCAGCGGAGACAAGTCTTTATGTCTATTTATCTTTCTTCTAAATGTTGATTCTAATTATTTTTTAGGGTTGATGAAATAATTCATCATTCTTTAAATTCATTGATCCTACTAACGAAGATTCGAGGCTGTGACCTAGGTATACCGTTACACAAGCTGTCTAAGATCTAAAGCCCGAATGTATAAGACCTTCATTGCTTAATCATAGGTCAATCTCACACAAAGCTCATACACACAATACACACTATACAC
The DNA here is from genome assembly GCA_017141395.1 of Laodelphax striatellus. Taxonomy (NCBI): domain Eukaryota; kingdom Metazoa; phylum Arthropoda; class Insecta; order Hemiptera; family Delphacidae; genus Laodelphax; species Laodelphax striatellus. Next base: position 26,040,657 of record CM029531.1, read on the forward strand.
ACAATATTAAGTCCTACATTCTATCATTGACGTTTCCATTCTCACAACCAAACCTGGGATGGAATTCCAGAATTTGCTTTGTTATCCAAGGGAGACCAAAGTGAGTGACTGCATTGAGACCGAAATTCTGCTTGATGGAATCGAATTACGACTGCTGAGAGGACGTCTCTGTTTCACTGATGACAATAATATGTGAGCGGCGGTAATTCACAGTGCAAGATCATGCAAGTTTGATATCCAGGCTTCCCTATTCTAGTAGAAATGCAATCAGATGCACATACATTATACCGAATTGATCTTCAGATGACGTTTCCCTTTGTGTGTGTTTATAGTAACTAGAGAAGCATTGACAGAGCTGAAATTGATTGTATTGATCGAGATGACTTTGTTTTATGGTCTAAGCTCAGTATCTGAACTCAACAGTAGAATTATTCCAGATTGATTAGATTGGTCAGCAATATTATCATTTGCTGATCAATCTCTCGGCGATATACTTCTGTATTCAAGAGGAAAACGGGATAAATTATTACCTCCCAAAATCAGATTGCTTGAGAAGCTGATCGATATCTGAGAATACATTCTACAGATCCAAGGTGTATAGAATGAAAGAGGTGGATCGGAGTTGAGAGGCTTGCTGGGAAAGTCGTGATAATGACGTAACTGCAGTCCCAAACTAGAATGTTCACGGAAACTTCCATATGATGGAGGCGTAAAACATGAGAAGAGTAGGCTCATACAATGTATATTTTTGAGCCATAACAAATTGCAAAAGAAATAATCCCAGTTGGAGATAATAGTTCATAACTTTCTTGACAATGTACTCGAAGAACATCTTCCTAGCACATGTGCTTTTCAACCTATTATTGAAAATACTAATGTAAAACTTGAGGCTATGGGATTGCAGTGACGTTACTTTCTCAGCAAACAGCTGCACTCCGACCCATCTCTTTTATTCTATACACCTTGCTACAGAGCTACTTAAAAAAAGATTTGTACTTCCAATAATAAGCTTGATAAGAAAAATTTGAAGACTTTAGTTCAATTCATTTCTATGGTTTATTCAGCAATTTGGTTTATGGTTTACAGCAATTTACGAATATTTTACAAATATGTCAGGAATATATTACATATTTTACGAGATACAGCACATAACTCTCAAATGAATCTGAGCCACTGTAATAAGAGTCACTGAAATTCAAGTATATCACAGAGTCGTCAATTATTCTACAGTAATTAATCTGAATCTGATTTAGACATAAATCATAGAGAATGTTACATAGGAAACGACTGAGCCTGATAACATTCATGAAAAAATTTAATGAACTTTGTGTCTTTTCTGATGTATGAGTGATGTATTCTACAATGTTTTTCTCCCATACTGTTTCTCATATAGTGAATCACCTCGGGCTCTGTAATGAAAAGTACATAAGTTAAGTACATTACGATTTATTCAGAATGATTCACAAGGCGTGCTGCTCTGGAGGCGTTGTGGCGCCAAATTCAGGTTTGTGATGTTATAACGCCTTTCACAAATATAATTATTGATAAAGCCCTATTTCAATGCTCCAGTATCACAACGTTTTGCTCGGAGTTTAACCGCTCATAGGACAACAAACCAAATGCTCATAAGCTGAAGAGAGAAACGAATATGCAGCCTTTAATCAAACAGTTGTCAGCATATAGAAGTTAGAGCGTCCGGTCGCTAAGGTCGCAACCAACTGCAATTAGTACAGCGTCAGTCAGCTGCAAGTGAGGCATTGGTGAAGCTCGACAATGAATGGCATCAACTTCGCTCTGCAAACTCGGTTTGCTATCAAGCCTACTGTGATATCGCTGAAACTGTTACATCCTGTATGAAAAACAACTCAGTCTCAGTTCCTTGTTCACGCAGCAGAAAGGGTTGAAGCGTTCAAAACAGAACAGTTGGGGGATTTGTAGTCTTGGAGTTTCTCTGCACAGCTTTATCCCATTGTTGTTGGATAAAATGTAAAATGTGTCGATTGTTCAAGAGCTTCTCTCTGATCGCGACAAGTTGAGACAAGTTCACCCAATTGTAAATCAGTTAACATTGCGGCCGCCTATTACTCCTGAGATAAATATAATGCCTAATATCATTACCAGGATATTATTTTAAGAATACGATTATTGCTTGTTTGTAGGCCAAGTAATGTGAAGCGTTTTGTAAAATTCCATTTGATCCTTTAAGTTTTAGCTCTGAAATCTTATAAACAGCCAGCTAGAAGTAGATTTTTCTCATGTTATTCGGACATAAATATATTGACATGAGAAATCTCAATTCACAGTACTCTATAAAACAAAAACATTCAGGAGATGAAAAATGTGAATATTTCTCACTTTTTTCATATTTTAACTAATTATTTTAATGAATCTACCCTATTCATCCATCAGAACTAAAATATACTGAACCAATAAATTGATATTTCGAACAAACTGTGTTATTATCGATGTGGGAGATAACTATGACAGCATTTCTTTCAACATGACGAGAGCAAAATATTGTTCTTCCACAATGATTTCTAATCTGCGGTTGGGAAATGATGACGTTCAGAATAAAATGTGGTTATTAAATGGCTATTGAATGGTTATAATATTGACGGAGACAATATTAAGGGAGTAATTAAGGTCAGGGGCTAGTAGTTCACGTGTGTTTCTTTTTTCTATGGAATATAGTGACTCATTAAGCGCGATCTCTATTTTACCTTATCCTATGAGATTAGACTATTTCTATGAGAATATGACTGGAAGGTTTGATAATTAGAAAGTCTGTTCCAATTCTTTATAATGTGTTACATTTTACTTGTTACAATTTCCTAATAGAGGAGCAAACATGCACTATTATCAAGCTGACCAAGGAATGTTGATGTATTCAAAAGCTGGAAGGTTCATAATTACTGGAGCACAGCACGATAATGTCTCAGTCGGAGCAGAAAGCTGGGGAAGTTGAACTTTTTGTCATTGTAAACTTTTACAAGGCAGCGAACAAATTTAATTTACGAAACTTGCTTCAGGCGACATGTGAACTCATTTAGGGAAAGTCATAGAGACCGTGATTGCTGTATTAACTCCGGACAAATTCAACTTACCTACTTTCAAGAATGGAACTGTCGTTCATTTCGATGAAGAATATGATTGTAAGAGAAGGATTCATTCATTTAATAATTACTGTAGTTTATTAGTTGATAGTGAGGTTTTTGGTGCATCTCATTTTATTCTGTAGTGAACCAGAATTGCTCGGATAGTGTTCATATTGATTATCATTCTCGATTGATCATTTTCTCATTCGGATCCAATATTTAAAGATCTCATTATTTCTTTGCATGGCCAGTGATTTTGTTTATTTATCCAATGTGAATGAATATATCATTTATATTTTATAATATAAATTTAACTTAATTCATACAATTTTGTATTCCTTTCAGTCGAATACTATTATTGTATTCATTATATAATATCAAATTAAATTTATCTTTAAAAGAGAAAATTCTGTATGATCGGTCTCAGATGAGTAAAGAGTTACTTGAAAAGCACCTCTGAACCAGTTGGGGTGTTTTTCTTGTCCTAAATATTTTGAGATGAAATTTCTTTTTTCGATTATTGCAGTCGCAGTCTTGTTGTTCGAAGGATACAATTTGCAGTTTGAATATCGCTACAATCCCCAGAAATTCTACTCTACATGCGATGTTATCAATAAGTTACCAGAAATCAACTTCAACAGAGCTGGAACAACGCTTATAATATGGTACGATAAATTGAGACCTATCTTGTTACTTCTAGGAACAGGGATTGAGAGCTATTATTAGAAGCGGCTAGAGCAAGAGTTAGAACAAATCTTGAGAGAAATCGACTTCCTTCAAGTAGTTAGTTGGAGGATGATCCTCGTAAGTAAAATCCTGTATGTTATACAGGTACTCTGGAAATTTCAAAGTTTGCTCAAGTTGTTACTGTGCCTTCTCCAGACCAGGACAAAGTTTGACGCAGACGGTAAACAATGAAACTTCACCCCTTTCCCGATTCTTGATTCCTTCTTCAATATTCTACTTATCTCCCGACAAGTTCGATGCAACACAGAAAAATCTTATTCAATTTGTCAAGTTACTGAATAGAAGATACTACTCCTTGTCTCAACTTTTTTCTTGTTCATTGATCAAAGTTGTAATCTGTAAGTGTTCATATCCATGAAAATGTTGCTTATTCATTTTCGAACTCATTTATAGTTTATCACTACAAATTGAATGAATCCAATTACTCATTAACAATACTGATAATGATGGAAATGTTGGGACAATAAACTGGAAATTACTGTGTGTAATTCTACCTAGCCGATTTCAATTATTAATGATTTCAAATGTGACCATTGTGAATAAGAGTTTTAACCCTGAGATATGATGTTTAAAACAAACAATATAATTATGGGAAGGAGTTTCCACATATGAATAAGCGCTAAATGTGACCAAACATAACATTGTCATATTAAATGTAATTGCAATTCAATTGCAATGTTCATTGATGTAATAAATATTGTATATTTTAAGTCATCTCATAAGTAATCTCATAATTGGAAGGTTTATGATAGGTACATAGTATACAGCGAATACAATTCTGGTGCAAGGAAAAGATTTTCCAAGGAAAAATAACAGACCAGTGGAATTGAGAAACAAAGGCGCTAACAGTATCATGGTGGATGTAGTTGTCATAAAAAGCGTTCCTCTTCCGACCCGATTTCATAGACTCAACAAATCGACTGCGAAGCAACAAATTCCCAGGGAATGGCTACTTCTGTTGACCAGACTCATATCGACAAAAGCAATAGAGCTCTTGATCGTCAAAAAGACGTTACGGAAAAGTGGGTTCTGTGGATAAACATTCCCCGGATATTACACCATTAAGACCGGTACGTTTCTATTTGCAGAATTGTTACTAGTGTGCCGAAATGCTAGAATAAATCTCTTATCCTGAAGATTTTTTAAAGCAAGCTCTTACTTCATTATGATTCTCATCACTCATTTTCTCTTGAATAGGCTGTTTGAATTTGGCTGTTTCAGAATACAGACCATAATATTTTCATTGATTAGCTTTCAATTTCAATGTTAATTGTCGTCTTGCTTGAATCGAATTAAATTATTCATTTTGTTCTTTCATAATAATGTTCCTATAATGAAAAACAAGTAACACAGGATTGTGGTGATGGACAACGTAGCAATATTGATCAATATCACAGTTGTAATCAATACGGCAATGAAGTAGGTAGTGAATTCTGATTACTGATTAGAAAATTTAGTCCGTTCGATTTTCCCCTGTCAATCATTTTTTTATTATGGAATTTTTTTTTGTAAACATTACTTATGAATGATAAATTAATCTTACAGTAATAGGATGGGGACAAGAGTCTTTTGAAGAACAACAATGACATTTCCACGACACAACCATTTTGAATAGAAAACAACTGTTAACCCTTGTCAACTGTACACAATGGCTGAGGTCTAGCCCCTACAAAATTTTAGTCGAGAAACACAAAATTGTCTTTGCTCAATAAATCAGGAGCTGATTCTACCCTTACATACAAAAATATTAATAGGCTGCTTACCCTATGCACATAAAAAACTTAAAAATTATATCTGCGCTGTGGAACTCGAAATTACACTGATGGAAGAATCGTGAAATTGGCAGTTTACATTTTCCTTCTCTACAGAGTCATTGATAAACTATCTGAAACCTTAATACATTTCTACAACACTAACATGTGTATACAAGTGTATACATCTACACTCACTCCAAAAAGCAGTGTTTCTGCTGGGATGCCAAATTAATAGTATTGCTTATTTCCTCAATGTTCAACATCTTCTGCATGCTCTGGCAAAAAATGGTAGCCATATTATATCCATGATAAAACTGTCCAATCAATTCATGGAATGATGAGATTCATGATAGAACCTTGTCCTCTTGAAGATTTTTTCTCACTTATACCAGCCCATTACTCACTAATTCTAATTTTTATTATATTATCGAGTTTATTTTAGAAAATACTTCTATTCACATATCATATGCGATAAATCAGCGGCATTCTAATAAGACCATCCATATTTGTCATCAACAAACACAGTAGTTATTACATAATTGGAAATATCAGATCAGCAATATCAGACCATTGTTTGTATTTTGAGTTCGAGGGCTTGATTAAATGGCATTTTTAAATTGGAAATCACGATAAACCCAAGTGTTTCCAGGAAAAGCAGGATGTTCCATTGTTTGGGAGTAGAAAGATTAATATTTTTGAACAAACAGTTACAGCTTGATCGATAAGCAAATATCAGAAATATTTCAGCTTAATAACTTCTTCCGAGAATGAGAAAGTAGAAGGCTCTAATTGAAAGCTTAATAAAGATCAACCCTTGTTGGAGCAGCCAGCCCATGAGCAAGATTAGCTTTGGCCGGGACCCCGAGGTGGTGTGGTGAAGGGGGAGGTTGAATTTAAGAGTTTAAGCTCCCTGCGTAGACCGGCACCCCTCACCCACCCATTCCGAGAAATCTGGGAAATCTCCACTCCACCCCCGATTAGGCCTCTTAGTTTCGGTTTAGGGCTGGCCTAGCCGGGGCTGCGAAAAAATCCCCACCGACACATTTGCATATGATTACGATGCCTGCTTCATCGCAGCTGATCCGACCTCTCGCGTCGCCCCTGGCGCGGAGGAAAGCAACTCATCCTGTTGCTTTCATCTCGCCTAATTGAGAAACCTAATACAATGGCCGCCGCCGTCCAGCCACTCACCTTCGGCCCAAGCAGAACCCTTCTCATACATATTTCTTTGTTGATAAGCTGAGAAGTTCAGTGGTCAGCTAGCTGCGATTAATTAGGGCATCTTGGAAGGGGAGGATGCCTGTCAGCCACATGCATAGGCATGAGGTCATCACTGTAAGATCAACAACGTATCAGTTTCAAGTCATAACTTCAAATTGGATCCTTCATATTAATCTACAACACCCGAAAAATCGTATTACTCCGTTGATGTATTTTGAGCAAGATTATATTCATCAATTCCAATAATAGTGCAATCCAATTTGAAGTGAAAAATAAGAAAAGTGTTCAGATAACGAAAATTCCAATATTGAAGTGCTACTTTATAGAATCAAAAGGTTTCCTACATAGAATATAGAATCATGCTGATCATTACATCCCTTTAAGAAATACAATCTCATTTCACTGAACTCAATTTTGGAATAGAAGGAATTTGTGGTTACAGTCTGTTTTTCTCTCTAATGGTATTATTTATTCGGATGATTTATGAAAATTTCTAATATTATGATTGTGCTTCAATCACATTACAGAATGCCATAGAAACAGAAAAACCTTATTTCATTTCGTGTGCTTGATAGAGGGTTTCGTCACCCTTAAAACAGTGAAATGTACATACAACTGATCCAGATATAGCATTTGTCATTAAAAGAAAGGATATATTATTAAAATTTATTTATCAATATATAATTTTCTAATTTGTTATAATCTACTTTAAATCTTCACTCCATTCCCCTTACTTAATTCTTAGGTCTTCTTGATCCTAGACTAGTTTATACTATCAGGGTATGGTCTCCTTAAAATTTGTATTTTACATAAAAACATCTGACTATATGAACATTCTAACACTCCGAGAGTAGCATGTAGGCATTTTTCCCAAATTGATATTGCACAGGATTCGTAATAATTGAACACAAATGGATAAAAAAGTGTATCAGTCAGTAATCAGTAAACAGAAACCAGAAATCATGAGGTTCGTTCTATTTTTTAGTGAAACTGTGTATGTGATCACATGTATGAGTACGTAATATATGTGTTATGGGATGAAAGAAATTTCATTGGATAACCTAAACTAGCAAAACACTTCAGGTGATCGATATTACGAGCTTTGAGCTTGAAAAGAAGTCCTTCTGACTATCCTCATTTCAGACTAGATTCTGAAGCCATCCTGCAAAACTAAATTGAAATGTCGATGATGGGGAATGGCCGGGGAGCAAAATGTATCCTGGAGTAGAAGTAGAGAGATTGATTTTGGCTCTAAAGGGGTTGATGCAAGATCCGGTCGGAAGAGAGGAGAAATTGAGTGGGAGGGGTTGGAGTGGGAGCGAGAAAGCGGGTTTTGATTGAACGGACATCGGAACTCCTCGACCGGCCATCATGGTTATTGGCTCAGGAGTCCCATCAAGCCACTGTCGTCGCACTGTTATCAGGTGAAGCCAAGGCCGAATTATCAGACATCAGCCAGTTCGTTTCCTCATTATGGAAAAGTGAGATTGGACATCGCCGATTCTGTCCACAACCATTCTGACACCCGGAGATAATCCTCTCCTCACCCCATCATCACCTCTTCGATCAAGAACATTCACCCGAAAGATTCTTTGTCCAATATGTGTCACATTTGGTAGAAAAGCCGTCACAAGAATTGCGCATCGGTTATCCTTTTCTTTGTTGCTCCAATCAAGAAAAACTTGGCTTGAAAACTGGCAGCCGAATTGAAGCTTACTATGTTGGAAGGGAGGAACAACGGAGAAAGGATCTGAATTGTTATTCAAAAGAAACATAGAAAGACCGTGAACGGTGCAATGCGTAAGATTCTGTTCATTCCAAAATACCTGTATAAGATCAACCTACACTATATAGATTTTAAAAGTAAACTCTGCTATTCTGGTGCCAAATTAAATATATTCATACACGGGATTGTTACAGATTGTACAAAGTGTGCGTACCTCACTCTTAGGGTTTTCAAATGATCTATTCAATCACGTTAATAGATCCCTTAATAATTTCCGATGATGTAAAAGCAATGGTAAGGATAATGAATAAATAGGTAAAAGTTTCAGAAAATAAAGGTTGCCTTCCTAGTAAAGAAAACTCATAATCAAGTGATTGTATCAGTGATATAAGTTTACAGAGGTAGAATTCGATTGTTCCAGGTGGCGAAGGAATTGATCCCATAACCGTAAAGTAGCGATATAGAATCTGTTCACCGGAAAACAAGTCAGTGAATTCTCAAAACACTGGGTGAAGCTTTAGTGAATATGTCTTTTTGGAGTGTATTGCATGACGACATGTTCACATTTCAACGTATGCAACTAACCCAAAATGTATTGAAACTAATCGACGGTATTCATTGATGCGGATCGAGCAGAGAGAAATTTTGGTTATAACGTACCTTTTGCGCGCAGTTCGATCTTCTATCTGCTTTCCCGACTGCACGCACACACGCTTTGTTTTACCTGCACCTCGTTTCGGTGAGCAAACTAATAGTAGGATTAGGCTCGTGATAATTCAGAACATTGGACTAGAAGATGAAGTTTCTATTTTACATTCATCACCACCAAGCAAACATTTATCATTTATTAATCTATATCACATCATTTCAAACATTGATATTTATTTGGTGAACCAGCTACAACATCGGCGAACTTTAGGCTATCGCACTCTTCCCCCAATACTCTTTCCTCCTGCCAAAATGTCTGCAAGCGCACCCCTCAAAATGTATACATCCCCCAAATGCCCCCCCTATTCTATCCCCTCAAATGTCACCCCAACATAGCATCCCTCTTCATATCAAACCCCTCCTTTTCACCTGATTATTTTTTTTATATTTTATTCTATTTTTACCAATTATTTCTTCTATTTTGTATTTTTTTTCATTTATTTATTTCTTTTTAATTTTATTTTTTAATTTTTTCCATTTTTTTCCGTTTGTGTCAATTTAGAAACGATAGAACTGTGATTATACGAACGATAACTCATTCTTAATTGATCTGATTCAAGCGTAAAAATAATTAGAGCGAAGAAAACCTAGTTTTTAAAAAAAATGGTTCGTGGCGGGATCGAACCACAAACTCAAGGTCGTAAGACCGAGCTCTATCAACTGAGCCACTGGAAACTTGAGATAACACTTTCCTTTAATTTCCTGGTCTTGAATCACGATCATCTTTCCGTTCTTCCAGTAGCCGGCAGGCAAGTTCCTCAAACATACGTTTTCTAAAATGGGCGCGATAGGTTAGGTCATTAATGTTGCTAATTATTTATTAATTATAAAGGATTTTCCTTATATTTTAATACATATACTATGTTAACCAGTGCTTTTAAAGTTACCAAGCAGATCCAAAATCATCTAAATCGGTTCCAATACCGTTCTCGAGAATTTTATAAGCGAGCGTACAGACACCAGCTCTCTTTTGGTAATATAGATTATATGAGTGGTTATGATTAATCAATATTATTATAATCATGGAAGAAACATCATTGTTATTGATCAACTATTTTTCACCATCCGACCATCGCGAATTTCGAACTCACACACTTTCTATGCAAACTCTACTTGTATGGTACACATTCAGGGTTGGCGTTGATTATTCAGGATGAAGGGTGTAAGTGAATGTGAATTCCTGTCTGTTAAAATTAGACAGCAAGTTAGTTGAAATAATAACAGATTAATAGAGGAGTGGCGGAAAAGGATTTGCAGTGAAGTTGGGGCAGCACACACAGTAACACGTTGTCGGGGTTGCTCCACTCTGAAAGCACTAACACTGTCGCCAGTGAGCTGTAGGGGGTGAAGTTTCTGCATCAAGCGCGTTCCAGATCAGAAGTACAGAATGAGGAAGCAGCCATCATGCCACTGCGAAAAATCTGCTCCCATCATGCAGTCCGGATCTGCTTCTTACACGATGCTGGACAGTCTGCTCTTTTTCCTCGCATAATTTTACAGGAAACCCCCTAATAATTGCATTTTCCCCAAAGTGCAGCGGGAAAACTCTTCTTCGAGCGTCTGAACTTTTGTAGGAAATCAATGACTGGTACAGAATACAGTTCTGTAAGTACAATTCTACAATCTCCTATACAGTCCTAAAACGGTCCTGATACGGATTTAGGCTGATACGGTCCTGATACAATCCTATATACGGACGTCAACTTAAGAAAATTAGTAAAAATGCATTCATACTAGCATGGATATTTTCTCCATGGGTAGATGAGTCATGATCAAACATAAAATTATATGAGCTCATTCAGTGGCATGATATTATTTTCCCCATGATATATATGTATTTTCTTTAAATTGAGGAATATCAAACTTGAAAAGTTTCACATTGTTGATGAACAACACTTACAAAATTTTCATGTTATTTTTCCACTCATTTTCTAATCCCACCTTGAAATGTAATATTACTATAGATTTCCATTTGAATGTTGTTGCAGGGCGGTGATTAATCTCTTTAATCTTTGAAAGGGTTTTTAAGTATTGTAATTCGTTGAATAATCAATTAATAATTTTCCTAGAAAAGTGATTTGCTGTTTAGTTCAAAAATTTGATGTGATTTTCTCTATTAGTTTAGTAGTGATGATACAAACGTTTGACAACCAGGATCATTCAATTGTAAGAAATACTCATCCGAACTACATTGAAGTTTGATGATTCCTCTGTTTTGATGATTGAGGGCCGCTCTCCTCAACGCTGCTTAAGTAGTAAAAGCTGACGCTCAATTTTTTTAATACTTTTCCTATTCTCCGAATGAGGCTCAAGCCAGATGTTTTGCTTAAGCAGCGTTGGGGAAAGCGGCCCTAAGACGATGAATGGTTATTTCAAAGCGTGATCAACACTTATCACTTGTTATGAACAACCTATAAATTATAAGTATCATTCCTACAGGTGGGTGGGTCAAGCAATGGACAGCAAACCTTTCCAGGCTCGAAGGCAACGCTGCCCTCAACCCCTCTCTGATAGTGCAAATTGAGGATACTGCTGAGCAAGTTGGTGGGCTCTATAGAATATTAAGGATAGCTAATAAACGACCAAAACTGTTTACCGACCCAGGGGTTGGTAGGGATTTGTAATCAGATTTGAAAGGAAGGGCGAACGCAGAACTTGCGTGAGCTGGGACTCTGAAATTTTTCTTCATGGGTGGGTAAGGAGGAGGGATTCATATTGGTGTGGAAGGGAGTGAGAGGAAAAGGTGAAGAAGGTGGTGAAAAAGAAGTGGAGAAGAGAAGAAGAAGAAGAAGAAGAGAAGAAGAAGAAGAAGAAGAGTGCTGATATTTCAGTGAAGTACGACGACATATCGACGCAATCGGGTAGTTAGGTTTTAGATTAAGTAGATTTAGATTTTGATCGGACTCTCTTAATCTTTCCATCGTTTGTCCAAACGATTATCCATCGTTTATTTGGATAGGTCTCTTTAAAGTTCCTTTTAAGTGCTTCGAAGAATATCTGGTTAAATTTACTCATGTTGCATAGTGCAAGGTTCCATGAATTTGCAACTCTCACTATAATTACTTAGACCATAATGGAAAATAATTAGAATTCTTTACATGTTAACCCAAATTATTTTCAGGGTGGCATTGAGATATGCAAAACAGAATAATTATTATCTACGCCTCAAGATTTATGAAGAGATTTTACAATCTTATTCTTATAAGCAAGAGAGAGTTTCATGTTGAAAATTGTGTTTAGATGATAATTAATTTTTGCTGCTTCTCTATCGGATTTATTTAGGGCTGAAGGACGCGTAACAATGAGAGATGTTTTTTCAGGCAGAAAACAGAAGTTAAATAATTTATTAATTATTGTTTGATAATGTTACGTATAACATTGATTTGGGATCAATTATATATTGTTGGCATAAGTGTGGACAGAGTAGCTTTAATTAGCTAATGACACACTCGAGTTCCAGATCAGAATAACATTTTATCTGTTGAATTTGAATGCTCTTCAAAAACAGTCGCATGGGTAGGTTAGATCTGTAAAGCGCTAGCAGGACTTGGTTTTCTTCTATTGTTAAAACAGGATTTATCGATTTGAAAATGTTTTCATGTAATACTGGACGGACTAAGTAGACGTTGTTTTTTTGTTACATAGGTAAAATTCAAAAGACTCTCTGTATTCCGAATTTCCATATTTCTGAATATATAATAATAGATTAATTATCTCATCTTATTCTTTATTGAACTTCCTATTTTCAAATGCCATAAAATGAACTTGGTGGTTTGTTCAAGTATCAACCACCTGTTGGATTGAATTTCATTAGTGAACGACGCCCCCATGGAGCACCACTGTTTCATCGCATGAAGGAAGGAACTGCGCTGCGGTCCAAAAGGATATGAAGCCAGGAGCCTTGTTCGTGTAGCATGCGGTTTACATGGCGTTAACTGTGAACGGAATAGGACAATAACAACAGTTCACCCGGACTCCTTGGAATGCTTTGCTTCATTTGATCTTTAATGACTCCTGTACTAACACACACACACAATACAAGAGTTGGTGATCTACTCCTTTGTTATTTCCATGGCTTGGTAGTATTAGTACCCACGTCCAAACATATTGCATGTGGTAAAGTCCCAAGCCATACCAGTAGTAAGAGCTGCAACGACACGATAAGTGGAGAATGTTTTACGATTCAAGTCCGAGTTACGAAGCGATGACTTTTGTCGGTGGGGAAAAATAGTATTGTAGAGATTGATAAATTATAAATCTGTATGTGATTGGATTCCAATTCTAATCCAGAACTCTCTACTAATATTATTTATCATCATCTGACTATTATTATTATTAGTAATCATTTGTGAATTCTCATTTATTTTTACTATTTTCCAATTCCAGGCGAGGAGGAGATATTAAGAAAGCAATAAACATGCTACCAGGAATAACGATTCTTCAGAATAATGAAATAAATAAATCCATTTTCAATATTGTTGACATTGGAGTAATTTTATTTCAATTTACCAATATGAAACTATATCATTTGCTTTATACTAAAAACTAATATAATATGATAATATACACTACATCAGTGATACTATATCATTATCTTTGGATAAATGCTTCGATAATGAGTACATCGATATATGCAGCAATTACAAAAGTAATTGATGAATTGAATACTAATTGAACTAAGACCACTACTAGTAGATGTAGTAGATGAATTGATATAATATGCACTTTGTGAGCTCATTTGGTGACTGAAACCAAAATTACTGATAAAAACAATCTAATTGGGGTGCAATGACGCCTATGGTGAATAACTCAGAGCACAGAACTCACTGTAATGCCTCAGACAAACACAGTATTCTGTTACTGAACCAGTCTAATAACGACTCTTGCAATCCGTATTGTGGAGACCTATTAGTTTCCGTGAAAGAGAATGAATAATTTGAAACATAACGCACTTTTGAAAATGTTGATGTGCTATAGTAAACATGAGTGCAACACGTCCAAATCTATAATATTATTTCAAATTTTATCTTTACACCTTCATCGAACATTGATGGCTTCGGGAATAGAACAAAAGGTTCTATTGATCCAATAAAGTAACAACAAAATAATGTAATTCAAATGTCAATTAAAAAGTATGCTATCAGAAGGAATACTTAAAAGCTAATTATATAGAAATAGATTCTGTTCCCAGAACCTTTGAGATCAATCAAGTTTGATAATTGGAAAATCAAGGTTCCTTCATAGATTGTTCAATTCAAGAATTTGTCTATGTTCGATTTGCAGTATGAATAATAACTTTACTCAATAAAAGCTGATATGATGAAACAGAAACTATTCTAAGAACCGCAATTTAATACTATATTAGAAACTATAAAGAACCTTTATCCTATTGATTTTTTTGTATTAATTAATCAACGCGAGAAATTTCATTAATCCTTTTCTATTAGCGTATATTGTAATTCAGAATTTGTTGTTTTCAAATCGAAGCACATGTCAAGTTCATGTAGCCGGTGATCTAACAATCACTGAATTGAAGCTCATTTCAGTACTATAGAAGTGAATTGATTAATATGATAATTGATTATTGTTGTAATAAAATAATCAATCAATCCACAATAACAAAATTCAAATTACAATTAAAATAACCCAATAATCAATTACTCATATTCCGAATTACAAGCTGCTCTTCCACTTCTGTTTTAGAATAATCAAGAAGACATCTTGTTGAGTTACGCAACAGTCTATTTCTCTGTCGGAGCTCAGACAGAGTTTATTGATGATCAAGGAGAAATGAGAGTTATTCTAGACTCAAAACTTAGCGTCTCAACTGTACTGTATTTTCACATTTTGCCCGGATCCTTTTGTTTTCTGGAAGAAGTAGCTGAGTCTCGCAGGGAGGCTGCTCTGAGATCGTAACCAGAAAACTTGATGATTATTCCGATGGTCTGAGGAAAGTAGAGAGTTGCACCAGGAACTACACACGCATTGCCAAACTGTTTATGGAACGAAGAGGGTATGGGAGTTTTGTTTGCAGCTTCGCGAGCAACTGTCCAAATGCTCCCCCTCCCCGTTTTGACCCCCTAACTGTGAAACAACGGCACTTTCCACATCAATGCCCATTCCTTCTCTCAGGACTTTTCAGCTATAAACAGTAAACTTTGTTGTCTTAGCTAACTCTCACCTTTACCATTCACTGGAGCGTGCTTGGAGTTTTACAACTTCAAAAAGGTATAACTGTGCATCTCATTCTTATTGAGAGTTTTCTTTTCCAATACTCTAAACTTTTCGCAAGAATTTAACTGCTCTGCGTTCTCCTTTCACAGAAACAGTGAGAATACTGAGTTGCTTTAAAACATATCTGAGAATATTGAAGTTGTTTCAATCATCAATGCAAACTATCATCTTGTGAAAAACATTTTTTTTTTATTCATTCACGTAAAATTTCAAGAAAATCCAAAAATAAATAAGAAGACAGTCATATAAAATGATTGGATACAGTAGTTAGGTAACCTCATCGAAAATTGGCGCCGTAGTAACAAGATTGTTAACCATACCCTAGTGTTAGAGGCGAAGCGTGGTATACTTATTTGGTCATAGGAGCAAATAGGACCAAATAAGTATACCACGCTTCGCCACGGCCTAGTGTTGATTGACTCTATATTGCACTGCATACTCAATAATGAAGTTATGAATATATATATGATATTCGTTTCATGTTTTGATCGCTTAGAACAGGCTATGATTATAATTTAGAGAAATATTTAAAAAAGATTTTTGAATTGTAGTTGAGTTTAGTTGAATGAAATTAAAAAAAAAAACAAAAAAAATGAATGCTAATAAAATAACCTTAGATAACTAATTTTTTTCAAGAAGCTTGAACTTTCGAAGGGATTCATGTCAATCATTCTCATCAATAGAAAATCTTCATTTCTCAGCTTTTTGTAAAAACATATTATATATACATGAGGCTGTGTCGTACACCATTCTATTGGGAAAGGATTGACAACCTTGAGTAGAAGAGGGAAAGATGAAATATCCCTTCGAATATTTTTATTGTGTGGTGAAGTATTGACATTAAAAATATGAAATTTCACCATCCTCAATAGCCTTATGAAAAACGATAAATTGCATTGTGAACTGAGGACTCGTATTCTTGAACACTATTGCACTGAACATCTCAAACGATCAGCAAGATAAATTATCTGATTAAAAATTTATACTCCCGCTTACCGTTTCGAAATTTTCTTAAGAAATAATGTACTCGATGAATTGAGAAAGTCTAGTGAGAATGAATTCTTTGCCAAATATCAGAAACAATATCTCCTAGCATTATAAGAACTACACATGGCCATTTATTTCTTTTGATGTACTTCCCCCTCCATATCATCCAGACCCTCGTTTGCCATCATTCATTCCTACTATTTTCTCAAGTTCTTATCATCAAAAAAAAAAAATCTTCTGCCTCCTATAGGTCAATTCATAACCACCGCTATATATCACCAAAGTGCTCCACAACTGGGAGGAGCTCACTGTCAACATTTATCAAGAACGTTTCTAGCAAATAATCTGATTAATTATACTGCATCCTATTGCAGCATTGGAGAAGATCTCTTCTATACAACAATATTACTGTCCCCCCCCATCCCAAAAAAATACCTATCCTGTTTCTAGTTTGTGGATTCTATCACAGTTAGAGTATTAGCAAAGAGGATGTTAGAAATTTGAAAGTTTCCAACATCCTCTTTGGTATTAGTTTAATTCCTAGAATACAGAAACATACATCATAATGAGTAATTCTTGTCCACATGTTGAAAATACTCGTATTAGAGATCGTAGTTGAGAGTATTCTCTGCTTTTCTATGGCAAGAGTTTTGTGACTATAAGCTAGGAGCAAGTTATAGTAACTTTTTCAAATATTGAATCTTCATTCTTTGTTATTGAATCTATTTGATATTCAGTGACTGTAATTGACAATCCATTCATGAGAATTTTCATTATATTACATTGGAATTCCTTCGTCATTCGATTATATTACCATACTCTACAGAAGCTCTTTCTCTCTAAAAGAACTTCCATTGAGAAAAATCTTGAACATTTATATAATTCAATGTTGCAAATATATAAACATGGAGAATATTACTACTGCTTTATGTTAAAGTCATGTTTCAAGCTTCTTGATCTTGATTCACATACGAATAAATGTCGTATGTGAATCATACGATTTATAGTTCAATCGTAAATTGTTAGAACTTGAATAATCCTCACACCTCAGAGGATTCCCTCCAATTGGTTATGCGTACGTGTTTATATACTACTTGTAAGTTCGCGTTTCATTGCTTGTAAGGGTGAAAACTCATGACGAATACACAATGAAATGCTAAGAACTTCATCATGTAAGACGTTGGAGCACAATGCAAGAGGTATAGAGCACCGGATTGAGTCAGACGCTCTCTTACGAACCTCGCAGCGTTCTCTGTTGCACTCTACCCTAGTAGAGTACCCGAAATCCTCCGTCACCGATTGCAACAGCCAAGGAGTCGACAGTTTCATTGTTCCATTTGCATTACAATGTAAACTGAATATGAATTGCCAGGAGATAAGTAGCTGTTCTAGACACATCCACTGTAGTGTCTGACAGAAGCTGCTGGAGAATGAAAATATATTATTTCGCTACCGCTCAACGTGAAACGCCGTGGTGTAGACCGTTCTCGCCCCGATACAAGCGCTTGGACTCACATAACTTCAGTTTTGTTACTTAATTTGTTGCCGGCAAATGAACAGCCAACCTTTAAGTTTACTTCCCCTTAGAGCTTGCTCAAAACGATTGAAATTTAGTGTAACTCAACAAACAACGGAATGGTGATTACATGTCAATATTTTCTTCAATTTGATTTATATTTCAAAATTCATTCAAAGTTCATCATTCTAAAAAGAAGACGATATCGACATTGAAAAAAAAGAAATTATCCATCAACCTGACGCAGCTTGAGCATTCTGTCAATGTATATTCAAATATTCATATTTTCTTATACTTCAGGAATGAATATTTTTTTAATATTTCAAGAATTAATACATTCAATATTCCAAGAATACTCATATTTTTTATTTTTAAATTGAAAAATTAATTAGTTTTCTTTCAAATCATTTCAAAATTTCTGTGTTTGGTTCATCTCGATACAATTGCACTTTCAACAACCGCACTCGGGTACTCCAGTCTCCCCACTATTAAAAGCCATACGCTAAATAATAAATAATAAATAAATCATACTATGACATTCGTGTGCCATGAGAAAAGATTTTTAGTAATTTATATTTTGTTAGTAATAAGCAACTGTATTCGGTAGCAATACTAGCTGAAACACATACACTGCATCATAGAAAATATGTCGTCTGTTTTATCCATGAACCTTCCAATCATAGCAAGTTTAATTTTCTCCTGATACAGAACACGTTTCTAAGTAATTATTATTTTCCAGTCTCATTCAATGAATGATTGCACACTCTGCACATGAGAGGAGCAATGGTTGAGTATGGAAGTCATTTTATCATCACTTTGAATATTTTCGATTACTCCAAGTATTTATGGGAAGTGTCACCCGTATTTCTAGAAGTTTTAGTTTCGAGTAAAATTCAACTAACAACAAAATCTGTTCCCAGCCCCAGGCTTACATGACTGTTATACAACTCAAAAATAAATGGGGGTATTCAGAACTATTATGATTGTGAAGTGGATTCTCTTTAACGATCCTATTACTATTCATTTGAAGGGAATGAATGTGTCCAGTGAAGTGGAGAAGTGGATGGAGTTTTATGTTTAGCGGTCGGAAGGCAAAGCGCACTGGAACTGAATGCTTCGCATGATCCCTTTCCCAATGAACAATTACTAAACGTGAAGCATGTAGGCAAAAACCAGATAGCAGCTTTTATGAGGATATCAAGACAATATGATTCATCGTTTGAGGAGCGCGTCGCTTGTCTGCTCTCTTGATAGATTCAGTGGCAAGAGACAGTAAAATTGTTATCTCAATTCCACACAGCCCGGGTTCATACATTACACGATCAGAACAAGACTTTAGCATAATAAAGGGAACAACTTGAACGTGTGTACCGTGGTATCAAAGCAACAGTTTGCTAGAATTAATTTTCGTAAAGTTATTGTAGCAGTCGCTTTATAGGTTCTAAGATAGGATCAAGATGGCAACCCGGTGTGGAGAGTCGTAACAGATGCTTTGTGCAACGGATATGAATAGTGTTCTTGGTTGTGGCAAAACATTCTCAGTTGGACAGTAAATTCTGTTAACAACCCTTCTATGACTACGCTTCTCCAACCACTGGTATTCACCGTAGGGTTTGTAAGCTACTATTTCGAAAGTTCTCCTGGGAAGCAGTTGAATTTGAAGATTGGACAGATCGTATTTCACCTGTCGAGAAAACTTATGCATACCTCTGTGGTTTATTACTATCAAAATTATCAATAACCATTTTCAATCAACAATCATTCTATTAATAAACATTCACTGTTTCCTTCCATTTTTTTATGAGTAACTAGTTTTAATTCGAATTGTCAATCGCAAGTTACTATAGAGTAGGGGTTGATCAGTTTCAAACTGAGAGAATTTCAAGTAATCAAGTGATTACGTTAAAAACGATCAAGATTGATGTCGAAAATTGTCGAATCCTTCGAAGAAAGAAAGATTGATAACTTTCTCAACTCCTTATTCAGCTTCAATTATTCCATCATGCCTTGAACAGATCTTATCTTCTAGTTCTTTAAACTTTTTACCAATCACGTTTATCTCGTTTGGAAATCTTTCCATGACATGCTAAAGTAATTCTTGAACTCATGCTAGTCATGCTATTCTTGTCCTTTGCTAGCAAAATAAATTTCATCATTTGAAAGTTGAGTGATAAGAATGTTTCTCTAATCCCAACTTCACCTAATAAGGGATATTTTCGTTACACACACCGATTAGTCATTGCATCAGTGTGTGCTGCTTTATAAGCAACTATGTGAATTACTGTGACTAAACGTGACTAATCTTGTCTTGTCTTGTTTTGACCAACCGGTGTACGCCTAGCCTTATAGAGATCAATATCAGTAAGCTAATATGAGTAAGGTTCTCAAATTAATGGCTGAGCTAGTTATGAAACCTCCTACAAATTTTGTTTCCATTTGAGATTCTGTGTTTTACGACATGGAACTTGAACTTTGATTTGTTGCTCTTAATTTTATAAGATTTTAAAAAATCGATAATATTTTCAACTGATTTTTTCAATTATTGCTTGCCTGATGGCTTACCCATCAGGGTATAGTTACTACTAATACTACCAACAGTTACCTAATGGTATTCAATTCCAATCAGAGCATGAATTGATAGAGGAGCCAAAGCAAAACAAGATTGATTGATAGTGTGTGCGTTAGTAGCCTACTGTTGTCGAAGAAGCATCGAGTTGAACGTGTTTGTAGCAGATAACCCCGTTCGGTTCGTTCTCTTGTTTGAGAGCACCCTGCTCTCCCTACTCCACTCAGTTCCATTTGTCTCTTCGTTTACCGAAAGCCCGCCTAATTAGTGATGGATTATACGAGAGAGTGCGCGATACCTGCTAATTTATAACTGTCGGTGTGTGCCAGCAGAGACTCTCCAAATAACGGCAACAACTTTTCCAAAGAACAACACGTTCTTCTTGCATCTGTCGATAGTAGGCAAACTCTCAGCCATGACAGGTACCAAAGATTCTTCCAAATTCAAGGAAGTACTATGAAATAAGGAGGTGGCAGAGGCGAGTCTGAACGATGAGATTGAATAAGAAACAGCGCCTACCACTTAAATACAAAAATTTATGAGCTTCAAAATCGGTTCTCGGTGGTTTGGAACCCACCTAAAGCTGTAGGTCCATTCATCTCTCATCATCATCCTTCCCATTACCCATTCACAAGCTCATGCGGGCATCATCCCTAGCAAAAGAAATTCATTTATATTGCTTACTCATTATGCTATCATTTAACAATGGAACACTCTTAGTGTGAAAAATATTTCTCCAATGTAGTTCAAGGGAATACAATCGAATTTTCATTATATTATTCATAGGAGTAAAGAATGTTTTTCTAATGTGATAAAACTGTGCCAAATAATTTTTGTATGTTGTATGTCAACCACCATTATTCCCATTTTATTTATTAGAAAGAGCTATAATATCCTTCAAATAAGTCCAATTAATTAAATAACTTCAGTCGTCAATAGACTTCTATCATTCATTTGACAATAATAGGCAAATATTTGTATAGATTTTAAAAAAACCCCTTACTAACCTGTCAACATATACTTATATACCGTCCAAACTACTTAAAAATACTGTGACTACTAGTAAGAACAATATTGTGTACCAAGTACTTTGTGCCAAAATTTCTTCCTCTCGTAATTTTGAAAATTTCGTGCTCTCTGTAAAAAATATGGAAAACATCTTCTTCCCATGTCATGGCGAATTGTGATTGAAAAGCATTCTGGAAAAGCAAACTATATTCAGCTACTGTATTCTTTAAGCAAAGATTGAATTTGGGAAACGTTTGATACAATATTCATCGCGGGAATCTATCAGAAAATTCCACTGACTCAGCAATCCGAAATTGGAACCAATCAGAAATTTGCATCGACTAAGAATTTCTGTCGATATCGAAGCCAACATAGAGAAGAGCCAAAATCATCATTTCCAGTGATTGAGTATGGAATTGATAAGATTTGAAACACAATGACAGAATCAATGAATTTTTAGATTGAAGCATAGACTAACTTTACTGTTGTCTGTGATTGAAGGTCATAGATTGTATATTCTGAATAATTCTCATGGTCTTCTCTTAACTTTTGGACCAAAAAACAAAAACACATGCATAACTTCTGAAGCTGACAACCAAATAATGGAGAAATGGGTCAAAATTGATTGTTTTAAGGTATATTCCCTAGAATCTTACCTAGATCTTGGACTTCGCATGGTAGCACTAATGTATCGCCTATGACCGCTCTGAATGTTTGGCCATGTGATGTAAATTTTGGCACCACCTTCTTATCTCCTCCTGAAACAAACAAGACAAGAATTATCATTCAAGAAACCTTGAAATTTGAGAAATATATTCTTAATATATAGAATAGAATATGTTTCATTTCACTTGCTCCAAAATACAATAGGAAAATACACAGAGTAATGAAGAAAAATATACATAAATAAACTCTACTACATTGTGAAATAGCTCCACAGAAACTTTGAATAACATTCTCATAAAGAGAAACAATAGAATACACAAAGTCATGTAATACTGGTATTATGTAATAATACAAGTACTATGTAATACCTGTATTATATCCCAATTATTAATCATTCATTATTTACTATTTACTATTCAAGTCTATACCTCAGTAAGGCAAATGAAACTAATACTACTAGCAAAGTTGAAGAAATATCACTTGAGTGCAAGCAAATATATATGTTGTAGATATTAATATAAATATTATTATATTCCCCACGTACCATACTCTGAAGGACATGAACGCTCTACTGTATTTCAATCCTAAATCATTTCTTCAGATTTCTCCATTAATCATAATGAGAAAGTTTCTCCACCAACTGAATTATTTTGACAATATTCGATTATTCCTTCTCATTAGTACAGTGCGATTCATTTAATTTGACGCTTGGCGATCAGTAAACAGCTGATTTTACGCAGCTTTGACACAATATTTAACCTACAAATGCTGAATCTCGCAGATTATAGCAAAGACTTGAAAGTCTTCTTAAAAAATGTATTTAAAAGACTTTTAAGGACTTTAAGACTTGAAAAAGTCTTTGAATTATTGTTTTAAAGCTGCGTAATATCAGCTGTCTACTAACCGCGCCAAGCGTCAAATAAAATGAATCACACTGTATAATACGAATACTATCCCAGTGGCTCTTCGTAGCATTGAAGGGATATCCATTTGATTATGGTGAGGTGCAGATTGTTCAAATAACAGAGGAAGGGGAATCCTAATCTCAATCAACATAATCCTGATGAAAGTCTCACCTTCTCCATTACAGATCAATGTGGTTTGGAAACAGAGGCATGAGAATCAATTGATCTGTTTAATCTCTGAGGTTCGATAAAGCTTACAAATCACGTTGGCAGACAAAGCTGAGACAATTGAATGGATTTGAACCTAACTGCAGTGATCCTCAGGCTTAACCCTTTCCTGTTATGATCTTGAATTAATATCTTCTCCTGAACTACTACTAACAGCATAGAACTCATGTAATGTATTTCCACTGGCTGTGTAAAGTGTTGTTACACATCTCGAGTTTATTTCAGATATTCCAAATAAGCTTAACCATAGAACACTTGGAACGCTTCTGGAGTAACAAAATTGGGTGTGAAAAATTGGAAAACTTTTGGAAACTATTGGAAAGAGAATAAAATCTATAATTATGAAGACTGCAATCAGATATAATGCATGTACGATAATTATCATATTTCAAAATATTTTACACTTAAATTTTCCACATTCAATTTTGTTACTTTAGAAGCGTTAGAGTACACAATATCAATTTCTTACCATTATACATTAGGACAATAGTACCATAAAAATGTGTACTGCGTTGTGTGTATTTTTGGACCATGAATTTCTTCTATCTTCAACTATCAGACCAAACGATGTTTTCAATTCATGCAAATTCATTTTTAGTAAGAAAAGATAGAAAAATATCAATGTTTTAGTTTTATGTGTCCAAGACTAAGTGAGACGCGGTGATTCTTGATAACAAACTCATGTCACACTTATATTATAATAATATAATATGAGTGATAGTCAGATTTTTCTGGATATATGAAATTATGAATTAACAGAGATAAACTACTTCAAACAAAGCTTCTTCATCATCAATTCTCTCACTTGCCCATCCATTCCGATACATTTGAACGATCCAATCAGAATTCCATCTACTTTCTCATTCTGTCCTGAAAGTTATAAAAAGTTGATGTGGCGATATGGCTGTCCTAATTGTGAATTTCCCAAGCGACGATAAGTACTGGGGAACACGAGTGTTTCACGTTTTACGTTTTTTTGTGAGCTATGTCGAGCGGAAAAAGTGTGTGAGTGTGAGCGTGCTTGTGTCATAAAATGAGAGTGTGAGAAGGCAGCACTTAGGTCGCACGTGGAAATAACTTATTCATCCAGTTCATCTCATAGACGTTGGGATGACTTTTCAATGTGATCCTCCCTTGGCTGAACTTGCATATTGTGGAAACCAATTCTGGAATGTGAGTATAATAATAAACCATATTCATGTGAATTTTATGTGAATGATTATTATTGATAAACACTCATCTTCAACAGCAGCTCGAAAGTACAGCTCGGAGTCTTCAAGTACAGGAGCTATAAGAAAGTGAAAACGATGGAAGTGGCCAATATAAAATTTTAAAAATAATGACGAAATCAGTCACATCAGAAATTGAATGTTGTTGATAAATTTCATTTGAGTTTTTCTTTCTTTCTTATTTACAACTCATTCTAGTAATTAATGTGAATGATATTCCACATCTTCTCAATACGTAGGAAATATGAGAGTATGATGGATAGAAACGTTTGTAGGAATCAGTAAGAAGTGAGAATGAATAGTGAGCAAACAATTGTTGTAATCACTATTTATTCAGAATGAGGAAAATGTGTAAAAAGTGAGGAAATAGACTGATGAGACACACAATATGAAAAACATCGAGAGATAGGGAATTAGGCATATGTACAAGTTTTTTTGGCTTGTGCTTCAGTTTATATGGTTGTGAATCGATATTTTTCACTTCTGCCGAAATAATGCATGCATTTTTATCTCAGTTAGGGAAAAAAGCTTGGGATCCGGCGTGAACCGCTCAACAACAGTTCAGGATTAGAAAATACGACCGTGATTCGCTTTCAAGCAAGCAGAAACAGTATTTTGGATGATTCGTGAAGCTTCAAAACGCTTTTTCCTCTTGTTGAAAACACTTTGAAACACAAATGAATCAGTCTGGAAAATTGATCAGAGTTACCTTCTATTTCAAGTTTCATACCTCAGGGCAAGATTTTTCCAAATATCCATATTTTATCATTGAAATTCGATGAAAAATGACTGTTGTAAAGCATTGTTTATAAATTATTGGTGGTTTGTGAGAGTATTTTTTCAAAAACTTCATTATAGAAAAAATGTTGAATGTAGTGGTAAGAATAGGCTATGACCGTTACTTCAACTTCATTGTAGAAAAAATGTTAAAAGTAGTGGTAAGAATAGGCTATGACCGTTACTTCAACACTTCATTATAGAAAAAAATGTTTAATGTAGTGGTAAGAATAGGCTATGACCGTTTGTTCCATATAAGAGCTAAAATTATAGGTTCTGAAATAGGATCTATATTAGTTATGGAGATTCCAATATAGGTATACAGGAAATTAATATTTTCATTTAATTTGGTGTATGACGAGTAACTTTCATTAAACATTTCTATGGTAACGGGTAATGTTCTGTTGATTGTTTTTCACATAAATACTGTATATAACATGTGAAAACATATTTAAAAAGGAAATTAACAGAACATCACCCGTTACCACAGAAAATGTTAAATTGAAGTTATTCGCCATCCGCCAAATTAAATGAATATACCTATACTATATTTTGGTTTTTGATTCATCCTCAAGCTCAACCTTCTCCTACCTCTTATTTGATCAGAGCTTTTGGTTGCATCAATGTATTCGAAAATGTTGTAGTTTGAATTAGAAAGAGAATCTTGGACCATATCCATGCCAGCAAAGATTACTCGGAACAGTTCCCCCGCCAAGTTTTGCAATAAAATCGTGGAGGCGAATTTCCTCGCTGAAGGCCGTTGACCGACAGTTTGGTGGAGAACCAGGGAGAACAACAAGAGATTTGGAGCAATAGACGAACTTGGTCGTCTGCTCGGGATCAGTAAGAGAGATTTTGTCATTGACAATGGAAATGGAATTACTCTGCAACTTGGCCACAATGATGTTTGAGGGGATGATGTTTCAATTGTTGACTTGGATAGTTTGGTTTCTTGTTGAATGAAATATTCGGGAGAGCATCAACGACATTAGAACAAAGTTCAGACGATCCTGAATAATAATCAATGCCTGTATTTATAAATACAAATTGGAGTGATGAAATAATCTATTGTTATTATAATGTTCTGAGTAATTCACCCTTGACATTGTAGACTGAATCACTTAGAAAATTACAATAACAAGAGATTAGAATGCTTACAAGAAGGCTTCTTTTTTTTTAAGATAAAAAATGTGTGAAAATTATAACAATAGTACTAATTAATTATTACTTTCCTCTTCTTTGCTCCTTCTCTCGCTTTTCACAGTCAAGTGTTGATATAGGCCTCCACTTTTTCCTACGACATTCCATGGTATCAACCTCAATAATTTAAAGGAGACAGATTTGAGGCAACCTTTTATCACCGTTCGTTAATAAATGAATGGTTAAATGGAATGAGTAATGAAATGATAGTCTTGATTATTCATCTCCAAGAATGAAATTTATTATTTTTGAATAACGCCATTCCATGTAAATTCATCAAAATCTCATTAATAAATTCCCATTATTTAGTTTATTCAATTATAATTAGTATATGATCCATCAGATTATAATAAATTGTCATCTGACCAACATATGATTGATAAATTCGTTCAACTTTGTAAAAAATCCATTCATTTGTCAACTAGCATATTCAAAATAATAATAGATTTTACTGATAAGTTTTGTAATCTACACGAATAAATTGAAAAGTCTAGTATTTCTCTCAAGAATGTGTGATCTTTTAGGTTATATATCTCAATTTATTGATGTCTGACAATAACAATATGTTTAAATCGTAAGGTATCAATTATGAAAGTTATAATATTTATGAAAGCCTGTGTTATAGAAGTATCAGAATGACCTACATCTAGAAAAAAATCAGATTTGCTTCTTCGGCTTCTCAAAACTATGAGTTTTGTAAAGTGATCCGGACGACTAAATTTTCACATTTTTGACATTCATCACTTTTCAAAGTCAGCTACTCATTTTTTTGTCTCTTATGTCCGATTGTACAAAAGCTAATTAAATTCAACCAATAGTTTGTTCAACCAAGAATGTCTTCTGACAAAGTTCAATAGTGGAATTCTTGCATTGTATTTGTGTAATGACGTCACTTTACGGCGATTGAATCTAACTGGTTGATGATTCGGTTAATATTTTCAATGCCGCCTGCACAAAAGTGGATTAATCTTAGATTACTCATAATAATAATAATTAGTATTGTTGATTACATATTAAGCTCAACAGAGCTTGTGCATCTTGGGCAATGATATAGTATAGTTGATTGTGCAACAATATATCATATTTAATGATATAGAAGGGCCATTCTTCTGTAAGGACAACATTCATCATATTCGTAACACTAAAGAAATTTATTTCGATTTAGTTCCTCAAGATTCCGATTCCAGCAAGGTTCGGCTATCGTTGTCATGGTTACAAGTTGAGTTAAGACATCTCTTTGTTGTAGAGATTGTGAAAAGTCCCTATTAGATTTGCAGCAGCGTCGCAGTGGCCTTGTTAATTTCATAAAGGAAATGCCGAGTGAGTAATTGGATAAGAGCTTTTGTGACTGTGCCAGGAAAGAGGGTCACTCGGAGACCACTGCGTTTTTGACCCTTTATCCCGAGCGGTGCTCTTCTTGCCTGGTGGCATTGGAGGCCGATTTCGCCGCAATGAATGCCGAATGGAGCCCTGTGAAGAGCGTTGGAAAGGGCTCACAAGTGTTTGTGTTTTGCCCTGGCCCTGAGTACAAAAGGATGAGGTGGCTGGAAGTCGAGTGTGAAAAGAGCCAGAGGCTTCAGCCAGATTCCACTCGCTCTCTCACTGTTGACGTTACTCTGGCCGTTTGCTCTTCCATTGAATCATGCCTCTCGAAACTCCGGCCTCCAATACCAACTAACAGCTCAAAGAATTCTTCGCTCCACACATCCTATCCAATAATACAACTGCTGCTGGACATTGTCTGCGAGATTTCCATATCAGAATTCATAAATATGACGTGATTTAAAAAAAACAATTCGTACAACCCGCTACTTTGTCTAGAATCAATATCAATTAAGTAGATGAAGTAAAGCTGGTTGATTTTGCTAGCACCCAAGAAAATTTATCATTAGCGTCATTTCTTCTTATGCTACTGATAATGCCCAAACAAGTGTATTACTTGTGCGTGGGTAATGAGGTGGAAGATAGTACGGAAAAAATGCTAGACGGAAACGAGAATCGAACTCGTGATCGTTGCTACCGTTGCTACCGGTGCAACGATAGCAGATTGAAGGTGTGACGCTCCAGCCAACAAGGCATTACTACTCGCATTTGCCGACACACCGATTAATCGCCTGAAACCCGCTACTCGCATTCGCCTACAACAAGTATTCGCCTGCAAGTATATTCTAGGAAATGTTCCAACAAGTTTTCAAACTATTCGAATAACGTACAAGATTTGAGTAACACTAAGTGTTCTCTAGGACAGGGCTGCTCAACCTACCAACCCGCATGCGGCCCGCGGGCAGATTTTATGTGGCCCGCCATGTTGCTATTGAGACAAAAACATTAACAAAACTGAAACTTAAAACATTAACATGGTGTTTCAGCAAAAACCGAAAAAGAAAATTTACATTACAGGAAGCATTAAAATGTGTTTCATGAGGGTAAAAATTACAACATTTCCTGGGGGAGAGCCCCCCACCCCGACCCCCCAATTTCCTACCCCTTCGGCCCGCCTTGTCTTTGAATGTTGACAATGTGGCCCTTGATTGATAAAGGTTGGGCACCCCTGCTCTAGGATATTAATCAAAAAACGTTTCCTTCTAGTATCAATCTCTTAAACTTTGTCCATTCTTCTTTAAAGTTTGTTCATTCTTCATGGAATCACAGGTTCCAAAAAAATAGCAGATACAACAGTTTGTTTTTTTTTTTTTTTCGTCAATGATCCGATTACAATATTGAAATTCCTCTTTTCATCTGAGATTGGACGTTTCCTTCTTTCTAATCCAACTAGAACCCGCAGTAAACCAACGCCTAGTAGCATTGGGAGTACAGAGAATTCTCTCGCCTGGAATAATGTGAAAGGACATAACAACACACCTTTACACGTTACCTTACTCACGGGACTTGTACAAGGTGGGGGTGCTCTCCAAGCCCTTGTCAACAGAACGTTCAAAAAATTGATTTACTACCACAATGTAAACAGAGAATATGTTTTTTTCGATGACCACCGATTGCCTGGCAATGCGCCCACTTTATTTTCACAGTTCGCCTTTCACAATGGTGAGTGTTGAGGCCTGCGTTGTTATGCCTCAGCTACAACACTAATAACTAACGCCAGCAAACTGTCCGGAACTGATTGTAGACACACACACTAACGCGCCGCGTACTGTCCGTTCCCTTCATGCCAAATATAAATTGCACACCCACCCCAAACCAACCCCTTCACCTTGCAACCCCACGTCACATCTACAAACACACACACGAGCTAATCCAGATTTGCCACAGCGATCGAGCGGTGCGTTTTCATTCGCAGCATGCCAGAGGCGCCTTCCGGCCAAATTTCAGACGCGATTTCCGTCGAAAATAAAACTACGGCTTGAAGCAGCTTTATTAGCCAACCCTTTTTAGCCACAAGGCTTTGTCAATATTTGATTATCTAATTGCCAGCGCTGCCTCTGCGTAGCTGCAGCAAAGTGAAGCTTTCAATTAATGCAATGGTTATTGAAAGATGAATCGACCAGCTGTAGCTTGCTTCGCACGAGCGATGAAGGAAAGCGCACTTCTCAATCGGAAGTGGAGTTTCAAAAAGGGTGCGGAATAAATCACTGTTTACCGAACGGTATCTTGATTGAAATTACCAATCGACGGCTATCAAAAGTGTAGTATGATTTCAATCACGTTTCATACACGTACATGTTTCTATTTTCAAAAGCTTCATATAGAATGAGACAGAGAATTTCGCGAGTCCTTTCCGTGTCTAACTATAAAATTGAAATAGGGAATCAATCTGATAGACCAAATAGTATACAACCAACAAACATATGAGAGCTCTCTAATCGCTTGTGTGATAGATTGATGTACATAGTATTATTCTATTTCAGATTGCTGTCCAATCAATTCTACTATCGGTAAACCATTTACACTTGTATCTCATGAATATATCATCTTCTATTTCAAATAAATGTTTTTTCAATTCCACTGTATCATTATTCCAATTGAATCCATCAAGGGTGGAAATATATGGGATGGAGCGAGGAAGCAAGAAGAAGGGAGTAGCATAATTGGAAAAATAGTCTGAAAAGAGAGGAAGTACAGCGAGTATGGCCTTGCATAGAATGAATTTGTATTAAAATAATTCACACAAAATAAGTTTATAATATTATCATTGGTATTAAGGGTTGTGATTGCATCTAACTCATAATTTATTATACTTATGAACATAACTTTGATTAGACCTATAAGATGTATTATTACAAAACGAATACGAATAAATCTATATTACATCATAAAACACGAATAAATCATAATTAAGGATATATTAAATTTGACATCATACAAGTATTTCATGGATCTTTTATATTTTTATCATATAATCAACATCATAATTATAGTCTCCCTACCAATTTATTCACTTGTGTACAATTACGAGTTCAAAAAGTGTTAGTGCCAATTTATTTACAAGAACTCTTCTCCAAAACAGTTAAGTACTTTGTTGTGCCAACAGTGGAGAAACAATGTTCCCAAGTTATAAACGTTTCTTGCAGCCCTGTCAACGCATTTACAAGATGTCATATTCGATCGTTTCGCTTCTTCACTTTGTATTTTTTGTCATCGCTTTTGTCGAACAAAAACTTGAAACAAAGACAGGTGAGTTTTGCCGACAACTTACACCTCCACTGACACCCTCGCTGCCAGCAGGCTGCTACGTGCTTCGAACATCAAATCGCATCCAGACAAGAAGGTAGACGGCTAGTCTACTCACAAGTTCAGCTCCAAAAAGAACACTCATCATTGGATGTTTCCTCATGTATAAAATACCGTGAATGTGTCGACATGTCTGTTTCTCGCCTCGTTTAGCTTTTTATTGAATCTTCATTCGAACACTCTGTTGTGACAAGTCTTTACAGTGTACAATGCTATCAACCAAAGGATACTATTATATGAACCGTGTTATTATGTTTCAAATATTATGAAGAAATTTTTTTTTCAAGATGCAGATGCGATCCAAGTTCACAGGCTGGAGATTTATCAACTGATGCATTATTAGGGAGAAAGTCAATTACACTGTTATAGGGAAACTTAATTCAACAAGTGTGCAAAAATTCATGTGAGCCACATAGATCATAATATTATTCTAGAAATTCAGTTTCTATGATCTATTAAATTTGTACAGTACAAACTACAGAGAATGTATTGTTACAATGTGGACATTACATGTCACACTTTTGATTGGTTAGCTCGGACAAATCCGCCATACTTTTGCCAATTCCCATAAGATTAGCATTGAAATGAAACGCAAATCGTATGTTATATTGAGTGATTCACTTTTAACCTACAATTTGCCTTTGCCAGTGTTCGTTTTCATCATTTTAAGCTTTTAACACAATTCAAAGAGTAGTTGTCTCTCTACTCTTTTCCATGTTAGAAAAGTAATTTTCGATGCTATTTCTCTTAGAATAAGTTAGAAAAATGAGTGAATGGGTTAATCCCTGTAATCCCAAATTAAATTCGAAAATTTGGCAAAAGTATGGCGGCGGCGGGAGAAAAATAATCTCCACATACTGGTATGGAGTGCCTCACACAAATTGCCACACTGTTACTATATCCTCTCTGTAGTGCAAACTATCTTGAATTCATAGGAAAAAACCAGATGTTGCAACAAGTGTGAAGGCGGTCTATGTCACACCTTTCCTACAGATTTGAATGTTGATAACATTCTCAGAACTTTCATGAGAGAGTTGTTTCAATGCATGTTTTGCATGGGTGTTGACTACCCATGATTTCAATCATTTTATTCTCTCCATCCAATAGTTATTCTCTCCAAATTATTGAGGGATAAGTGTAAGAGAGGGCCGGCTGTGCCCCAACTTCGCCCTCCCAGGAAATAAAGGCAGCCAATCAATCAATCAACCAATCAATACAATTTCCATCATGATCGAGATCAGTGAAATGTATGTTCAAGAACAAAGAAGTGAGGTAAAGACCGCCAAGTGGCTCTTTTCAATTT
Source organism: Laodelphax striatellus (assembly GCA_017141395.1). Lineage (NCBI taxonomy): Eukaryota > Metazoa > Arthropoda > Insecta > Hemiptera > Delphacidae > Laodelphax > Laodelphax striatellus. The sequence continues at coordinate 26,073,216 of CM029531.1, forward strand.
CTGTTCTCCACCGGCTCAGGGTTCGATTCCCATTCTGTCTGGCATTACAAATCTTAGTGACATCATAGTCTGGCAACCTTCACCACACTTCCCACGCAGAAGTCATTCACTTCCATCGTCGCAGTGAAGAGAACCCGAAATTTTTGTGAAGTAAGCGAAGAAAAGTGTATGTGGGAGAGGACGGCTATCTAGCGACAAGATCAGCTCTTTGAAAGTCGGCTGTTATCGCCAATTGCACGCTTCTTTGTCTTTCCGAGGACGTGAACAAATTTCATTGCCGAATAAGGAAGGAGCAGTCGTCGCGCTAACTGGCGAGGAAGTGGCAGCGGCGGTGGCGGCAAAAAAAGAGCGGCGAGTCGGAAGCCGCTTTGAATTCAGTAGCCGTCGTCGGCTTGTAGTTGTGATGTCTTTTTGCAGGATCGCCCGCCCGCCCACAACACAGACAAAGCCGACAACACACACTCAACATGATCCTGTATTGAGTTATACTTCTAGCGACTAGTTTGCGATCGGTTCACACGAGAGTTAGACAACGGTGAAAGAGTTTACTCGCTAGTAACAATAAAAATCGATGGATGAGAAATATATTGAGGTTTCTCCATTCAGCAGGAAAGCCAACATTGCGAGTCGAGAAAACTTGAAATCAATTAAAAATTTGATTGAAGAGTATTGAAGTTTGTTTAAATCAAATTCATTGAGTTTTACTTATCACTGTCATCGATAGGATAAAATGTTCTATTCTGGTTGAAATAGACTACAGTTTTAACCGATCAGTTTTAAAGAAATTTATTGCTTCACTCCTTGCTGAATTGGTACGATCTCTAAAATTTGATTATGTAATGTATTAGAATCGAATTATGCAGATTGTTCTATTGTTCTATTGGATATAAATAATTATATTTTATTTAATGTGATTCATAAAAACTGTGTACCTACTGTATTGGGAATGAAATTTAATTATAACCAACTGGACCAGTTCACTGATTACTAGTGAAGGAAAAAGTACTGAAAGCTGCAGTACATGTAAAAATGATATTTTCATTACCAGAATTAGAATACGCCAAGCAGAGCTAATAGGAAAAATATGCTACTGGTTTTTTAATCTATTTTCCTTCAATAAGTACCCGTTCCATTAATTTGCCGTTTGATATCCAGTTCCATTTTTTATACCAATGGCGAGCAATGATCGAGCAATGATACAAAATTCATTTGTAGAGCACTTGATGTAGACATTTCCTTGTGCTAAAGAGTTCAATTATCTGCAAATTCTTATTAACCGAGAATTTTTCATATATTTTTATGACTTTTCACGATTCTATGATAAATTGTTGCCTTATTCATTCTCATACACTAACAATGAAATGTTCTTTTTCATCTCACCATTTCACTGAATTTTAACTGGAAAATTATGAGTTTTTATATTGAAGGTTCTATGGCATGACATTCTCTCATTTTCAAAGCTCTTCACGGCGCCCATACAGCAACACTTGGATTTGAAAATGATTTTAGGGACGAACAAAGGATACATGCCGTGTTCCACTCCAATTCCACTTTTGAATTTTATTCTGTTTTTCCATAATTCAAAGCATCAAATAATTAGAACTGGCTTTGTAGGAAACATAAGAAGTTAGGAGATGAGAGGGGAATTTGGGAATGAAGAGCTACAGCAACGAGATTTTGCTATTGATTAATTTGTGCATCCAACATCTATAAGCAGTCAGCAGTGTGAGTTTTGTTGTTAATGGAAAGGAGGATGAGAGAGGAAGTAAAGAGAGAGAGAAAAAGAAAAAACTAAAAAGAAGATACTGTATCTGTAAACGAGGGAAGTGCAGACGAACACGGCAGTCAAGTAAAAAAGTGATAAGGAAAGGGCCTTCCTCAACTCAGTGGAGAAGTTTCGGCACTTAATAGTCTCCATGTCAGAAAACAGTGAGGCTTCCTTCCCTACATCGCTATGCACTCTCGCACATTGCTTCTAATTTGAATTCTGTTTGCCGCCAACAAGTCTCAACGCTGGGACCATGGAAAAAACAAAGTTTCCAAGTAAACTATTCAGGGTGTATGATATTATAAGGAAGGGTTCATCTTGTTATATGACTTTATGAACGAATTGGACTTTTTAAAGTGGAGAGGGGGAAACTTTGTGAAATTGAATTATAACCCTGAGCTGGAGAAAAATCTGATGTGTGATCATCATTTTGAAGATTCTGAGTTTCAATTTACATACTTTCAAAATGGAAGAGGTATTTGAATGATCCTTACATAGATGCTTGATACCTGACAAATAACAAACCCGCCCTAAAACATTTTTTCCAGTATATGAGCATGTATCAATGAAGTCCATGCTATATGAAGTCCAATGAATATGCTTTGCCATCTTTCAGAGAAATAATTATTGATAAGGGATTCGAGCTTCATTAAATACAGCATTCAATGCAATGCAATTATTATGGATCAGCAGGCGGGGCTTGATAATAATCAAAGCTACGCATTACTATTAATAAATAAATAATCAAATATTGATATCAGATGAGGGATGACCCGTATCACAAATGCATGGCAAAGTTAATCAATATTAATACCATGACTGCTGTGCTAATTTCCGCTCTGCTCCAGAGCAATTTGCTTAAACAATGTACAGTACATTACTAATTATTGACAATGCAATGATCCTAAACTGAATTTTTTCTCTTCAAAAATTTCATAAATAGAATGAATGTTTTGGGAATGCTTTTGATACAACTAAAGGTATATTACTGTATCTCATCGGAGAAATTATCGAGATTCTTATTTCAATTATCCAATGTTTGTTGTATTGCAGCAGAGTTAGAAACGTATTCATTCAATTTGGATACGAATACAATGTAAAATTTTCCGAGAGATCAATCCATTCTATTCAAAAACACAATAATAATTTATAAAATGGAAAAGAGGAACAAAAAACCGAAAACTTTTCAATATTGTGCTTGATAATTGATAACTATGATAATTCATAGAATAGGCTACTTGATAAAATATTACCGTTTATCTGGAGAAATAATTATTACAGGTATACGATATTTGACTGGCGAGTGTTACAATACTGCGTTCATACTGAAATATTATTGTTATTTTTATTATTGCGCTTTATTATTGATTGACTGCAAAGAATAATATTCTCGATTCGGATTCTCGATTCTACATCCACATACTTGTAATTATCCAGTCGCAAAACGTGGTAGGCCTAATCGAAGAGGTTATTCCCTCAGAGTAACATGTTGAAAACTGAATAAATCTTGGAATGAAAGGAGATAAGCTCAATGGGAGCTGGAAAAACTATAGTTCTTTCTTATCTATTGAGTGAATCCGATGATTTATTGGGGTTACATCCAATTTCATCACTTTCCGTGGAATAATTTAAATAATACTGAAATTCTCACTCTAAATGATAAAAATACTAAATTTCCAGAGCGATGTTGAACAGCAATTGATCAATAATAATTGATTCCGCTGGCTAAGTGAATCCGGAACAATATGATCCAATTGGATCAGCTTGGGTGCTTGTCACAATTTCCTGGGGTATTTCGGGAATTTCTGTTTGTCTGATCCATTCAGAGCCATTGAATTGTAGTCAAGGAAGCGAGACGGGTTTATCCGATCGGAGATCAGCCGATCTCTCGTTTATATTTCGCAATTCGCTTCACTTGAACGCATCAGGGGTGGAAGGGAGTTTGAGCGCATCCCAAGCGGGGTCACAGTCAAGGCTTTCGTATTCATATCGCAACACTCCATGCTAGGCGCCACTCGACTGAGGGCAGGGAGGCGGGAGAAGGACAAAAGGACCCCACTTATCGTTTAGAGAAGCAAATAGGAGTTTGGCAGAGAGGAGGCACACTCGAAGCCTCAAATTGACCAGCTCCAACTAGGGATTTGGTTCGTACTTTGAACACGGAGAGTGCAGTACATCCAATCAGTTTACCCCGTTCAATCGGGGCTGCCATTATTATGCTAGATGCTGCATTCGCGATTTTTGATGCGCTAACCAACTCTCGATCAATAATTCTGTTGGAATGAAAGTTCAACAGGGGACGGAATCACTAATATTGTAGGGTGAGTAATTTATATTAAGAATACTGTAATTTTATTACCATATCGTATACCATAGAAGACCTACTACACTCTCTCAGCTATCATGAACCAGAAGTAGATGTTGTTTGAAATTTTCGAAGATTAGGCAAATATGTGTATGATAAGTTTTGAAAACGCTTAGCTTCTTCTTTTTGTTCAAGTTCATATTATATTATTTTAATCTCACATTTGTTGCTTGTTTTTTTGTAAACTGTGAATTGAAATTGAAAAGTTATACTTGGAATAGCTCGATTATTGACGGTAGCTCAAATGCTAAAGCACATAATTATCATATTAAATGCTAAACATGTTACTCTTACAATAAGGATTCTCCCACAACATCCTAATCTTTTTGCAGGTACTGAACAATTTTTTCACTATCTTTCTTATTTGCGATAAAATAATGTTGCCTTATGATAATTATTGTGTGACGCTAAACATGTACATCACAAGAGTCAGTTAGCACTGGATGAAATTTTGTGGATTGGCTGTGAGGATTATTCATTGTACAAAGTGCGGTTAAATAATTTTCAGTACCTTCACAAACTTAATCAGACACTATAGCTCTATCTGATCAGCTTTCTCCGCGAGCAAATAGGTGAGACCGTCTGTCATGGATGAGAAATCAATTGGATTCCATTGAAATGCCACAAAGCATTTGCTGGCGATGGCAAAAGCAGCGGCCCAGCAAATAAGTCAACGGAAGTGTCGCCTCGAATTGATCGGACGGTCGCTGAAATTCGCGAGCCCAGGTCGAAGTGAATCGGAGAAAGGGTTAATCAAATTTCCTTGTCGGGTTCAGAGCGACTCTCTCTGAATACAAATTAATTTCCAGTATTCTATTAACACAAACCGCAAACAGAGTCTGACGCGTGTGCACATAACTTTTGCACTTCAGACAGAATCGATCGAAGCTAGGAGCTTGAAGTATGTGCTGGTTTAGGTTGTGCCACCCTAAAGGTGTGGAGTGCAGACAAGAAAGCAGTCTGCTCTCAAGAGCAAGTTATGAGCCAGTTCATATACCGGAAAGCACATAACTCGAATTTCTTCATAAGATAAGAATATTTATGTGCATTACATAATATAGTCGATAAAATACACACAACACAGCTTTTCATGTGACCCTTCACAAAATATTCTGTCTTTACATAAAATCATCTCTTTTCTAATAACTTACTTGAGTTTGAATTGGATGATGATATTTTCTTTGAAAGGTATTCAAATAAAAATGTATTTTTCAATGAATTAAGAATTAAGAGGTATGTTGAGTCTTTTTATTTATTTGAATGTTCTAATTAGCGATAGGATCTTTGGCGCTTGAGCCATGATATGAGAAAGCTTGAACAATAAAGTGATGTTCAGGTTGTCTCTGCTTGATAGAAGCGATCAAGCGGCAGTTCTGAAAACTACCTATAAATAATTTTCAAAGTGGCAATTCTTAAACAAGCTCAATAATATGAGTTCAATAATACATAAATTCTATTATGTATTATTCTATTATGTAACTATCAAGTCTGATAGTTTTTTATTTACAAAAGATTGATTTGATAGAGATGTAAGACGTGTTTTTGAGCATATGATATGAGATTTGAGCAATACAACGTGTGACTGTTGATTTCATGTAGGTTTTACAATAGTCTACCGATGAAAATTGAATGTTTCCTTGAATTCGTGAAATCTTTTGTCTGAGGAACAAAAAGCATTCCAAAATTCATTGCAGTGCTCAGCCTCAAACGTAGTTTGAGACAATCTTTATCAATTGTCTCAATGGTCTATAAACCTCCAGCAGCTCCTATATAAGTCTCTCCTATTATTCTCTCACGGAATTTTCACTTCCATGTTTATTATTATTATGAGCAGTAATTGATGTCTTTTCTCCTCTGAATCTATTCATTTATTTTGTCAAGTTAACTTTTATTTTTTCTCAATTTATTTACTTTACTAGACTCACGGAACATTCATGAGCAAGATTTTCTTCCTTCTTGCGGGCATTTGTTAATTTTTCCTTATAATTTTTTATCCATGATTAATTCTTAAATTAATTAAAATTATTTATTTTGGCTTAAATAAAACATTTTGTTTTGGCTTGTGTGATAAGCATGAATTATCTTTCATCAATAATTTGATGGTTCATCTATTGATTATTTATTACTCTTTTTCTATGTGCCATGAATGGTCAACATATTTTTATTTAGTTTTATTTTTATTTTTTCGAGTTTATCGATGATATTCATAATTTATGTTACTTTAAAGGCAGTTTTCATTATTCTACTGAAGGAATATTATTGTTTTTTCTTCCCTGATCATATCATCATATCAATAATCTGATTGCTATAGTATTTTAGTTTTGTTTCACTATATGAATTAGATTTTTTTATTAAGTGGATTTCTTCTTTATTGAACAACCATTATCTTTTTTCTTTTCAAGAAGAATTATATGGTTGTAGGTTATTGATTCTATATTATAAATGCTCTTCAATTTTCTCTTCTTGAGTACAATCAATCCACTGTTTAACTTTGATAATTTATACTTTTATGTATCTGCTCGAACTACTGTCATGATGATAATTATTTTTCTTTTGTTCTTCATTATTATGGGTGTGTGTGTGTATCTGTGTGAATGTTTTAGAAAATACTATCTGCTTTGCAGCTCTGTTTCCTTTATTCTTGCCACTCTGTTCCTCTACTCTCAGTTCAGATCATTTTCAGATGAGTGTTGTAGATGAGAATCCAGCCACGCCAAACACAAAGGGTTTGATGCAGGCAGCTTTTTCTAATTCTAAGAAGTTCTTAAAGATATCTCATGTAAATACTCAATCTTTACATTGTCATATTGATGAATTCCGTGACCTGTTTAGTACGCAACTCTGTGATGTGATTCTTGTTTCCGAATCTTGGCTTAAACCTTCCATTCATTCCAATGTTGTACAAGTGGATGGTTTCAACTTACTTCGAAATGACAGAATTCATAAAGGTGGTGGAGGTGTTGCTGCTTTTGTTAGGGATGACCTGCGCGCTAAGATTATTTTTCAATCAGATACTACAAGGCCGAATAGACCTGAATTTTTGCTCTTTGAGATGACTGCTGGAGGTGTAAAGGTGTTAGTGGGTGTGTGTTATCGGCCACCTCATATAGGTTTCATGTCAGAGTTTGAGGATGCCCTCTTGCGGTTTATGGCGGCTTACAGTCATGTCATTGTTATGGGGGACTTCAACACTGACCTTTTAGGACGAGACAATTACAACAAGACACAACTAACTACAATGTTCCATAACTGCAATATGACTATACTTCCACTTCAGGCTACTCACCATACTACGACTTCAAAGACATTATTGGATCTGATCACTGTCTGTGATGTGGATGCTGTTCGACGACATGGACAGATACCTGTGCCGGGGCTGTCGGCGCATGACCTTGTCTATTGTGTCTATGCTCTGAAGCCTCCAAAGCCACAACCAAAAATCATCACCTACCGCGATTACAAATGTCTAAATTATACCGCATTGTTTGAAGACCTAGCTGTAGCCCCCTGGCAGACTGTACTTATGACAGAAGATGTGAATGACAAGCTGGCTTCTTTTCAGGAGATAATGTGTAGATTATACAATCGACATGTCCCTCTAAAAAATAAAAAAGTAACAAGAAGCCCTGCTCCCTGGATAACTCCACACATTCGCCAGCTCATGAAAGAGCGTGATAGCAAATTCAGACTGGCCAAGAGGACTGGTAGCTCTGCGATCTTTTTAGAATACAGGAGGCTGCGGAATCGCTGTAAGCTAGAGCTCCGTAACTCTAAATCTAATTTTTTCAAGAATTTATTGTCCAATAATAGGTCCTCTAAATTTGTGTGGAAGACAGTGAAGAGTATGGGTTTGGGAAAGGAGAAAGCAAAATGTAATATCCAGCATAGCCTTGAGGAGCTTAATTTGTTTTTCTGCAACATTCCTGTTAGCGATGAGGGGGCGCGTGCCTATACAGATTCTCTTGAGGTCAACCCATGTCAGGATCAGTTTGATTTTTCTGAGGTAAGTGAAGCTCAAGTCTACTGTTGCTTGAGCCGAATAAAAAGTAATGCTGTTGGCGAAGATTCTCTCCCAATTAAATTCATTAAAGATACTTTACCCTTTACTCTTCCTTTCATCACCCATATATATAATTCCTCACTCCGGTCTTCTATTTTTCCCAATTCCTGGAAGTACTCAACTGTTCTACCTCTTAACAAAATACAAAGCCCAACTTCTCCTTCTGATTTTAGGCCCATTCATATCCTCTCTGCAATATCAAAGGGGTTGGAGAGAATTGTTCATCAGCAGATGAGCGACCACATTCTGTTAAGCAACAAATTGAGTGATATTCAGTCTGGTTACCGTAAAGGTCATAGTACTTCCTCTGCTTTGTTGTGTGTAACAGAGGATATACGCTTGGCAATGGACCGGAGACTGGCAACCCTATTGGTACTGATCGATTTCAGTAAAGCTTTCGACTGCGTCTATCATCCTCTCCTTATAAAAAAACTAATAAATTTGGGGTTTTCCTTCAAAGTTGTGGAGTGGTTGAGGTCATATTTGAGTTATCGCTGTCAATGTGTGAGATATGGAGACTCCTCATCAGGATACAGGATTGTTGATAGGGGCGTTCCTCAGGGTTCTGTCCTGGGTCCTTTGTTGTTCAGCATCTACATTGATGACGTTTCAGAGGTGTTCAGATTCTCTAAACAACACTTGTATGCAGACGACTTGCAGATTTACCTCAACTTCGACTTCAAAGACTTTACTGATGCTGTTGAGAAAATGAATACTGACCTTACAAACCTCACAAACTGGACTTACAATCATGGACTTAAGATTAACGATACTAAATGTAAATCTATAATTATTGGTAACTCTCGACTAATCTCACAACAGCTTCAAAGGATTATTGATGGACCGTTTGTCACAATAAATAATAAAAATCTACCATTTAGCAACTCTGTTAAAAATCTAGGACTCACCATGAACTCAACTCTTGACTGGACAGAGCATGTCAATATGACCTGTAATAGAGTCTTTGCTGCCATACACTCATTGAAGAAGGTCAATGACCTATTACCTTTCCATGTTAAAGCGATGCTGGTGAAGACTCTTATTTTTCCCTATTTCAATTACTGCGATGTTGTTATCAATGACATGACTGTTGAGTTGTCTGAGAGGCTGCAGAGAGCACAGAATTATTGCATTCGGTACATTTATAACCTGAGGAGAGACGATCATATTTCGCCATATTTTGAGCAGCTTGGCGTCCTTAGACTGAGGTGCTTGAGAGCCTACCACATTCTCATGCTATTATTCGATGTCCTGAAATCTGGAAAACCTGAGTATCTGGCTGGTAAGTTTATTTTCTTGGGGGATCAAAGTGGTAGAGCTACCAGACATGGTTCCCGCCTGTTGGTCGTCCCTAACCATCGCACAACCATTTTTAATAAGTCGTTCCATGTAATGTCTGTCCGTTACTGGAATCTTTTGCCGCCACAAATCTCGATGATTGAAAGTCGAACCCTGTTTGGCGTGGCAATTCAGAACTGGCTGAGGGCTGGAGGTGCAGAACTGGCTTGAGCTATTTTATTGAGAGTGTGTGTGTGTGGGTGTGTATGTGTGAGTATTGGTTAGTTAAGTTTATATAGGCTTATAATGAAAATAATATACTTTTTACAATGATGTAAAACATAAACATTAGTTCTAAGGTTAAGTGTAAGAGAGGACCTGCGAGTCCTAACTTCGCCTTGTATTTTCAAAAGACAATAAATAAATAAATAAATAAATAAATAAGTGTGATTGAATCAGGTCTCCCCACAGTCTGTGGTCTCCCTAATCCATCCAGGTGTAGATAGAATTACAAAAATGTAAATGAAAGGACATTGGGAAATTTTTTTTAAATGTGACATCTGGTTGAATGAGTTTTCTCGAATGAATCTCATCCAGTTTCCACGTCATGCTTGTTGCAATACAACAACACAGTTCCTCCCAGTCTTCTCGAGCAATCTCTTCCATAAAGCAGTCTGTCTATTTTTGAATTCAGTTCCGCCTTCAGCTTGTTTCCGCATTCAGATTCTGCGGAATCGTTTTGGGAAATTCACAGAATTCAAATGAGGCGCACTGACACAGAGCACTGAGAAAAAAGCGAGACCAGAAGAAAAGGGAACACTGCCAATTATTTCATTGTGTCATCTGAATAGTCAGTCGCCTGTTCTCGTCTACATAACAACTCCAACGCCCTTCAACGTACTGGAAATTTCAACATCCACAAGGTTTTTGCAAGAGCAGAAAGGACGGAGCGATTTTTTCAAAGGGAGAGTGCTGAACGGGTTGAAAGATGAGCGCTTTATAAACAATTCCTGGCATAATATTCTTCCTTGTTTTCTGTTCTGTTCTTCTATCTGTCTCTGTCACCCCAAACGTTTCATACCTTTGTTTCTCACTTTCTATTTTCCTCTTTTCTTTCCCACTTACACACTCATTATTCAAGACTCTCTCAGTGAGGATTCAATGCGGCGTTCTCTACAAAATAGCTATTCAAAGTGATGAAACGTGTTCTTGAAGACTAGCTCCGATTTCTCTACATAAATTCTTCCGCTCTTCTAGGTGATTCAATTCAATCGATGAAGGCAAATCACTCACAAATAGAATACTACAACTCAAATAGAATTGTCTCTGTTGGAGGTCTGTTCAATGATGGTCTTTTATACGCGGTCATTGTTACTAGACTCAATTGTTTACTTCGAGATATACGAGATATGAGAATTTACTTCGAGAGTATGCTTGAGAACCCAAAATAAGTCTATATTTACAATTATTATTAAAGTTCAGGCATCAATAGTTTTGCTGTGAAATTTGGAATTGATATTAATATAGAATTATGATTTTTCTACTATACTGTATTCAATTGATATTCACAATTTTATCCAATATTAATCAGATTAAACATTCAAATTGAATAGAAATCGAGTTGAATGAATATTTCGCAATCCAATTTGTATACAATATTATTCCCTGAATGTTGGAATCAATATGCAACTAAACGTATACAGTGAAATGTAGATCCGTTGAAACAAACAATTTTTAGTTGGGATTGCTCCTACCCTTACAATTTTCAACAACTCTTCCACGAAAAAATCTAGGAATGGAAAAGTATTTCCAGTGCATTTGTTTATTTATTTGTTGATAATTATATACTGTCTACAATATGTGGAAAGAAGTAACAGGCATAGCCCAAAACTTCTTGAATCTCAAATTTGGATTACACGTTCTAGAGTTTATGTACGTATTGTGTTCATATTATGAGTCTTTTTCCACTGATAATATTGATCCAAAAACTACAAAACGATTTTGACTTTTGAATATCAAGATGCCGAATACAAATTCACAAAACGAATATAAAACTTTTAATAAAAATTCAAGATATTCACTTGAATTTTGCGACGAATTGAACTGAATTGAATATTGTAGTGATACATCAATAGTACTTTGGGAACGAACCTATCTAGAGGTGAAAAAGTGTTTTCAGAGCAGGTCTATATCAATAGTAGCCTACTTTGGAGATGAGACTATAGAACAAACTACTGCTGCCACTGTGAGAGTAGTTGAGGGCAGAGCAGAGTATTCATTGCCGCTCTGCCAGTTTTGTTGCCGGGGCGGACTTGAGCCCACTCCGGCAGGCGAAGTTTGTTTGGAGAGAACCGCAAACTGTGAGGTATGAAGGAGCTCTAGCCACAGCGGCCAACCGCGTGTCTTGATAAGGGAAGGTGACTCCACAGTAGTCGTCATACCCTGATTCTCCCTCACCAGCACTAGCTCGAATACTCTACTCACTTGTGCCAACTATTCCAACACTCGGCTTATTCAATGGAGGAGGTACGACCACGATCCTATTCCTAGATGAACAGTCACATCTATAGAAAAACAATTTTCGCAGATTGCAGAAAAATAACTTTCAATAAACATGTATAGTCTATAAATAAGTTGATATTGGCAGAAGATTATCTCTTTTTGAAGGAGCCTGAATCTTTCATTGGAATCAGAATGTTTCAGGTGTTTTCAAAGCAAAATCTGAATCATATCACTATCACTATCCGTAATTCAACGATAAAACTTCGATTCCAGTACCCTTTTAACTTGGAATCGTCATAGAAATTTTAAAATCGTGTTAGGATAGAAACGTCACCACCATTGATATTAATCTTGATAAATAATATATTCTTAATTATATTGGAGTTGAGAGATTTCATTCTCAATATTTTATAAAGAGTCAACACCATTGATATTAATCTCACTAAATAATATATTCTCAATTATATTGAAGTTGAGAAGTTTCATTTCAATATTTCATAAAGAGTCTCAAGGTGATACTTATTCCCATATCTTTCATTCTTCCAATCTGGAATTCAAATTGCGTAGTCTTCGAGAGCCAGTATCTCATCTCATCCTCAATGCTTCTTTCCATTTGGTTCTACCTGCTCTTCATCAGCCTTACTCCTTTCCTCCTCCCACTGTATCAGAGCTTACCAGACTCCTTCCTGTTCGAGTCGTTCTGAAGTCTTTATGAATACATGAAGACTGTTTTCGAATCAGTTCATAAGAAGAAGCCATACGCGAACTTATGCATTATTAATACCTTTCGTTCTCATTGGCATTGCAAAGGATTTTCCGCCTCCGTCCCATTGTAGTAGCAGAAGCTTATTTGTAACAAGTATTGTTTTGTATGAACTTGTTTGTATCGGATGAAACTGTCTTATTGGGATTCAACAACGTGAATTCCATTGAAATTCAGGTACACTCTTATCAGGTTATATTGTTGGTTTCTTCTCAGAATGTGAGCTCAGTTACTAGAGATGCTCCTCACCCATGATGATGGACTTAAGTTGAATATAATTCATCAGTAATACAACGAAGGGGTTCGATATTTTCCACAAGCCTCAATTCAAATTATTGTTTCTAAATTGAGCATGAACAGTTCCAATCTCACTATTTTTCGAGTTTCAACAACTCAATGAAAACTATATATTTTTATTATTTAGATGAATATGCTTAATATAATGGATGTGATAGCTTGTATGGATCAGGTGATAGTAGTTATGGTTTCATTATTGATATTATGTACCGTATCTGAACATTTTTAATGTGCAACTTAAAACCTATCATTATTTTGTTATATCAAGTATGTTATCATTTCATAGAATAATACAGAGTGATTCAAAAAGAATACCACAACTTTAAAAACGTGTATTTGATGAAAGAAACATAATAGAACCGTCTGTTATACTTCATTACAAAGAAGTTTTTTCACTCACAAACAAGTTCAGAGATGTTCAATCATTATGACACCCTCCAGACACTCGAGCAATATCAACCCAAAACATCCCTCAAACAGTTAGGTAAGCTGCTGTTATTTCTTGTTTCAAATCATAAATGGTGTATGTATTATGATTACAAGACTACTAAAGTTGTTTCAAACTCAGTGAATAAAATATATCAGTTGTATTAAAAAGCGCCTGTGAACATTGAATGGTGGTTTTCAAAGCAAAAAATCTTCAACCATTCACTAATATTATCATTTCTGTCTGTTGTCCCCTTGTACATGGAGGACCATGGTGGATATAATATATCGATAGTGAGTGTCCCAAATTGTTTATCGAAGCTCAAACACATCGTTCACAGACTTTTAGTGCTCTACATCAACATCGGAAACAGCTCAACGTCTGCTGCAAAGTTGAAATTCAAAAGCGCACTTGAGTCTGCAGTGACTTGTGAGCAGGCAGGGGAGACGTGAACGTGATCATAAGTGTTTGCGTCGGTGCGGCAAGGCGTAGCAATTATGAGACGACATGAGGCTTGAGGTTGCAAGCAGCATTCGATCGCCTGCTAAGTGCGTGGTGGTCTGGTCCCTTCACTGGGATGCAGTGGCCTCAAACAAATTCCAGCGGTGAAGTGGCTTCGTTTGAAAATTTTAATTTGCGGCTTGATAGTCCTTTGTCGATTTCCGCAATATGAGAGGCCGATAGAGGGGCGAGTTTTCAACGAAGTAAAACGCTTGCACACCAAGTCAAGCTATCGCATTAACTTATTAGGCCACTAGACTCGAAGTGAGTACGAGTACTTTACAATCGAGAAAGTTTTCATTACTACAACTGACGATCATCGTTAATTTCATGAACAGATCATGAATTATTGTTTGAATTCTATTTATTATAATATCATACTTCAATTTCTTGGCTTCAAGAGAATTATGTATGAATTCGAAGTATTGAAGGTTAACATACTGGACAGAAACATACTGGATAGAATGAATTTAATGAGTATTAGAATAAGGTTTGGATGGAGCATAAAATTGTGATTAGGGGAGTGAGTGTTTTCTTATTGAATTCAATTTGCGACTCGATAGTCCATGATCCTTTAAAATTAGATTCGAGTTTTTTTAGAATGAGATTTTGGTTATATAATCACAGTAGTGGTAGCCTAGCTGGATTAAATTCTTTAATTTCACATGTTATTTGGATATTGCTTCAGAACATTAAAAGGAGAATTTTCACATTTATATTATGTTGAATGTCATAGAGAAATTTTGTCATGAGTAGTTATCCGAGAATAGTCAAAGAATGAAATAAACATTCGATATTGGAATCTGTATTATTTGTTGATCTATTGATCAAATCATGTTATTATTCACCAAAGAAAGACGCCACAGTTTCATTTTCAAATTTTTCTCTCTATGAATATAAAATGATACAAAAAACCTCAAACCAGGTAGTAACCAGGTCCATTTCGCAATCACCGTCGCCCTCACTCCAATAACGAATTTTGCAACTGAAAATATAAAGGTGGAAATTGGGTAGAGAAGTAGAGTCACGTAACTGATATATTCTACATCTAAACCTTACAAAATTAATGTTAGAGCACAGTGGTTCGCAAATGCCATAAACTCGATCAATATCCACCATCAATCTAGTAGTACGTAGTCCTATGTCATGATTGATGTCACTTCCATTTTGTCTTTTGATATCTACGAATCGATACCATCATTGTTCTCGGACATTATTTGTTTCGCATCAAAGACATCATACATGCGATTCATCATTGATTTGTTAAGAATGATAGTCGGATTACACTTGAAGCCCACGATGGATTGACGTTTGAGCGCATTACTTTTTGTGAATAGAAGCTTTCGTTCAATATACAGACAAAACGAGCGCCTGCGACAGAGGAATCGGATCGTTTCTGTTGATAGGAGCTCGTCGTTGGAATCGATTGCATTCACGTCGTTAATCATTTTAAAGGCGACGTACCGAAATTGGGTTTTTGTTCGCGGCCGCCATTACACCTAAAACTGATCACTATAATTCAACGGTGGCAGACAATTCAAACAGCCTGGGACAGGTAGCGATTCAACCGGAGGAAGAGCTTGACTCCCTCTTTATTTTAACTGTTTGATTATTTCTGGACGGCAAATGTCCCCTGGGACTAATGGAAGAAGCTTACGTGACAACCCTTTCTATTTTCCCCACGCATACCATCACTGAAGCCCTAGGCAAGAATTACCAATTCCACACAAATTCAACACATATGAGCTTGCCCTCTTCATATTCCTTCGTTAATATTCGGTACCCTTCATAAAGGTCAACTCACTATTGTAGGGTCGATCAATAAGATTTCTGTGTAACAATAACTTGAAATGTCTCAGCCCTCATATCAGTTCGTAACAGAACTGAAAAATCATTGATATTGTTTGATTGCGTATGCTTTCTGTATGATAGTAATAAACAATTTACGACAGCTTCTGAGAATCGTTCATGGTAATGTAGTTGAATTAATGAATGAGTTAATGAATTGATTGACTCAACTAGAGAAATATGACTCAATAATAATTGGATAAATGAATTAAAGACACCGATAGTTTTTTTGATCTAAATTTTTCATTAAAGAGGATTTTATATTATAAATTATAATGATTGTAATCGTAATCGTAATTGAGATCGTAATCATGTAAGGTATCTTTATTATCAATATCTATTTGACAAATTATTTAAAATTATGATAGGCTAATAATAATTATAAAATCAGTCAATGTGGAGAAAATACTTCGATAGATGTTTCAATAGTTTCACAGCAATTAAATTGGACAGTTCTATTCTCTGAGGTAGAATCGGTATTACTCCACAAAGCTCTTTGGAGCGTTATCATGTTATTGAGAGTAAAACTGGGGAACTCTTCAGGGAATAATGTACGCGTGTGTGTGTGTAGTCTCCCATCGACAAAAAAAACAAAACATTCAAACTCTCGACTATAGAAATAGCCGGCCTGAACCGTTTATTCAAATTATATTATGGGGGAAAAGAGATTTACTCTCTATGAAAGCGGAAGAAAGGAGAGAAAATGTGAATTGCTGCAAATGAAAACGCTTTCAGAACTGAAGCGAATCCGAATAAATCCCACCTCTTTCTGGAGTTGTGCTCCTGGGGGACCCGAAGAATTGTGGACGTGGAAATGATTGTTGATAAGAGGGAGCAGGAGAACAATGAGCGTTGTTTTATTGGGAGGGAAAAATAAGCAGGGATGAGTCGATAAAAGAGGATGAAGTGATGAAATCGGTTGTGGAGAAGAGTGAGAAAGTACTGTGAGGGGGCGGGAGGTTGAGGAGGTAGGTGATGATTGGGTGAAAGTAACACAGAGAACTAGGGTGGTGCGTCTAAGTAATTCTCAGCGAGAGGACCGCGGCACTAAGCTGTCTCTGTTACTTTATAGCTCCGATATACAGTATCTATCTCCAGCATGCGACCCCTCTTTGTCATGCCCGGTCTCTTTTTCTGTATAAAACCACTAAAAACCGGCAAGTAGCGATACAAGGAATGAAACCGGCAGCTGAAAGGGAAAAAGGAAGGCTCGTTTATGGCCCGGAAATGAAATAAAGGTTCGTGAATGCTGTTAAGAAGTGGTCGCTACTGATCTTTGCCCAGCATAGTCCATACTAGTCGGATCCCCATTATCACACGGTCGTCACTGCCTGCCGCAGCCACCGGGTAACGCCTACTATTTCTGCCTCCTTAATTGCAGGATTCCTGATCAGTGAGTGCCCTATACCACTTCTTTAGAAACCAATAGCCGCCAAAACTGTGTATAACTGCATAACCCAAGCACTTTTTCACAATTCAAATTCTTCTCTCCAATAATATTATTATATTTAAGGCCGGTTGCACGAGAATTCATTTAAATTGAACCGGCATAAATTGATGACATGTAACAGAATCAACGCGAAGATAACCAATTAACTCAACTAACATTAGTGCAACTACGTCATTGCACTATGATTAGATTCAATTGCGTGGTGCAATTGCAACTGGTTGTTGGAATTCTGTGTTTTGTTTTGTGAACTGGACTTTCTATTATCTAGAATGATAATGATTATTATTTATTCATCAATACTCCTTCTGTTGTAGTGTGCTTCAATTTTATTACAGGGGGGAGCAGATTCACAAAATTAACATTAATATCTGGGTGTTTCTTCAAGTTGGTATGATTTATGTTTGTTTGATTGATTGAATTGATCATCCAAGCTTACTGCCAGTAATTGATGACAGTATTACTCCTTGTTGCCTTATCACTCTATAGCACAGAAATATTTCTCATGTGTGCACGTTATCAGCAGAAAAACATCATTCGAATCTTTGTAACATATTTATGTAACAGTTTCTTCGTGCACGTGGAGAAATTCCCCAGGACGATCTAGAAAGAAGGAGTTTAGGAGAATAAAATTCAATTGTGTTTCTAGATGCTAGTGTGTGTTTGTGTGTGAGGGAAGAAGCACTGGTCAAAGGCGAAAAAGAAAGATGGTAGAAAAAGCAACTCTTCCGTCTTGAATCAGAAGTCACGGCTGCTGTTGGGAAAAATCCCGGCTTCTCTCAATCACCCAGCAGCAGTAGCATACACACACCTACATCTACAGAGGGAAATCGATAGAATCCAGATGAGAAATTCCATTGACAATCTAAAGCGCGTTTTATTGAGGACTTTTTCATATCCGACAGGCGTTGGGCCTCACGTGGGTGAGGCAAAGGGTTGGGTAAGTGTTTCTCTCCTAGCATCTTTTTCTCAGCGGGGTTCGAATCAATCAAATAATAACCCGTTGCTGTTTCTACGCGATTCTTCCTTGTGACCGCGATGATTTCCTTCGAGATTCTCTTTTTCTCGTCTCAATTGATATTTATCGTTCTCATTGGAACATTTAGGAGCTTTTTTTACTCGAGGTATTCTCATTTCACACTGTCACACCCCTGACATCTGTGGACAACATCCACGAACTCTTTTCTGTCTCGGCTGGCTATAATCTTATTTTTCAACTTCATCTACACAGTAATATCAATTCACATTCATTCATACGATATTCATTTGATATCGACAAAGCAAAAAAATTGAAGTTGCTACTCCGGTAATTCCATTCTTGATCCTAAATAGCCCGACTTTGAAAATAGCAGAAGAGAGATACTCTTAATATCAATCAGTTGGACATAGTTCAAATATCATGAGATGGATATAGTTCTACTTTTCAGAACCATGATAATAAACAAGAAGAGAAAACAATTAATATCATGAAGATATCCATAATGATATCTACTGGTGAGTAAAACCAAAGACATATTAACTATAATAGATTATTATAGAAAATGAATTATTAGACAATATAGCTAAGTAGTTGAATTGTCTTTGGTAAAACGTTTCAGAATATAAATTAGGAACAAAGATTTTGACTTCTTATATCTCTCATTTCCATCATGTTTCATCCATTATCATGTTGAAGACGGTACTTTCTCTAGTAGTTAGTAAAGTGTTACAAACATATTAGTGTAGATTATGTCAAAGAACAACGGATTAACACATTATTATTAGTCTACCATATGCACAGGAGTAATGATAGATTATTATTTCATTGTAATCCATGTTTTAGCCTAATTCAAATGCATCAAATTTATAATAACTATTGAAAAAATTTCGAAGACAGATTGCTGACAATGGAATTAACTAAACTGCTCGTAAAACTCTGTTGATGGAACAACAGAATGTTTATATAAGTGACAGCTGAATGGATGACTTGAGCCTTCTGACAGATCAATTCATTTTACTTGAGTAAGGTTAATGAACAGCTTCCGCAGAGGGTTGTAATGACGGATGTTCGATCAGTTTTAATGATATCCCCACATTCAACTCGAACGAGATTTATCGACGACGGTTGATTAACAGTTGTCAAGTTGACCCTCCACTTAGCTCGAAATCACCCCATTCGAGATTATACCGTGAGAGGGATAGATAAATGACTATGCTGTTGAAAATTACATACTCAAAAAGAAACAATGCTTAAATAAGTATAGACTAAAGCAGGAACAAGCGCACTTCAATAAACAATACTTTGTCTTTGTACCATCAAATATTGTTTCCTGTAAATTTAATCGATGATGCGTAAGTTGAGGCGCAAACAACTGTTTATATGTGTAATGACAGCTCGACTTCTGGACTCACATGCATCCTAATCACACACATTATAAATCGTGTTGAAAGAAAATTTCATCAAATGCGATGATCAACGCCTTTGACTATAGGCTTAAAAATCTTTTTGATAAGAGAATTCAATCAAAATCGGAGATCAGACAGAAGTATTCGAAAGAAGAGACTTGTTTTTAACATTAATTATTATTGTCATTGAGACTGCCATTCTAAATAAATAGTATCAATGTCTTTAAGCTTGAAGTTTTGAAAGAATTAAGGCTCATTATTTGTAATGAATATATTAATAATCAATTATATTAATATGTATTAATTGATCAGAATATTAATAATATTCAATAATATTAGTGAAGCGGAAATATAGAGTTCTGAAACCACTGAAACGTTGTAAACATTGACATGGGGAGAAAAGTAATTATTTCTCAGAAATAATTATTAATTATTCTTTCCATGATAATTAACGGATACAATAATCAATAATATTATTTTCTCTTCAACAGAGAGGATCTCATGGCGGTGAAAAGTTCCAATATCCAGGAATTCCAATATCCAGGAACCTTCTTGTAAAGTATTACTTCTTTCTCAATTTCTTATACTTTATCATACATTTTTCTCTTTGTCGGAGCCTTAGGGAAAATACTTAGCCTATGTCAAAGAATGAGACGAATATTGGCTATTTCTCATCTATTCTATTTGAAAAAACAAACCTAAGTTTCAATGCTCATCTCATCATCTAAATTCTAAAGTGTTGAGCCTAAACTGAAAATTTTGCATAGGAAGCCTACCTCTTTTCCACCAATTCTACCAAATTGTTAGTTCAGACTCCAAAAAGTTATGTCATGAGCATTGGAACTCAAGTTTGATTCTTTAAATAAAATAATATTGATCTCATTCATCCACATCTAAGTTCAGCAACATCTATTAGTCAAGTGTGAATTTCAAAAATACTTATCCTACCTCCTTTTGTCAAATAAAATTGAAAAAAGAAATAGTTAATCACTGGAAACGCCAGGAAACCTCTTACAATGTGCACTTGACAAGAGGTCTGTTCAAGGTTATATTATAATTATATTCACCAACAAATCATTTTTTCTCATTTTACAATTGTGAAAAGTGTAATTTTAAAGAAACAAATATAAAAAATAATATTGCAATACCTTCAACTACACAAACATCATATGGAATGAAGCAGTGAGAAATGATAACATAGTTTGAACAGATTGTTAATGAAT
The DNA here is from genome assembly GCA_017141395.1 of Laodelphax striatellus. NCBI lineage: Eukaryota > Metazoa > Arthropoda > Insecta > Hemiptera > Delphacidae > Laodelphax > Laodelphax striatellus. Next base: position 26,094,080 of record CM029531.1, read on the forward strand.
GAGTCCAGTCAACACAAAAGATGAAAGGTCGAGAACCACGAGTTGTTCTCTGAAGTGACGAAACATTTTTAATGAAAGACAGTAACATATAAACTTTCGGCAGACGTAATTATTCCAACTTATGCCGTTACCAACTTCACATTCGCATTCACAAGGCCCGACCGGCACTCATTGAAACTAGATGAAAGAGATGAATGGAGGTTGCAATGTATGAGGAAATAATTATAAGTTGCTGGCTGCTGGCAACTACAGTCGACACAGCGCAGCTGTAACCATAATGGACAAAGTTGCAGTAATGACCGGCACCTCGGTACACCACCATTGAGCATGTTGCGGCCTCGCTTCAAACAAACACCTTTCTTATTATCTCATCGCAATCAGCCAGCAACTGTCGCCGAAATTGCTGACTATTTCGCATCAACTCGCTACTAGACAGAGAAAAATGCTTCAAGGATTGGGTAGGTGAAGATGAAAATGGATAAAATTACAATCTTTATTAGCGAAATATCCTTTTTCAGTCGGAGTTAGGACTACAGAATATTTTCTACCACTCAAACTTGCTTCTGTTGAGAATATTCTTATGTCTTGTATCTTTGCTTTATCAATTAACCCAGAAATTTGGTGTCGAGATTGAAATCTAATAATACCGGGTGATTCAAAAAGAATATCACAACTTTAAAAATTTGTATGTAATTTATTTATTTATTTATTTGAAAAAATGCATAGTTGAGGGCACCAGGAATTAAATCCTATTATTGCCCTCATAACACAAAATAAAATTATACAAACAAGAATAAGACAAATAAGAAGTTACAAATACATAATAATAATAGTAAATAGTAGAAATAGTAAGTAAGCATTAATATAATATTAGAATATAGCATTATATTATAGAATAAAGCATTATAGTAAGTAGAATATAATAATAGTAAGCATTAATAAGCATTAAGCACTAATAATAAGCATATTAATAGCAATAAATAATAGCAAATGCATACAATAAAATCTAAGAAAAAAAAAGTGAAAAAAGTAGGCCTAAGCAGACATTCAACCCACTGAATTACAAAGAAAAGTACTAGAAAAAATAATGAATCAATCAACATACATATACCCTCTTCAAATCCCTCCTAAACGCACTATTCAATCCAAACAAATCCACTACATTAATCAGCCTATTATACAATCTGAGGGGCCTATACAAAGGAGCATTAAAACCACTGACCGTTCTACTCCTGACGATATCAAATGTAGGACAATTTCGGGAATAAAATGAAGGAACATGGAAATTGATCAAGGAAAGAAGAGCCGGAGAAGTAAAACGACCTCCAATCAGCCCATGCACAAAAATCAATGAGTCTCTCTCTCGTCGTAGTCTCAATGAGACAAAGTGAAATGTCTTTCTCAAACGGTCTGTAGGAAACCCCAGAGGACAAGACCGGCCAAAACGCTTGTAGTAGAGAAACCTCAAAAACTTATTCTGCACTACTTCAAGACACTGAGTCAATACATTAGTGTGAGGATTCCAAATCAAAGAACCATATTCCAACACACTCCTTACAAGAGACTTATATACAGTGCTTATTGCTTCAATATTATTAAAGTCAGCTGTGTTCCGCATAACAAAGCCCAGCATTTTGTTGGCCTTGGCTATGGTAGAGTCTATGTGCATTGAGAAATTAAGACCACTGTCAAAAACAACACCTAAATCCTTACAAGAATCAACTCTATCCAAATCCATACCATGAATCTTGTAGGAGAAGTTTAACCTTTCAGCCCTTCTAGAGAAAGACATGCACTTGCACTTTTTTACATTCAACTCAAGCCCATTGATATTAGACCATTTAGCCAAGTTATCAATATCTTGCTGCAACAAGACACAATCATTGTAATTAGTTATCTCCATGTAGAGCTTCACATCATCTGCAAAAATCAAACATTTAGCATTTCTCATCTGAAGTGGCAGCTCATTTATCAGCAAGAGGAACAAAAGAGGCCCCAGCACACTACCCTGTGGAACACCAGATGTACTAAAAAAGGGAGTTGACCTAATATTCTTGACCATAACATAGTTATTGCGATGGAACAAGTAACTCCTGAACAAACTAACAAGCTCTTCACAAAATCCCAAGTCATCAAGTCTTCTCAACAGTGCTCCCTGATCAACACGATCAAACGCCTTTGCGTAATCAGTGTAGACGGCATCAACCTCTCCTCCAGAATCCATAGCCCTTGAAATATCCATTGTAAACTCCAACAAATTTGTCACCACAGACCTACCAGGAAGAAAACCATGCTGACAGTCAGACATTAGAGGCCGGGAGTACCACAAAATCTCACCATACAACACACGCTCATAAACCTTTGCAAAAACAGAAAGCAGGGAGATTGGACGGTAATTAGTGATTAAATCCTTCCTACCAGACTTGAAGATGGGTATGATTTTTGAAATCTTCCACCTTGCAGGGAACATGCCCTTAGCCAGAGATAAATCAAAAATATATTTTAACGGATCAACCAACAAGTCCCTACAACCCTTTACTATGAACGCAGGAATCCCATCTTCCCCAGGAGTAGTAAGTGGCTTCATCCTATCTATTGCTCTCCTTATACTTCCAACAGAAACCGACGGGATGGACAAGGAACTGGAAGCCAAATTCCTCCTAATCCCATTGGCCTCATAATCCTGACCCACGTCATCCCTGCAGATGCCAGTTATTGGAGTGTAAACAGACTTGAAGTACTCGGCAAAACCATCCGGCAATTCAGAACCCACAAAGACCCTGTCACCCAGGTGCATTCTTTCACAGATCCCCCAGCATCACGCTTGCTATTTACAAACCTCCAAAATTCCTTTGACTCACCCCTGACATTCATCTGAACCCTATTCACATACTCATCATGGGACCTAGATATCAGAAGCTTCAGTTCTCTCCTAATATTAAAAAACTGATCCCTATGATAAGAAGAAAACTTCTTCTTCCGAGCACATTTATCTTTCCTCTTGATCATCTGTATGATATCTCTAGTAAACCAAGGAGGATACCTTGACTTATTAACACAGACACTTCTTTTTGGAGTAGTAACATCAAAACATGAATAAATAACTGAATAGAAATGATCAACTGCTAAATCAACATCATTCATTCCATAAAGACTATCCCAGTTGTAATCTCTCAAAATCTGATAAAGAGAGAGGTAGTCTGTTCTTTTGAAATCATACCTTAGGTCTCCATCAGATTGGTAATTTTGATTCTCCTGTCTCAACTGAAGACCAGTCAGCAACTCCATGCACAGGGCCGGATGATGTTCAGAATCCTCATGGACCAAAGGCAAAGCCTCATGCTCAAGCCCCTCAACCTGCATACTAGAAATCACCAAATCAAGGGTACGACCATTGGCATTCTTGACATGATTAAAGGACTGAAGATCAAAAAAGTTCAAGAAATTCTTCAATTTTCTTGCACACATTGTACCATCCATCAAATTATAATTCCTATCTGTTATCTCAGATAAATTGAAGTCACCAGCTATGAAAAGATTTTCCCTGATTTCATGAGAATATGATTCAATGTGTTCAAAATAAGACTCGAAATCACCGACAAGAGCATTATTACAAAAATACACTATATTGATGTAAATAGGACACGTAGGCAATCCAATACGGATCATCAAATTTTCAGAATTTCTCAGATTATGAGATGAATTAATATCCAAACATTCTTCAGAGGGTATATTTTTACGTACAGCAATTAAAACACCTCCACCACGACAAGAATCACTGCCAGGTCTGTCCCTACGATAAACGTTGAACCTCTCATCAAAAAGCTCAGAATCTACAAAATTTGAATTGAGCCAAGTTTCAGTTACCATAATCAAATCATAATCACATGCCAAAACCGATTGGAGAAAATTATGTGTCTTCGTTCTCAGACCCCTTACATTCTGATAATAGACTTTCAAAGAACTGATTCGATAGTTCATTGTGAAAAACAGCAACAATAATAATCAGTCTAATAATAATATTAATATTACTTAAAGGAAAAACTTGATAATACAAGAAGTGCAATATTAAGGATTACAGAAAAACAACAAACTCAATAGAATGAAAAAGAGAGAAAAAAAACTAAGAATCAATAATTATAATGAAAAAGAAACACCATTACCAAAGCAATTTAGGCAAAGAATAAGATAATAATTTATTTGAAGAAAAAAAAAAATAAATAAATAGATTGTTTGCTATTGGTAGTTGAATAAATCATGAAAAATGGCTCTGCTCTCATCAAATTACATATACACTCCAAGACAATAATTGCTCTGCAACCTACTATAATAATTTCAGCGCAGATAAGGGAAAATAAACTAATCAAATATTGTAATCTTACACAAAAAAAAGGAGTAAGAAAGAGAAAAAACCATTACCAATAACTATAGAGAATACATGAATAAATAATGAATGAAACCATCAGTATTGTACTCACTCATAACCCGGCTTCACACAAATGAAAAAATGCTACGCTCAAAAAGAAGAAAAAAACCATTCACTTGAACCAATGAGTGAAAGGAAAGTATGCTAAAATAAATACTTCACATGCTATAAAAAGAAATCTAGAATTGACTACCAATAAGAAAAAAAAAATAATAATAATTGACTTAGTGAAAGAAAATATGAACGATAACGGAAGGCAAACAAAGCAATCTACTATTTATTATTAACTACCTCACTGTCGACTTCAAATACGTCATTAGACAAGGAGGGACCTACTGATATCTCACCATCAGTAATGGAAGAAACATCATAGAATCTTCTGTTATACATCTTTACAAAGAGTATTTGAAGAAGTTTTTTTCACTCACAAACAAGTTCAGAGATGTTCCATATGACCTCTCCAGACACTCGAGCAATATCAATCCAAAACCTCCCTCAAACTTGTTCCACACTATCTGTAGCATGTCAGGCGTAACAATTTGGATGGCTGCTGTTATTTCTTGTTTCAAATCATCAATGGTGGATGGATATTGATGATTTGAAACAAGAAATAACAGCAGATTATCAAACTGTTACGCCTGATATGCTACAGTGAGAGTGGAAAGAGTTTGAGGGAGGTTTTGGGTTGATATTGCTCGAGTTTCTGGAGGGGTCATATTGAACTTCTCTGAACTTCTTTGTGAGTGAAAAAAATACTTCTTGAATTCCTCTTTGAAATGATGTACAACAGAAGGTTCTATTATATTTCTTTCATTAAATACAAAGTTTTAGAGATGTGATATTCTTTTTGAATCACTCTGTATTTCATCGCACCATGAACTCTTTTCGGGAAATGGGAGCTGACATGATGTTTTTTATTACTGGAACACACTGCATGAAATACAATATCACCTGTTATATTTGCTAGAAGAGGATTAAGTTATACCCACTTCTTACTTTGAATAATCGACAATGAACCTCTCAAATTGGATAAAGAAATTGTTCTACTGCTAGTTCTACTCTTTGTACAAAGCAGTAGTAAAGATGGCGCGAATTATTCTGGAAGAAAATATACTCAACATCAACTGTTCACAATGAATCAGTTACAATCAATGTTACGTTTTTCAAAAATGAGTATTTTCAAATATTCTTCAGACCTCTAAGCGAAAAAGTTTCTTAATGGAAGTGAATTCGATAAAATTAAATTGTTTTACTACCCTGAATACTGGAATGGAAATGGATCAATGTGTTGATTCATATCATTATCAGAGTTTCACATCACTACATGTATCGTACTACATGTAGATGATACATCATCCACATCTAGTTTTAAAGATGTGATATTCTTTGTAGTAGTGCCATATTTTCAAAATATGAACAATTTATTTTGAAGGCAAATCATGATTTAGAACACAATTACTTTTGGATAGTAGAGTATTCGAGAATTACTCAATGAAATCACCAGTATACGGAGATCAAGGAGTACATGGAGATCACTGTGCTCGGAGGGTAGTCCATTGTTAAGTGAGTTGCTAGTGAGAGATTCGGACAAACCGTTTTGTGACAGGAACTGTGCGGTGGCAGTGCACTCTCCATTGATAGTAGTCAGTCGGTGGCCTAAGTACACAATGCACCGATTGACTTGAGCTCTGGGGAGTGATTGATTGTATGTAGCGTCCGTAACGCATCTGATCGAAATGGCCCTATACTATTCCCTAAGGGACTACTCGCTCTATCGAACTGCATTTGAAATCAGAGGTAACAGTCGTAGAGAAGCGAGCGAAAGGGAAAGAGAGTGTGGAAGATGAGGAAGAGTCGTAAGAGAGAGGAATCACCGAAAGGAGAAGGTAAGAGGAGATTTGATATTTCTCGAAGAAAAAGTGTGAAGAATTCAAAACGTTTCAACTTGAGAACTGAATACCAAATGTTTCGGTAATGATTGATATTTATATTATTTATTTTTGAAAAATTATACGTTTGGTGCTGCAACTACGTTTGAAATGAGTGTTTCAGCATAGCGCAAAAAACTCTTTATGATAGAAAATTAACTAGGTGGTATTTGTCATAATCTTGATTTGTAATATTAACATGAAAAATTGAATATTTAGTAATATTTCTCATATTTGTGATATAATAAATATCAAAAGTTTTCTTATAGGTACCATCCCAGTTCATACTCATACATACTCGAATCCTGATAATACTTTTTTTTCATGTTTGACGTGTTTCAATTGAGTATCATTGGATTGTCAACCGCATTGAACGTAGACTATTAGCGATGTGATAATGTGATTTTCGATTTCTCTAATGTTAATTGTTGAATTGAATTCTATATAGATTTTTCTGATTCATTCAATTCAACCCAAGTTTTTCCCATCTACAATTCTATAAATAATGAAACTTTCATTGATGAATACAAAATTAATAAGATGACAAGAGTACAAAATTACACTTTTACAGACAGAATTTGTTCAATGTACCAGATAATCTAACATAACTGTGAGAGGGTCGAGTCGGTTACCCTAAGGGAATATTACCAAGGAATATCTAACATTTTCTTGGCGAAGTTTCAAAGAGTTCGTTAGGATCTCTGTACAAAATCTCGTGCTTAGTAATTTATAAAATTTTCATTCTCAGTTCGCGACCGGAATACAGAATAAATTTGAATCGTTTCCTGGGTAAGAAACTCCACTATCAGTAAGTTTGATGATGTAGTTAGTTGGAAGTTGGTCAAAGGTTGGTGTTCTAACTCATCCAAGTTATGACACTTTTTTGTGTGAGAAGTGGAATGATCAGAGCAACTTTACACAAAAAAGCGAACCTCACTGTGTTTCAGCTTGAGAGGAATAGATGTTATTTACAGCGTACATCTCGCCGCCAGCTCTCAAATTGAACTTTTTAAAAGTTAGACATCATAAATGCTGTTTATGAGAGGCTTCGATACACAACAGAAATTAAACAGTTCGCAGGTTCTTCCAAAGAGGAGAACCATGCTGAAGTTTACTTTGAGTTTGCACGATAAAGTTGCTTCACTTCACCTAATGCCTTTCAAAAATTCGCCCAATGGAGATACTCCTCTCCACTCCACTGCTTGCTACATCTATATTACAATAATGATGGCATTGTTTTTTCACTTTTGAAGTTTCATATTATTGGATGTTACATTTTTGGAAATACAGTATGGAAATATTCATTTTTGCATTATTCAACGCTTCATGGATTGAAGAAAATACTTGTTTTCCTTCAAAATACCAAGTAATGTACATTGGAGATTGTTAGCATGGAACAGTATTTCTTGGACAGCCGAGCTGATTTCCGAGTGTCTTCTAAATGAGGCCTGTAAATCCAAAACCTGTAAATGAGGCCTGTAGGTTAAACCAAAAACTAGGTTTTTACTAGTTAAAACTAGGTTTGAGCTATGAATCCACGGTTTAAACTTGGATTGAACTAGAAAATTACAGTTTAACGATTTGTAAAACTTGGTTAGAACGAAGATTGGGCCTTAGTCCGGTATGACTTCTTATGATATGATTTCATTTATATTCAAACTGAGTTCATCTAAACAATCTTTCAATCTTGGTTCAAACTAGATTCACTACTACAGGGATTAAATAAGAGCCAGGAAAGTAAAGTACAAGCTATGTTTTAACTGATTTTAAACAAAATTATGCACACCAGCCTTTCTTCTAGTCTTTTATTGCCAATATCAAAAATTATTGTAGTCTCATCCTATCATTAACAATTATTATCTCATCCTATCTCATCATCACTTTACTAAATCAGGATGGCTATTCAACTGGTTTTTCATGAGTCTCCGGTTTGAGCTGGAATATGAGCACAAAATATTTAGTTGAACAACTGTTCTGAAGTATTCTCAAGACGATAAATTCTCGAAATACTTCAGATGGGTTATCTTCTCTTACTAGTAATTGCATTTCCCAGTTACTATGGTCGAATGACGTTTTCATTCATGAATGATGTGGAACAAACTTCCACAATTCTCATATCCAGTTCTCATCGTGCCGGTTTAATATTGATGAGTTGCAACTGCAGTTGGCTGAAGTGAGTTTCATTTGGCAGCAGATTGCACGTTTTGATAGAGCAACTACTGGCTTCAGTGTATAAATTTCTGAATTAATTATGAACGTCAGGAGCCGAATACAGGAGAGAGATAGAGTGAAATGACAGTTCTGAACTCAACCAGGATTTTCCGCACTAGACTTCTGCCAGCTGGTCTTCACGATTGTCTTCTACCCACTTGCTCTTGATTTAGACTTTTTGAACAATCTATTGTTATCAATGAGATTGGTCTATGACAATGAGATTAGTAGTAACATTTTGTACTTATTAATAAATAATCTGTTACGATAAGATATTCAAAATTTTCAAATCTTTAAAATCTCTTTCCAAAACTTCTAGTAAATTTGATTCCCAAAAAAGTTAATATTAATAAAATAAGTACCATTGTTGCTTTTTTGTATATGAGTTGATCATTCGGGATGGACAGTTATTCATTATTCCAATGATAGAAGTTTTCTGAGGTTTTTATAATCGCTTCTTTAGAAGATATTAATTTATCCTCTGAAGGTGGCGAAGAATGTTACATAACTATGGGAGACGTTTCCTCACTCCCAATATTGCAATGATAAATGAAAGACTCAATGCTAGTTCATAAGCTCGGGATTTAGCCAAGTCCTAGACTAAAACGGGTGGCCACCGCATCGACAAACGTTAGCCTCAACACTATGTACTAATGGCTCTCTATGCTGCTAACCCACTAACCTGTCGAGACAAACGTTTGTCGATGCTACGGTAGCCACTCGATTTAGTCTAGGACTTGGCTAAATCCCGAGCTCATGAACCGGCTCTTATAATCTCCCCACATGTAGCACGATTAATTCAACTAGTCAGAAAACAGCTGTTTCTGCAATAAGTAAACAGTGATTTTAGGCAGCTTTGACACAATAATCCAAAGGCTTGAAGACCTTTAGAGTCTTTAAAAGACTTTTCTAAAGAAGACCTTTCAAAGAATACCTTTTTAAAAGACCTTTCCAATAATCTACGAGATTGAGCATTTGTAGGTTAAGTATTGTGATACTGTTCGTCAAAACAGCTGTTTTCTGACTAGTTAGATTAATCCTGTTCAACTCAACACAATATAACATGAGTCGTGGATCAATTTCAACAAGAAATTAAATTTTCTAGTGGGTCGGAAACAGTGGAATAAGTGCAATGATATCGCATAAACTTTTAGAAGTAATATGTTTTTCTTCAAGAATTAGTATAGGAAGTTGAACTTTGAATTCAACTTTAATTCGGAATAAGATTTGGCAAATCTAGATGTTTCTTTCATGACAGTCAGTGCATATTCAATAATTTCTAGTTATTATTTCTTGTTGAAAAAAGTTATTGATAAAAAAATTAACCAATAATGTTGATTGGTAGAAAGGACTCTCTAGTCCTAATTTCACCTAATAATAGTTATTTGTGCATCTAGGGACTAAAGTGCAACTTTTTCTCCCTGAAGGAAACTGTTGATGCCCGAGGCGTAGCCGAGGGCAGCAATTTCCTGAGGGAGAAAAAGTACTTTAGTCCCGTGATGCACACAAAATTTTTCCTCCACCTACATTTACAGGCTACATAAGGAAATATATAATTCAATTTTACCTTCTAATGCAATCGTCTGCAATGCTTTGATTTTTAGGTTAGCTTTGACCGGCTTTGGATGTGTTCTGTGTAGCCACTGCCTCTGTGAGTTTCGTCGCTGCATCCCATTTTGTTGGTGTCGTTTCAATTTTCAGTATTGTTATTTCAATTATTTTTGTGATGTACTATCTTACTGTGTACTGTTCTACAGTACACTGATTTCAAATGGCTGAGTCTCTAACATTAGTCGCAAAATATCATAGAGATGCTTCTCATGTTATTTAAATGGAGTTACTTTTAGTCCCTAGGGAGTAAAGTGGTCACTTTATTCCCTAGGGAGAAAAAGTGATACTGTAGTATTCGGTTCCAGGGAGTAAAGTGCGACTTTAGATGGTAGGTGGAGGAAAAGAATATTTTCATTTTCATTTTATTAATGTCGAGTGATACAGCAATGGTTGAGGAATCTAGATTCTAGATCAAGAAATACTGCGTGTGTACAAGGAAATTATATTCAAATTAAACTGGGTTACCATAACATGAAAAGACTCATCAGTGCCGTGAACGATGAAAAGCGTTTCAGTCCATCAATAGATCCTTATTGACAGCGATTGGTTTTTAAAGCTTTTATAGGGAGCAGAGTAGTTCGAAGCATTTTATGTAATAGGATTATTGAATTAACAGGGAAATGGAATGCAAAGACCTGGCAGAACGTATTTCTGACACGTGCAGAGGAAAATTGGATAAATTAGATTAGGAAAAACAATTTTTCCTCACACAGCTCTGCCTCTATTACGATTTGGATTTGTGTGAACGTTTTCTGAATAACAATTAAAAGGTTGAAGGCTTTACTTGCCGGCTGCTTTGGAAAAATGATTCATTCGAAATGTCGGATCGCGAGATAGCAGCAAAGCAGGGCTGGTTTTACTTCTTTAAAGTGAATTTTGCGTGACAGAGAGCTCTTATCGACAGAAGCACGTCAGAAAGGGTGTAGCTTTAAAGTGTCACAGTTTGAGGTTCCGCAAAAAAGTGGAATACGATATAGATTATGCGCAGTTATGAACAAAAGCTTACACTATTTTTCTTATCAGATTTTACTGTTGCACCTCTTCTAATGTACTTAGAACGATAAGAAGTTTTTCCTTCCTTCAGTTCTTACTGCCATTGGTCAGCTTGCATGAGAAGACTGCAATTCCTTACTACTACAAGCTTTCAGATGCATTTATAACATACACCACTGATCTGATTATCCCACATTACAACATTGAAAGACTCTTGTATTTACCAGAGGGAAAAATACATAATGGGTTAACGTGGGCTTGAATCTTATAATAAAGAGAATTAATTAAATTTCACTTTCCCTCGACACCCAATGGGTAAAAGAGGATTCGACTAAGTAATTCAATTTCAAGATAACAATCTATAGTACATTTTGATTTCACTTTTTCCAGTATTATCACTAGTCACGAATAGTAAATTAATTGCGAGAAGTCATCCATAGCCCGACTGCTATGGGGTTGATACGTTGCTGATCATACCAGGAGATTACACTCAGAAGATATAGCCCATTTGTTACCTCGGCTGCTTAACCCAAATCTAACTTCCATTATGCTCCTAAGTATCAGAACAGATTAATTTAATATTAATTTCATAGATTATCCGAAATTAGATTTTATGACATAGTTTATCCAAAATAAGATTTAATTTCATAGTTTATTGAGAAGAGAAGGTTGAGTGTCGGATGCATGATAGTTTAATTAGAATTTTAAGTGTAATTGATGTCATTCCAAAATAAATAAACTCACTGATGTTTCAAACCACTGTTTTTGCAAATAGGTATAGCAGGATTAATTTAACCTGTCAGAAAAAATCTGTTTCGACAATCAGTATCACAATACTTAACCTACAAAAATCTCGCAGATTATTAAAAAGGCATTCTTTGAAAGGTCTTCTTTAAGACTTTTAAGCCTTTGGATTATTGTGTCAAAGCTGCCTAAATCACTGTTTACTTAGTGCCGAAACAGCTGTTTTCTGACAAGTTAATTTAATCCTGCTATAATTCAGCTGACAGATCAATGCTCGTACATTTTCCATGTCACCGACTGCATTTTTTCTCATTACTTGATTTCAATAGAGACAGTTGATTTTGGGTTCCAGAAACAAGGTTTTGTCTTTCTTTTCAATGGAATCGAACTATTCTATGAAATAGAAGATTTTCATCTTCTTGTTGGTCGATCGATTCGCCAGCTGCGCACGACACATCCGGATAGAGTGAACCTAGATCAGAGCGAAATCAGGAAATCTTCGAGTATCGCAGAAAGAAACTGGCAAGACAACGAACACTTCTCGAAAAATGAAGACAGCTGTTGATTAATTGCTCCCTAATCACCCGATTATTGTAGGACTGGTAGAAAGAGATGGAGAATTCGACCAGAGATGCAGGCAGAAGAGTTATTCTTTTCCTTTTTCTGTAACAAAAGAGAGAATTCATCTACTCTTCCTTCCACCACCTATCGTCGAGATACAGAAAGACCCAATTTCTTTAATAGCTTTTATCGGCGTCTTGTCAGACATTCCTCTTGAATTTCTAAGAATACCAGTTGGAGAGAATGAAAACTGATTGAAGAGCTGCTGAACGATTTTGCTTACAGGGAGAAGAAGAACATTAGTAGAAATATAACTCTTTGTGGAGTTTTATTCCGAGGAAATGAAGATGGATTGGGAACCAGCATAAGATGAAGTATTATTCGAATTTGATCTGTAAAAACACAACATCTTCTTCTTCTTCTTCTTCTTCTTCTTCTTCTTCTTCTTCTTCTTCTTCTTCTTCTTCTTCTTCTTCTTCTTCTTCTTCTTCTTCTTCTTCTTCTTCTTCGACAACAAATTATGTGCTATGCTCTTAGACTAGATAAATCTATTGGAGTCTTTTCCTAGACTTCTCAACTTGTACCTGAACATTGAAGTATTACCTGTATTTTGTTCTGTAGTAGAAAACGTCAGAAGAAAATCAATGAATGTATTCACATTACCTGCAACAAAAAACGAATGAACAGATTAGTGAGAGGTTTTTTTGATGATATGAGAGAATTATTCATGATAGTTATTGGCCTGAAGCTATATTTTTAATATTATTCCAAGAAAAGAGGTCATTATTGTATCTTCAATCCCTCTTTTAACCTTTAAAATTCCAAGGATTGAAAATCCTTCCACCTATAAGAATACCCAAGACACAACTCTTTTTTTCCAATACTATACAGAATATACTACGTTCATCTTCACTTCATGTAATAGTATATTTCGCACCTAGGGCGGAAAATGGTTGTTTGCCGGCTTGAGATCGCAGTTTTCAAGTTCGAGACGAAGTCGAGAACTTGAAGCGATCGAGAGCCGGCAAAACATTTTTGCCCGCGTTGCGAACGCTATTTTTCGCCACAACACAAAAAACAAACAAACAAAACAACAAAAATAATGCAAAACAACCAATGGAAATATCAACTTAGTGACCAACAAAACTTTGAGGTTAGTATTCTACAAAGAACACTCATACAATGCTTTTGATTAGAAACAGCTGTCATTCAAGGTCATTTTCTTTTCCGACCTGCAAGAACACATACAATGCTGTTGTTCAGATAGAAACAGCTGTGATTCAAGGTCATTTTCTTTTCCGCCCTAGGGCCGTAAACGTTTACAGGCCTCCAGCCTGACCTCGTCGGAAATCGAACATTTTCGGCCTCCAATAGAGGTATGAAAAACAGTTCATTACGTCCTAGTGTGGCGAAAATGTTTCTTTCACTTTCCTTCGATTTTTTCTAGTTTAATCATTCTCTACCCAATAAACAATGCAACTTATTTTTTTCTTAATTGATTCATTAAACTATTACACTTATAGTGTTAGATTTCATTTACCGTCATTTGTTTACTTTCACATTGTCGTCTGCCAATTGCAGACTTATCGATTGTTCGTCAATATCGATTATTTTCAAACTGCCGCCTTTTTCCACTGCCTCCGTTCGTCGCGGTCTGTGTGCTTCATTTATTATTGTTGTGTTTAGGTTATTTTTATCATCTGGATTTATTCTAATATTTTCTTGATGGTTGTTCATATTTTCTTGTTATTTAACTAGTGTCTTGTTAGTTTTGTGGTATTATTTTCATTTGATTTAATATCTTCTATCGAAGGTTCTAGAAGCTTTCGATTGCATTTCCGTCTTGTTCCTTCTCGTGGTTGTAGGCGTCTTTTTCTTCACTTCCTACTGCAGCTTCCTCTAGTGAAGTCAAATTTCATAATGTGAGCTTTCAATTTTCGTTCAAAGTACATAATGGCTCTACGTTGTGCATTTCTTTGTTTATCATCTTCAGCTACTGAATTTTCTACATCGTTTCATACATAAATATCAAAATTCGCTCCGTTATTTCTTCAGTTATAAACATTTTTATCGTGTCGTGCTGTCCACGCGTCGATTCCAGTCAGCTTCAAACTCTCAGCAATCCTTCATTTGGATTCGTGCTCCAAAATCCTTTACAATTTTACATCTACATTAAACTCCTATCTCACATTCTGTTTTGTATTAACATTCCATGATGTCAACCTAAGCGTGTTCAGTGCTTAATATCTTTGACTTCGGTCGGGCAACATTTTGCCATTCAGATCGTGTGTAGTTACAGGCTCACATCGCATCTCTTTCTCTCATTACAATTGAAATCGCTATATTTCAATCAATCTTTGATTCATACATTTGAAAACCCCAGTGTTTACACAGCTATCGAAAGCTGTTAGTGTGTTCAGGCAAGGACACAAGTGATCCTACAGTGAGTACCGTATCATTACAATTTTACATATTAATCTGGTACTGCAGCTGACAGTCCGAATTACAGCCATCAGTGCATTCCACATAACCTCACCTTGGTTATAAATTTGTTTTGAACTTTGAGCATTCAGCTTACTTCAATAAGTGAAGCCTATTTCATAAATATATGCATTAACCACAGACATTGGTCAGAACATTTTACCTACATCAATCTTTGAATCACCTTCCGAAGTGATCTTCAACTACTTGATCAAACATTTGGAGGTATCCAGCCTATCGTCTCTTGTCATCTTTGGTGTCCTATGGTGCCTATCTTCGCTCTCTTGCTGCGCGCATTTTGGGTTATGCGCTGGTGACCTCACTACTTGGTATTCCAGTCCCAGTGGCCTGGTCAACGCAGGATTGGTTCTATTGGGTCATGCAGTTGCTGTATCTTACAGGCTAAGTACTCTTTCAAGACCTAGTTCTTACCTACATTGTGTTCTGTTTTTGTATCACACATATCATATTATATTCTAATAGCTTGCAATGCTATACTTCTGGATTTGACATAGCCAAGATGCCTACTTGTGCTACTACAGAGCTTGATTGTTATTAAACATCACTCTTACATTATTAAGACAAGACTAATTTTTGTATTAATTACATCCTACTTTAAACATTGCATTTCTCCACATTTTTTTTACCATTATAAATCTACATTTTTTATTCCTCAAAGCAGTCTCTTTACTTATTTGACTTGATTATTCCAAGTTGACATTGCAGTGGCAATTGTCAAATTTAGCTCCGCCCCATAGATCTGGCAATTGCGGAAATTACTTTGTAACGTATATTACTGTTTGGCTTTCTTACAGGTTTAATTTTAAGATAAGCTGTTATCAAATTTGTCGTAAAATTAAATTCTTTCTTTTTTTTTACTCTCTTGCGTTCTATACAAGAGAATAACGTTTGTCTGAATGAGTCAAGTGAATTCCACAATTTGTAATATTTAAATTCAAACATTTAAATTATCTAATTTTGAATTATCATTTTGAATTATTAAATACATGAATTGTCTCTTGTGTTATCATTGCATTTTCCTTACATATATTTACAAACCTGCGCACTGCGCTATCAGAGTTTTATTCATAGTAGTCATTGTACACTCAAAAAATGGATTCTATTTTGAGTGCACAGTGATTGCAAAAATGTGAATGATTTGGGTTCAATAAAGACTTACAATCTTTTTGCGTCCGACACTGGACAGTCATTTAATATTGCAAATGTCTACTGCTCTCAAATTTTACACCCAGATTATTCATGGTTTGGTCCTCCAGCCCGTCGATGGGATCAGTAATCCTTGGAAAAATGGAATTCAATTCAGCTTAAAAAATAGCAACATTTTGTTAAAAACTCAATGCCAAATGATACATCTTGTATTTTTCCTGTTTTATTGTGTTAGTTTGTAGTAGTCTCTACCTAAGGTTAATGCACTCTGTTCTTTCGATTTTCATGATGCTGGCTGCTACCACAAGGCACGCTGCGACGTGTCAGCGCCAATCCAGTCTGCGACCTGATACTCACCGGGCTGATGCACTCACAAGGCGGACGCAAGCTACTCACCGTCAAGCTTCTCCAGCAAACTAGTCCTGCCAAGCAGATTCTACGCCTGTTGGAGTCAAAAATTAAACTTTCATTGTGCTGTAACTTAAGTGCCCAGGAACAATTTCAGGTCGTATGACTTATTTTGTAAATTTAATAGTCAAACTTTGTTTTTAGTATGCCTTTTACAAGAGGATAACCATAACTTCGGGGTCTTCTACCCCTGAGCCTTCAGTGTTAATTATGCAAAGAGACGATATACAAAACAGCTCAATTGGCTGTCAACAAAATACGATAATTTCATGGTTAACAATCAGGCTAGTTATTATAAGTTGTTAACTATAAAAACGAAGTTGATAGTTTAAAAGTAAAATATGAGAAAGTTCATGAAGATTTACTACATCAAAACTTGTTAGATGATACATTGCATTTTGAAATGATGGATGGATTCTTTCATTCTTAAGTGAGGCAAATGCTGCTTTAGGTACATTTGAGGCTGGCAACACTCCACAGCCTAGTCCACAAGTAGCACCCACTTCAAATTCAGGGCTTCACTTCCAGAAATTCCGCCCCAAAATTCAATGGGGACTTCCAGAATTGGCTTAATTTTCGTTCTGCCTTTTCAAGTATTGTAGTTGAAAATACTTCAGTTGAGGATAAGGTAAAATATCAGTACTTAAACAAGTACTCTGGTGAAGCCTTAAATAGAGTGGCCAATGTTCCATCTGGCGATTTCCAACTTGCATGGACTCTGCTTACAGAGCGCTATGATAACCCTATGCAGATTGCGGACACCATGTCGCTGCTATCTTATCACCCCTAATCATAACGCAAAGTCAGCCGCTTCATGGCGCAGCCTTTGTTGATCATGAAAAATTGAACATTCAAGCCCTAGAGTCACTTGATCTGGGCATAGAGGTAAAGGATTTGTTGTATATGTACATCATCATTTCTCGATTTGATGCTTCCACACTTAGAGAGTGGGAGATTTAATTCTCTTAAAGAAAATACTTCACTTGCACATTTTGTGGAGTTTTATGGAAAATCAGCATAAGGTTGGCAAGAAGCCGTATCCTTCAATTGCACAAGTAGTGCTCAGAATTCACAAAATTCTTTCTTCAAATCATTTTTCTAAATCTTCTAATCATGTTGCTGCCGTTTAGTCAGCCTCAAGGAAATAATAAAGGTTTTAATTTTCAGAAAACAACTTCATGTTTGTATTGCAAGGATGCAACTCACAATGTGTTCAATTGTCCTTCGTCGTCAGCTTGAACCTTCAGCCAGGTTGGAGGCTGTCAGGGCAAAGCAATTGTGCTATAATTGCATGAAGCCTTCGATAGAAATCATCATAGCTGTTCAGGTGCTTGTAAAACCTGTGGTGAGGGCACATCATACAACGCTGCATGGTGCACACTTTGGTAAGAATTTTGCTACTAATAATAGTATTCAATTGCGCAACTGGTCTCCTGCATTGAAAGGGGCTCAAATTCCAAAGCTCCATATCAATTCTGTATCAATATCAAATGCTGGTGAAGAGTTTAGTAGCCAGAAATTTATTCAGTCTTCTGCCGAATCGCCTATTTGTAGTAGTGCATTGGAAGCAACAGCCCAGCAGTTCCCAGATTTCTACTGCCAAGTTCTACTAATGCTGCAAATCATGCTGTAATTAATGCTGCTTGTAGTTCGTCAGCGGAATTCAATCATTCTAAATCAATTGTTGTAATGCCGACTGCTGAAGTCAGGGTCGTCAATGCTCAGGGTCAAACTATTTTATGTCGTGCGCTGCTGGACACAGGTGGTGACTCTTGTCTTATTTCCCGAGAGATTAGCCAGCTGCTTGGCTCTTCCTCCAATTCTCAAAATAATTTCATCTCATACTGTTTCTAGTAATACTACCAGATCCACTGTTGTACACTCAGTTACAGTCAAATCATCAGATCAAATTTGGTCTACTACCATTGATTGTCTTGTTGTAAATAAAATATCACTTAATTTGCCACCATTTGATTTAGACATGTCAAGGTTTAACATTCTACTAACCTCAATTTAGCTGATCCGCCCAATCTAAAGAAATAGATATCCTGCTCGGTGCATCCATATTCGCCGCGATCATGACTTGCGGTCAACTCACTTTGATCCGTCATTACCCATATTACAAAACACCTTACTAGGTTGGATTGTCTTTGGCTGCTTCAACTGTCGCGTCCCGTGTCGCGTTCTAATCATGTACATTCAAATTTCATCTCTAGTATGGAAATCTCCGATCAATTAGGAAAAATTTAAGATTGAAGAACTGTTCCAATCTCTCCTCCAACCCCGAAGCAGTTAAAGTCGAAAATCATTACAATGAAAACACTGTTAGATGTGATGACGGTCGATTCATGGTATCATTGCCGGCGTAAAGATAATTTTTCTGAGCCCGGTCCAATCAGAGTTTCCAAGCGAAAAACGTTTCCAATTCATTGGAAGTCAAATTGTCCAAGCACGACTTGAAAACGCAGTACACCAAATTTATGCGTGAGTATCAAGAATTGGGACACATGAGTCCTGTTGATCCTCCCGATAGTAATGAACCAGTTTTTACATACCTCCACCATGCGGTCTTGTGAAGTCGATTCCACCACCACCAAACTCCATGCCAGTGCTAAACCACAGGTACTAGATTTGTCTCCATCAGAGGCATCCCTAACTCAATTCACTCAGACAATGGTACTGCATTTGTTGGAGCCAACAATGAGCTTCAAGACCTTTATAAATTTCTTACTGATTCGCAAACTCAGGATTCTCTTCTGAAATCTGCAGCTTCCTGGCGTGTATCCAGTGGAGTTTCATTCCGCGCACCACATTTTGGCGGGTTGTGGAGCGCCAATTAAAAGTTTCAAAAATATCTTTAAAGTTGTGACCTTTAAACAAACACTCAATTTTGAAGAAATGTATACCAGTGCTCAAATCGGAGCTATCTTAAATTCAAGGCTGATTGTTCCTCTTCTGAGGATCCTCATGACTTAATGTACCTTTCGCCCGGCATTTTCCGGTTAAGCAGTTGAATACAAAACATATTAATCATATCGAACGTTGGCAAAAATTTCAGATATGAACAGACAATTGTGGGAACGGTGGTCCCAAGAATATTAAAACATAAGTGGACATCTACATCAGACAACATCATCAGGTTGGCATTCTGGTCTTACTGAAGGACCCTGGTGCACCACCAGCTGTGTGGAGGTTAGGCCGCATCACAGAAGTTGTGATCGGTGATGGTATTCAGGTATTTCACCAGCATTGCTCCATTGTTTTGAAGAGACAAATGATTTATAATCTCATCTAACATATTTTCTACTTTGTTGAAAAACCCTTGATTTTCCAACGGGGCCCAGCTTATGTTAGATTTCATTTACCGTCATTTGTTTACTCACATTGTCAATTGCCAATTGCAGACTTATCGATTGTTCGTCAATATCGATTATTTTCAAACTGCCGCCTTTTTCCACTGCCTCCGGTGTTTATTATTGTTGTGTTTAGGTTATTTTTATCATCTGGATTTATTCTAATATTTTCTTGATGGTTGTTCATATTTTTCTTGTTATTTAACCAGTGTCTTGCTAGTTTTGTGGTATTATTTTCATTTGATTTAATATCTTCTATCGAAGGTTCTAGAAGCTTTTGATTGCATTTCCGTCTTGTTCCTTCTCGTGGTTGTAGGCGTCTTTTTCTTCACTTCCTACTGCAGCTTCCTCTAGTGAAGTCAAATTTCATAATGTGAGCCAATTTCGTTCAAAGTACATAATGGCTCTACGTTGTGCATTTCTTCGTTTATCATCTTCAGCTACTGAATTTTCTACATCGTTTCATACATAAATATCAAAATTCGCCCGTTATTTCTTCAGTTATAAACATTTTATCGTGTCGTGCTGTCCACGCGTCGATTCCAGTCAGCTTCAAACTCTCAGCAATCCTTCATTTGATTCGTGCTCCGAAATCCTTTACAATTTTGCATCTACGTTAAACTCCGGTCTCACTTGCTGTTTTGTATGAACATTCCATGATGTCAACCTAAGCGTGTTCAGTGCTTAATATCTTTGGACTTCGGTCGGGCAACATTTTGCCATTCAGATCGTGTGTAGTTACAGGCTCACATCGCATCTCTTCTCTCATTACAATTGAAATCGCTATATTTCAATCAATCTTGATTCATACATTTGAAAACCCCAGTGTTTTACATTTTCACAGCTAAGTTGTTAGTGTGTTCAGGCAAGGACACAAGTGATCCTACAGTGAGTACCGTATCATTACATATTAATCTGGTACTGCAGCTGACAGTCAGAATTACAGCCATCAGTGCATTCCACATAACCTCACCTTGGTTATAAATTTGTTTTGAACTTTGAACATTCAGCTTACTTCAATAAGTGAAGTTTATTTCATAAATATATGCATTAACCACAGACATTGGTCAGAACATTTTACCTACATCAATCTTTGAATCACCTTCCGAAGTGATCTTCAACTACTTGATCAAACATTTGGAGGTATCCAGCCTATCGTCTCTTGTCATCTTTGGTGATATGGTGCCTATCTTCGCTCTCTTGCTGCGCGCATTTTGGGTTATGCGCTCTTGGTGACCTCACTACTTGGTATTCCAGTCCCAGTGGCCTGGTCAACGCAGGATTGGTTCTATTGGGCCGCAGTTGCTGTATCTTACAGGCTAAGTACTCTTTCAAGACCTAGTTCTTACCTACATTGTGTTCTGTTTTTGTATCACACATATCATATTATATTCTAATAGCTTGCAATGCTATACTTCTGGATTTGACAATATAGCCAAGATGCCTACTTGTGCTACTACAGAGCTTGATTGTTATTAAATATCACTCTTACATTATTAAGACAAGACTAATTTTTGTATTAATTACATCCTACTTTAAACATTGCATTTCTCCACATTTTTTTTCCATTATAAATCTACGTTTTTTATTCCTCAAAGCAGTCTCTTTACTTATTTGACTTGATTATTCCAAGTTGACATTGCAGTGGCAATTGTCAAATTTAGCTCCGCCCTAGATAGATCTGGCAATTGCGGAAATTACTTTGTAACGTATATTACTGTTTGGCTTTCTTACAGGTTTAATTTTAAGATAAGCTGTTATCAAATTTGTCGTAAAATTAAATTCTTTCTTTTTCTTACTCTCTTGCGTTCTATACAAGAGAATAACGTTTGTCTGAATGAGTCAAGTGAATTCCACAATTTGTAATATTTAAATTCAAACATTTGGAATTATCTAATTTTGAATTATCTAATTTTGAATTATCATTTTGAATTATTAAATACATGAATTGTCTCTTGTGTTATCATTTGGCATTTTCCTTACATATATTTACAAACCTGCGCACTGCGCTATCAGAGTCGATTCATAGCAGTCATTGTACACTCAAAAAATGGATTCTATTTTGAGTGCACAGTGATTGCAAAAAATGTGAATGATTTGGGTTCAATAAAAGACTTACAATCTTTTTGCGTCCGACACTGGACAGTCATTTAATATTGCAAATGTCTACTGCTCTCAAATTTTACACCCAGATTATTCATATAGATTATGTTGAACATACACGGCAATAATTGAATATAATGGAGTTAATAATTCATATTTAGTCAAAGGGTGTGTTTGTTTTCCCCCAAATAATATGATAATTCATTTGTTATTAATATTTATATGATTGAATCAATGAGACTTTATATTACCAGGATTTACCGTATTAATAATCAAACAGGAGAATAGACGTTTCTGGAATCAAATCATAATGCAGTGAACTGACGTGCCCTCACCATGGATTCGAGAAGTTGAATAAAACGTCAATAACTGGAGACAGATGAGGTGAAGGTGCAGACAGAATGACCCGCTTGATTATTTTTGGACGCTGTGAGAGTTTCGCAGAAGAGACACACGAGTGAGTGTGAGTGTGAGAGACAAAAGTGCTTGAGGGAATAAGAGCACATCATCGCAGTGGTGGCAGCGTGCGAATGTAGCGTGCAGCGGCAGGCCGTGCTAATTAAAATTCGGGACCGCGGTCGTAAATCTATTCAGGGCTCGGTCACAAATCAACGTCAAAGGGCTGAAGGGCGAGCGACTCGACTAGCAGCAGCACCAAGGGCGTTGCAACGCGTCACACTATTCCTGCTGCCACTGCTGCTGCCGCCGCTGCTGATGCATCTTCTTTTAATTAAATAATAGAGGAAGTTTAGCTGCTACTCAATAGACCACCACGCTCCAGAGAGGTTGCGTTACTGACACACATTCGCCCTGAATTTGATGTCTGTAATAGCAGGATACATTTTGCATGGGCGAGTTGAAAATAAGGTGTCGGGTTCATGTTCATTTGATTGTTCCATAACAATTTATAGTTGAATGGTAATGATTAAATTGTTAGTAATTGAAATTAATCAAATTGGTGTGATGAGAAAAACTACAACCCTGAAAAGGGTATAAAATGATGATCTGGAAACTTCCGCAGCACTGAAGAAAGTCTATGAATGCTGCTACTAGACAATATCTTAGGGTGAGAGCCAAACTTATAGTAGCCTACTGTAGTACCATAGAGAAGCAATACTCTTTATGGACTATGGTAATACAGTACTAAGTTCGGCTTCTAATCAGTTCTTTGTGGTAGTACCTCCTGGTCTTTATTCAAGTAGCTTTCAATAAGTGTCAAGTACGGTTTAATTATTATGCATCAAATAGCAATACAGTATTATAAAATACTAGATCTCTTTCATCTCCAACCAATTCGGTCTCCAGATTTGTCGGTTAATTTATCATTATCAATCTGAATTGAAAAAATCTTCATAATATTTTTCGAATTCTTCCTTCAATTTTCGTAGGAATGACGCTTGTTAGTTGTACTAATTTAATCCTATCTTCACTTTGTTTTTTGTGCTGTTCAATATTTACTGTATAATGCGATTTCTCTTTAGTTTAATTTTTTTGTTGTTACTGCAGCGATGTTGACTATTGACTGCAGCGATGTTTAAAAATATATATGTGATTCCCAAACATCCCAACAAATGGCGGAACGAGCATTTATGTCGAAAGTTTCTCTTTGGTAGTGCATCATGTTGAAGGATCGTTGATTATTTTGATACTGATTAAATATGTTCAATACATTTATTTGAAACGTTATTCTAAACATTTTCCTCGTTTGGTTCGGTATCGAGGAAGAGCGAATTGAAGCGAACTAGTATAGCTTCGAATTGAAGAGTTAATACATGAAAAAACTCAGTTTCAACTTCCAATACATTTTGTTTCTATGGCATTATCGATTGAACTCCATAGTTTCCATGATTGTATCAGAAAGCTCCATACAAACAGAATTTCATTGCAAAAATTGTATTGTTCTAAACTATCCATCATAATTAACCCTGTATGTGGATAAAACAATTGTTATTGATCTAAAATTCAACACTAAACAAACAGTAGGCTACATATACCTCACGTGTAGGTTTTGACTTGCATCCCAAACTCTATTCAATATTCAATGTTTTTGACTGCAGAGCACTTATTCAATAACGCGATGAAACTGAATGCTATTGAAATAATAAACTAACAAAACTCATAGCTCCTAGCATTGTACAGAACAGTTGGTTGATTGTTAAAAGATACATTGACTCCAATTTTGTGAATTTATCCTTATACATAATCATGATGTGTTATATTCAACTTATTATCTTTCGAAAAAACAGAATACTGGTAAGAATACAAGAGAAATTAGAATCTAAATGATTATCTCCTTATTGTAGTGTATACAATCCCAACTCCATGTTATTTATTTTGACTATTTAAGATTATTAGAGCGCATTTATAATGAAAATCGAACCTTATTAAAATAATTTCGTTTTAGGAAAACATTTGTTTTTTTAACATCTGGCTCATGGTACTTATTTTATGGATGATTTTCTCCATTAAAATGATTTCGTTCCTGGAAAACAATAAACTCTTTAAATCCTGTACACTAACATAATATATAACAATATAACGCTTTGTCAGAGACGTGGCGCATGCTGCAAAAGCAGAATATTCTAAAGTAAAATTCAAGAGAAATTGAAAAAGTATGAAACACTATCACAGTAACCTTCATCATAATTCCTTTTCATTTTCATTTATCACAATGATGATTATTTAATTTAGGATAAAAGAGACTACAAGTGGACGAAATTAATTATTTTTGAAAGAAATAGACATAGATATTGTCAAACCACAGTTTGAATTTTCAATTAAAAGACACAGAATCATGATTTCGTGGCCTAACCTGAGTTTAACAATATCCATGTGTATTTTTTTCATCTTGGAGAAATACCACAATATCACATCAACAAGCAATTGATTTCTTCTCAAAATGACACTGTTATCAAGGACAGCAAGAGCAAAAAATAATGTTTTTCATAAGTGATTCTATCAGATAGAAGTTCTGTTTTCCACGTAACTAAAGTACAACGTGAGAAGCCGACGACATAGCAAGCGAAGAATAATTCACGTAATAAATCACGACCTCCACCTGTTTCTAGTGATGAAAACAAGAATCGTGCTGGACTGTTCGTTCAATGGATAATCGGATTACTGTCACCGTAACTAGCCGGTCAGTGGACGCTCGCCGGAAGCAAAGAGTTTGTTCGTCGTTGCTCGCTCATTATTTGACGTCGCAGCAAATTCGTTTCGGTTTTGCGCGTAAAGTACATACGCGAAGCGGTTTGCGCGCGCATTGCTCGCGCGGAAATTAACAGCTACGGTCGAAATATGTAAATGACATGGCTTAGCATAAATTTGCATGAGCGGCGCCACTCTACTACAGACCGCTCTCAACAAGCAGATGGTTTGCCAATGCTCATCCACTGACCGCGCTATTAGCAGGTGGCCAACCTTAGGTATCCAGCCCTAGCCTCAGCCCTCAGCCTCTCTCATCTTCGACGGTGCGAGACACTCCACGTTCCCTGTAACTATCCTGGCCGGTATAGGAGAGCAGTCATCATCTCATGATCGACGATGCTAATGCGGCCAGATGGCAAATGTAAGTTGTCTGCACCTGCTGAGAACACTTTAATGTTTATAAAAGCTCGCTTCAACGTGGATTAAACTGGCTCGCTTTGATTTTGTATTCTGAATATCTTGAGCTCCTCTCCGTCAAGGTCGTATAAATTATGATTATGAATTCTTGAAAATAGTCTTCTTTGATTCGTACACCTGCTGATGTAAATGTAGACTGAAATTAGTGGACGGGTCACACAGGTGATGAAAACCAACGCACGCTACAAAAAACAGTTGCATACTGGGATTCAAAAATATGTCATTACTCTTTCTGTAGCACAATATTGTTCGAGATCACTGCATGTTATGTTTGTGAAGGGACGGATTCTGAGATCCAAAGATTCAAAGATTCTCACACGTCAACTGAGATCACTGTAACTCAGACATCAAGAGCTAGATAATGAAGTTTGAACCAGGACTTGGAGTTTCTTTGAATAAATATAGTTTCTATAAATATAGGCTATTATTGAAATAATTATTCACAAATTGAGGAGGTCTATGTAAAAAGGACCCAAGTCTGAGAAGCAAGTTTTGAGAAAAGAGCTTCCTAAGCTTTGGCATGATCATTTCTAATAAATTGTACATTTTATGCATAAAAGGTTATTACTTAGGAGTTTTTCAGATCAATATTAGAGGAGGAAAACGAATAATACAAAATGCCCTTTTCAGGGAGATTGGAGTCATCCATGTATTCTATGAGCCCTAGAATACTAGACTATCTATTATTCCATTTATAATTACATAGACTATCCGGGCGGTTTCCCTTATAATTCACCAACTCTTTTTTATTCAAATCACTCATTTTAACTAAGATATCAAACCGAATACATGCAGAACGCACAGTCGGAATTCAATATTGTAGTTTGCAAATCAAAATACAATGTTTGATACAATCAGCTGTGAAATATTCATTTTCAACTAACAATAATAAAATTTGTCACATATATACCAACAACACTATGAGGAGAACAAAAATGCCATTTTCTCAAAAAGGGCCTAACTTGGTAAGGCTACTTTTACATAGAACTCCTCAATTATGAAATACAGTGTTCACTTCATCCACCAATTTTTCCATATTCACATAAAAATATATAGTTACAACAATCTTCATTTATATTTCGTCTGATAATGGTCAAATAATTGCCCAATCACCCATCATAAGCTCGTGGTTCATAACACTCGGAAGTGAAGAGTTTTGAAATTCGAGTATGCTTGTGAAGCTCGGGACATGCAACTCCATATTGCAGTCCACTACAACACTCATTAACTTTTTTCATATGAGATCCGGTCGTTTCATTAGCCTGTTCAGGGAATCGAATCAATTACCAGATCAAATTCCGATTGGAGAATGTTTTTTTAGTAGGTACTACAGCGAACCAAATACTATCAATATTAAATCGATTTACTTGCTCTGGTTAGTCAGACAATTGCATTCATTAGTGATTACGTGGAATCCTTTATCAGTCGAGCAATAAAACCATTATTTCCATTTAATAAATAAATCCTCTTCCATTTCCATTTCATAAAACCATTTTTGTTTATCCAATTTTTTACCCTCCAATGCAACTCAATCTGAACATCCTGATCAATGTAATGTCGTCACATCACAATCGATTACTCATAATGAGCTGTCTTATCTCAGGATCAGTTATTTCAGAAGATAACCAAATATGTCACTATTGATTTTATTGAATCCATCGAATACTTAGAGTAAGCTCAGAGATGACATTAGCATGGAAAATATTAACGCGTATTGCTGCAATTCTCATCAAATAGTAAATTACATTACTTTCAATTGTCTTCTTCCTTATAATCCTGAAAAAAACGATTGCGTCAGTATTTGCAGAGATAAGTCAAATTCGAGTTTTTGAAGTACAGTGATATTAATTTAATTTGACGCTTGGCATTAGATAGATAGATAGATATTATTTCTTTGCCATCGTACTCTACGGTCATCAGCAACGTCAAGAAATGGTATCTCTCTATCTATCTGTCTATCTAATGCCAAGCGTCAAATTAAATGAATGTCACTGTACATCAAAGAGATAAAGAGAACAACTGTTCAAAATTCAACTCTCAATTATACAGGTAGGCTTCGCCACTGATTCAGTGCAGGACTAGAATCTAAAACACATTTACATAATAACTTCTTGCATCACAACACAAATAAAATCTTGAAAAAATTATAATGATGATGATTATGATGATGATATCTAGAAAATAATTATATTATCTCATCATTGAAGAGCCTAGAGTAAACAATCGGTTAAATAACCTTAGAATAATTCTCTATTGGAGTCATTATTCTCCTAGAATCGAACTCTGAACCCCGATCTATATTGTTCAATTTTTGAGTTGAATGGAGGTTAGCGATACATATTTATTGACAAAACTGGTTGGAAGCATGCGAGGGCGTGCGCAATTTCGAGCGTATCCTTGTGAAATTTCCATAGCGAGTAGAAGTTTCTAAGACGCAGTTTGTCCCTTGTGAGGCGAAAACGACCGAGAGTTCTCACCGAAATTATTAACTCCCAGCGGCGCACAACGGTGAGGAAAAACGGGGCCAACAAAGTTGCAATCCGTTTCCGCCGTCTTGCTCATTTTCACTTTCTTGGCTAGTTCTTCTTCTTTGTCTTTCATTGGATAAATAAAAGATGAAGTGATTGTGAGCCAAGAGAAGCCGACATTTGTTTCTCCTCCCGTCTTCCAACTTCTTCGGTTCTGGCATACAGAACACACAATCTTTCTCCTACTCAGCTCTCTCATTCTCGCACTCAAGGTATGTGCTTTCGTCTCACATCGTGTCGCATGATTTGTTCCGCTGTCCAACAGCTCCTGAAGAGATTTACCATGCGACATTAGAATTCCACGTGAGGTGTGCTCCACCTTCTTCAATAACCCATTCAACCCCCACCATCCCACACTTGATTTACCGCCTTATCAAACGGCAACTCCGCGCCATCATTCTGTCTCTCTGCTCTTCTCAATCGCAGTTTCGCTCACACACTCCCAGTCATTCTCACTACTCAGTGTCTCCTTCAAACTCCTCAATCCATTTTCCATATTCTTTCTCTTTCACACATTACAAACTTCACTCACCCCTCGCTCTCTTCCATTAAGAAGACCAAGGACTTCCTCTTGGACATACTTTTCCAATAATGGACATTTATGTGTTCAAACTTTGCCGTTTCATATAGATGAATCTTAATTATGTTAACATTATCAGACTGTATCTAGTACAGTACTTATATTGTTAAAGTTATTAACTTGCAATTCATAAAATCAATAGAATTATATTACTCAAACTCTCATACATCTATTGTAATCTAGAACCATAGCAGTTATATTTTGTTATATATATGAATAAAGTAATCTAATCCTCTCTTCCTCTTCCCACCTCCTTACCACTTTCCTCTACATCAACTTCCACTCTCCTTCTTAATCATTTTCCTTCAGAAGGGTTTCTACGAATCTGTCCAGCTTCTTCCTTCACAAATTGGCTCAACCCACCATCGAAACTGATTTCCTCCTATTCTATCTAAAGAAAAGTGAAAATACAGTACAAGTTATTGTCGTCACTATTATCTTCCAGTGATTTACTAAGAAGAAGGAGCGGAGGAGAATAGATGCAATCAACTGCATTCCGGTGTAGAAAAAAAGGAAGCTTTGTCAGTTTTTATGAATCTCCAAGAACATTTTTTGATTTTCTAAGCCTTGCTTCGATCAAGATTTCTCGAAAAAAGTGTTTAGAGAGGTACAACCCAGTAAAAATTACTTTTCATGAATATAGTCATTAAAATCGTTGAATAATAGTAATTTATGAAATGGTTGTATTATGAGAGCCTTTAAACCACGAGTGAGGTACGAGGTTAGAAATACGAGCGAAGCGAAGCGAGTATTTTGGTTTCTTACAAGAGATTTAAAGGCCAAATACAACCATTGCTTACGCCATTCAATATAATTATATATATGATCAACAACAAACAAGAATATCAAAATTATCAATCTAAACTAATCTTCATTCAAACGACCATGTTTTTAATCTCAATGTTGACCGTGTAGGTTAGGGTTAGGACAGTTGCTAAACACAAGCTTCAGCAGCTGAAAATTCGTTGTGAAGGGGTATTCGTAAGAACGGGGCTGCAAATTAGACAACATTGAGTGTTTTGTGCGTTTCAAGGGCATTTGAAATAGATACGTTAAATCGGAGTTCGTAAAACCGAGGTTCCACTGTATTCAATTTGGACTTGTTGATAGGACTTGTTATCGTTAATCGTTGATATTAGATAGTAATGGAAGTAATGTTTATTTTTTTATTTCAACTCCAATTACCATCCGCGGTAGCGTTATATGCTACAACATGCAAACGAGATCCATGCTTGGATTTCTTCGCTCTTGATTCTTTATCCCTGGAGAAATGTTGGAGCCGGATATTTCGTGATGTGGAAGAAGCATGGAGGAAAGGGCAAACATTTTATCGTGCTCGTGACGTCGGCGGCTGTATTTGTTTAAAGGATGTTCTCTGCGATTTGCTCTTTGTTTTCCATTAGAATAGGAAAGGTTATGTTTTCCTTGCGGTTCACATAGGGCGACCGAACTTTTTTTCTTCTTCTTCTTCTTCTTCTTCTCTTCTTCTTCTTCTTCTTCTTCTTCTTCTTCTTCTTCTTCTTCTTCTTCTTCTTCTTCTTCTTCTTCTTCTTCTTCTTCTTCTTCTTCTTCTTCTTCTTCTTCTTCTTCTTCTTCTTCTTCTTCTTCTTCTTCTTCTTCTTCTTCTTCTTCTTCTTCTTCTTCTTCTTCTTCTGCTGCTGCCGCCGGGACATCTTGGTTCGGCTCCCTCATTCAACAGATTGCTGCGGGATTTGCATCCTCGTTAGGCATTTGTTAGCATACGATCACTACCATTTCTCTAGGCCTCAATTCAATTACTATACGGATTCTGCATGTCGAACACAAATAATACAATGCTGTTTGCTACACGTCTCATGTTTTATTGGGTAGATGATAACAAATATGCATTCCATCTTTCGTACTGTCACATTTTAAGGCATCGTTATCCTGTCAAAGTGAATAATATGTGCTCTAGAAACATGAAAACAATCATTCAAACCTGTTATACAATCATAAGCTACTTCTAATACATTATTATCCTTGATAACATCAAGCTCAAATGAACTTTTTAATAAAGTCTCAATGAAATCGATACTAACTTACAATAAATTTCCGTCTGATTCATTCAAATCTTCAATGTATAATATAACGTTCCGAAAGTTATTGAATTCATGTTAATTCATTCGATTTGAAAAGTTGTAGTTTTTATGGGGTTTTTTTACAACAGAACAGTGAAGGTCTGTGATGCTGAAGACGTCAATTGTTGAAGGATAGAGCTTAAAATCTTGCTTCAAGGTAGTATTTATAGTAGTTATTTTTGTGGTGAACTTCCCAAAGATCTCTCAAAATCTATAGGAGGTCCCAGAAAGTCTGTAGGCTAATGTATAAGATAGTGTATGATACAATTCATAACCATTCGAATAATAGACGTGAACAATAATAATTCTTTTCCACAGCTCAGACAAGGATTACTGTTTTGCCAGAAACAATAATAGATGTGCAGTTGTGCACCCTTTGTGACAAGATCTATAATAATAATATATTTTCGTCTGTCAGAAACTCCCGGTCCTTTCAACCCCGTGAACCTCCCGTGCCCTCCCGCCAGTCATGGATAGAGTGGCAAGTTGCGAATGAATACAAGCTTTCACCGCAGATGTCGGAGTCGCACTGTTGGCCAACAGACATTGTCTGAGTCCAGATTTATGCGATCACTACCCCTCCCTTCAACCATCACCAGTGCCGAAATCTACCCCAAACTCTGCTCTGCCACCACACGAACCAGCTCAGATGAAAAAATCACGTGATCCTATTATCAATGCGGTGACCACAAGCACCCTTCTAAATCACAATGCAAATAGAATCGTCTTCTAATAGTATTTTTTATTGATAATTTATTCAACCACAATACTCCTACAGCATCCCTTTCAAAGCTACGGGTTCCGTTCATAGGTTCGAACTGACTCCATCACGTTCACTTTTTTCTCAACCTAGTGCCTGATGATTCATCCATAATCGATTCCCTACTCCTCTCAACAAGTCTCTCATCTCACATTGTATCAAGTTAACGCACGTCTTTCATTCTTTAATCACTCTCAATTATTTGTAAAAAATGAACTGGTCTAATTTTACAAATATTAGAAAAGAACAGTGTATTCTCCCGTTACACTATTCTTATGACATTATTGTGGATATGCAAAACAATACAACAATGGTACATTGTACTATTTATAGTACTATGTAATTGTGATTGATCCTCTTTTTGAGAACATGCTGCAAGTAGGTTCAACATTGATAATTCAACTAAGAGTACAGACAATTCAAACAGACTTTTCAATTAATCCAATTTACATTCATATAGCTGATAAAAAATCATGATATGCTTCAATATTTCCCCCATCATGATAGAATGATTCAGCATTTTGTGTTTCAACATTGAAAAATAATTTTTTCACTTGACTTCAGCAGTACAATAGTCAGATCACCTCATAAATCACGATAAGCAGATACCGGTACGGTATAAGTCATTCAAATTGAATTTTCAAGATCAATACCACATCGAATATTGAGGATTACTTGGCAAGCGAGGGTATCCATGAACTGATTTCCCTTCAGAAAGCCAGAATCTATGCTTGAATGATGTGTTATGTGCCCGTTGCACTAATAATCCCACTGCAAGAAATATGCTTCACAAAACGCTGAAGAAATTGCTCTACAAAAATAAAGAGAATTAGAGAATAAAGTGTGTCCTATCTCATGATTACTATTCAAATTTCATTTGTTTGTTTTCATTCCCAATTGAATAAGAATGTTCATCTATGAATTCAGTTGAAATTTAATTCCAGATTCTATTCCATGAGTATCATACTCAAATTTATATCAGCATCATTCTTAATAATTCTGATTTAAATCATTCAAAGTATATTAAATCACAGACATCACAAACGATAACAGTGACTCCTCTCCAATGAATGTTTTATTGTGAAGAATATTTGAAGAGAACTCGATGTAAATTACTATGTATCATTAGCAACAATAACAATACGAAATGATTCAATATTTTATATTTATGTGGGACACGATTTCTAGAATAAAATTGTGGGTTATGCAATGAGCACTTCCCCATTAATGAACCAATCGCAATAAACTCTTAATAAATACATCATCGCGGTCCATGTGAAAAAGAGGGTGGTACGAAGTTAGGGCAGCAGCAGATGTTGATCTGAATGCGTTGTATTGCAACTGCGATTTATGAGCTCAATAATTCTCATTCCCTTTTTCAATTATACAACATGAACCGTAGCCAATACCACACATACGTCCCCACTTAATTAATGTTCGGCTCGAGGTACAGCGTTGAAAAATGAAGAGATCAATGCAGTTCTACTGCAGTCATAACTCATAGCGCAATAATTTTTTTCCATTATGGAGGCCTCTTTATTATCGACTGATTTAAATCTGTTGGTGAAGAGGAGAACTGGATGGGACAATTCTCAAGAAACTTGCCTTGAATCTTCGAAAAACAATTCTTATGAAGATTATCTATTTTTGGCTTCCGTTGATGAATAGAAACTACCACATTTTATAGAAAGTTAAACGAGAGTAAGTTTTTAGCACAATAAATGACCGTCATGCTTAAGAATGTAAATTCTTATCGCGTAGTTCCACCGTTTAAAAGTCTGCAGTGGACAACGCTCCAGAACAAGAACGTTTCTAAGATTACCCCTTACAACCCAAACCTGGGACTTGTTTCATGGAACTCTAGAGGTCCTGTAATACAGGAAAAAGGCAGCCACACATTGGAAAGTTTATTTCATGATAAGCAGTGCTATTTATGTCTAGTTTAAATCCACGTTTTTCCTGTTCTACCAGACTTCTAACTTTTATGAAACAAGGCCCAGAAATTATTTCTGCACAGAGTACAGGACTATCATCTTGAGGTTGTAACCTCTTACTGAACTACCTCATATTTATGATTGTATTTTTGTGAAACTTCCACACCTATTAGTATCTGGGTTAGTATTAATAGACGCTTTCATTCATTACGGCACCGAATTATTTTTTCTAACCACAATCACACACACAAAATGTTCGCAAAACAAACACTTCCTGAGAATGAATTAATTTATTTCCAGTGTCTCCAGCAGAAAAACACTCTCACGCTAACACTAGACACAATATGACTGGCTGGACATATTATGAGTCTGAGTCACTGTTTACTTTTGAATGCATGCTCCTGTATCCAGCTGAAATGTCTGTGAGACCAGATCTCATTCGCAGCGAAAATGAGGAAAGGACGTTGAGTGGACAAAGAGCAAGGAATAAAGTTGAAAGAGGGAGAAGAAGAAGGAACCGCACCCTCACATCAACCCCCAGCCATCATTCACCCTCACTCACAACCACCCGCTTGCTTCTGCGGTAAGCTGATGTCGTCATGTCGCTAAGGGCCTCCATGAATAGAGATGAAATATGTTCTCGAAATAAGCCAGGGATTTTTTTAACGCCTCTTTGCGTCAGCAAAAGGAATAATAACTGATATTTACTTCTTCATCTGCCAGAAGGGCGCCTCACTCACTGTGACGCAACCCATCCCGAATAATACTATAAAACATTATTTGTAGTTCCTCTTTGATCTTCATTCTTAGTGAACCGTGACTAAAAAACCATGAATAAAAATGCTCTTTTTTTGTAGTCTTCATAATATGTTTTAACGCTCAAAGTATCACATTAATCATACAGTTCTATAAGAAACTGCAAAAGATTGTTGATAAACAATAAACATCATCAGTAATATTCGTTCCATGCCAAAGTCCAATTTTCCTCGAAAATACTTTCAAAATTTTCATGTTTCACAAATGATGTGCAAAAATTTGATACAATATTTAAATCTCCATTAAATTAAAAAGCAACTTAATCTCTTCAATAATATTCACCTAATTTTGAACTAACACATGTTTTTTTCTTCTATTTTTAATATTGTATTTTGATCAAATAAATGAATATGAATAAATAATCCATGATTACATTATTATTCCATCGATTAATCCATGATTGATCTCATTTCTGTCACTTTCATCCGAAAATAGGCTACCACTGTATTGATAATGCAAGAGAAGACTCTTTAATACTGACTCTTGTCGAATTTCAAAAATATAATAATATATTATTATTACTATTTCGGGTGATTTATGAAAGTTTCCAGGCTTGTACTTATAATATTGAACAGTGTATAGTACCAATCACTAATCAGATCGATCAACACTATCTTAGATGTCATAATACCTAAGAATAAACTGAACCCTTTGATTTATAAACTCAACCTTCAATATTCTAGTCGATGACTGTTACAAATGCCTATTGAAAAAAAACAAATTTCCAATCCCGAATATTCTAATTTTCAGTCAAGGGTGAAGTTTCTTGCTTCGAAGAAACGGGTGTTGAAATCAAGATACATCATCGATGAGTACTTGAGATATATGGACTTTTGAAGGGGCAGCTTTGACGCTGAGCAAATAGCGAGCTGAAACATTCCTTAAAAGCATCGGGTTCAACCTTGAATCCCCACTTAACGTCTTTCTCACTGGATCCCTTCCCCTCTCCTTTTCCTTCTCACACTCTCTTCTTGATCCCGCTCGCCTTTCGCTCCTCGGACTTTCATCAAAAGAAGGAGGAGGCTTCTCAATCATCATCATGCTTTTTAACCACGACGCTCTGCTTTGTCTCGTCGTGTAATTAGCTATTTCTTTTTGCTCACTCGCCATAGTCTCCACTATTCATCGTGCTATGGGGACCCTAGCGTAAACAAATTATAAATCCCTACTCCACCTACCATGCTAGCAAGGAGCACCAACCTCTCCAAGCTCACGAAATCGGAATGAATTTACGTAATTAACACTTCTCGACCGAGCGCCGACATAAGCCTTAAATCATTCTCCACGCCAAGCCTCCCTAGTCATTTTTTCCTCTTTCTTTGTATATCTTCTCGAATATCTTCTCACTTCATTATTCAAACGCTTCGTTCTCCACCTCTTCAATCGCGGCCGCATACCGATGACACTTGATTTATCTTGTGCTTGAACACACAATGAAGCTTAACAACTCTTGATGTTTATTCAGGTGTCATGACTCGATTCATGTGTCTTATTCACTTTATCATAATATCCATATCCCTCCGTTGAAAACGAATTGTTCAGTTCATGGTCTACATCGGCTAATGCCGTCCGTTATCAAAGTAGACTATTCAAGTTCCACTCGATGGTCGAAGATGATCCTCAATTTGGAATTTGAATGCAGAAAATAAATTCTCCAATTTATTTACAATTATATACAATTTGATACAATTAATTTACTTTGTGGATCATCTTCGAACCTGAAGCAATGAGACAACTACCTTATGACCAAATGAATAATCACGTATTCTAGAGAGTGAAATGCAGTTTTAATGAGTTTTTTAGAATGAACGTCATTCAAAACTCCTTTAATAGCTTTTGTCCAGTAATTGTACTCGAACAGAATTTTTGTACTGCAAGAGAGAAACGCCTCATTTACCAATCTCCATTCTTATTGTATCACATTCCTCCACAAATTGTGCTTCATCTTGTTATCTTTTTCTAATTCTTGTAATAATTTCTATCGCAAATCACTGTTCCTCTCATTTTTTTTTTTTCATTGTCATCTCCAAGTATTGTGAGGGGGTTTGGAATTTCAAGTGTTATTCAAATTGAAATGATTGAACTAACTGCTAAGGGATGTATTTTTCTATTGAAATTCAGTTAATGTAGGTTACTCAGTTCGCAAAAGCGTGAAATTTATGTAAACAAATGAAATAGGTTCAAACGTGATAAAATGATATAGGTACCTTGATCTTCTGTCAAATCTTATTAAACAAAAGTGTGAAAGGATCGGAATGCTGATTTTGCTCAATCTTCTGTTCTATGGCAAAAGTCTGGGAATTTTGTTGTGATGAGAACAAGGTTCGAGGAAATGGGAGGTTTATAACGTTTCGGGGTGGATTGGGCAAAAGAAAGAAATTAAGGATGCCGGGGAAACTTTTCAGAGAATACGTGCCCGAAAAGAAAGCCCCAAAGCATTGCTCCAAGAGAGTCTCGAACTTAAATTCAAAGTTTAGGGGCAGGAGGGTAAGTAGCGACCGACATTTGTTTTAGAAGGGCTGAACCACCCCCCAGCCCCCTCCCTCCTACTCAACACTAACTGCGGCGCCCTATTATATGAAGGAAGGTTAGCAAAAGGCAAGCGCTAGACGGGAGAGCTAGAGACATTACCTGGAATAAATTGCTCGCCACCTACTCCATTACCACTTTAATGACGTCACCAAAGTATTTACGTTCCCCACTCCACCTATTATCAGAAGGCTCTGAAAAGTTCTTGCCGCCAAAAGCGTGAGTACTGACAGCGATATGATGATGGCAAAACTCCTCCATTCTCATCAACAATTCGATAAAGCAGACCGACAGAGGCTGTATAGAAAGATTATGCAATAATTAGACCTTTCATAACGAAATTTCCGCTGAACAAATAGATGTTTCAATTAATCATCTTGATCATATTTTCCACGGCATAATTCAGAACAAGAGGGGCATCTATCCTGCAGAATAAAACCTAATTGTCATAATAACGAAAAGTAATTATTTTAATATGTAAATACGATTCAACAAATGGAATATGTATGCTTCCAGTTCTATCAAAACCCAATATTATAACAGAATATCATACAAAGTATATCCAAATTTCTAGTAACACAACAGAAAAGTGTATATGTGACAATTCTCAAACGCAAGAAGGGTCAGATAAATGATGATATAATAGTTCATATTATTTATCACAATAATATTCCTGTATATTATACAGGAAGCAATGAGCTCAATAAATGAACAAATTCTACCGACCATAAGTTCAATTTTTTAAAACTCTGGAGTCACGCCTTGCAAGTTGACAAGAGAATTATAATTTCTCATTTACATTCGCGTTTTCAAGAACAAACATGTTGAGAGAATTATTATAGAGCTTTGTCTGTTAAACGAGGTAAGTTGAAAGCCGACTGTTTTCATGTTTGACAATTATTATTTTCATTGTGGATTATTATAATTTATTATTACTATTTGTTCGATCTTATTATGAACGTAATAAATG
This sequence comes from Laodelphax striatellus, assembly GCA_017141395.1. Taxonomy (NCBI): domain Eukaryota; kingdom Metazoa; phylum Arthropoda; class Insecta; order Hemiptera; family Delphacidae; genus Laodelphax; species Laodelphax striatellus. The sequence continues at coordinate 26,131,906 of CM029531.1, forward strand.
TATAGATGAGTATGAGTACGAGTATAAATGTATAGATAAGTATGAGTATGAGTATGAGTATGTATAAGATAATGTCTATGTCACATATTTCTAATTATATAATGTATTTGAATTATATGGTCACTGGTCTGTAAAATCTACTCTGTGCAGACAGCAGACATACAGACACTGATTCTACCAGTTTAGCTCTGGACTACTTCTAGCAATGTCAGGAGTTTCAGCCAGGGAAGAGTCGAAGACAGAACGATACGAAGTGAGCAGTGACAAAGTGATATGATCAAAGGACCGAAATCAAAGTGCAGGGACGAGCCAATGTAAAGAAGGAAGCTGTTAGCACTGTAGTAGCTCTCCTCTGGGGTGTCAAAAGAGGAGCAATTGGGAGAAGTGAGGAGGAGAATTGGGAGAGAAAGCATCTAGAATTGGGAGACTAGATGAGATCCGGTGTGCGTTGGGAGGCGGATTGTTTCCACTGCAGTCAGTCTCAGTTGGGAGAGCGTCTCCGTGTAATGGAGTGGGAGAGAGTCCACTTTTGGCCGCTTGTCTTGAAAGGACTACGCCTCCTGTTGCTCCAAGCTCTTCCTTAACTGGTCGTTAAAAATCATTCTGGCAGCTCAACGCGGAGAAAAACGAGGTGTGAAGCTAGGCGCTCGGGTATTTACTGATTCTCTTTTTTGTATTGATTTTCATGGGAATAATACATGAATTTCACTGTTCTGTTCAATACTAATTTGGGATAGACGTTTTGGGCAAATGCTGTTGTTTCTCAGCACCTATCAATGATGTGAGCATATTTTCAATGAATGAATTATTAACATGGAGAGACTCGAAGAAAGTCATCCAGTAGGGACATTTATGAAATTTATCAAAACATCTGGACCTATACAAAGCATGGATCATGAGTGTATAAAATAATTATAAAAGAGAAGTGACCATTATAATCTCACATTTTGATCTTCATATTGGTCTTATCTGACTGTATTATAGAGCCTTACCATCGAAAACATACTCATATGTTTGCGTTTAGGGCAATATATATTTCCACAGGGATTCTGGATCCATTTGGAAAAAGTTGAAATTGCTATTATTCTACAGTAGAGGGCATGAAACAATCTCAGAATAATTCTTTGATTCGAATCATTTGAAGCGATGATAACGGCTGAGCATAAGATCAGGAATAACTACATCAACGGCAAAATAATATTCTACTGTATCTTTTAGTCTAGGAAAAGTTGAGATGATTCTCCTCCAAGCATCTGAAGTTCGTGGATAACTTGAACTTTTCTTTGAGGATGATGCCCACATGAGCTCTAGGCTTGTGCGTGGGTTATGAGAGGGGTGATGATGAGAGATGAATATTGTTTTTAGGGAGTCGGGACCGACGGCTTTTCGACTCCTCGGAAAGACGGGAGTGGCCGTCTGTCAAAATCCGTTCCGGCAACTGTATTCGATCTGTGAACCTTTGGATTATCAGACAGACGCTTATCGCCCTAGGCTACGTACCACTCCAAACTATTTCAGTATCTTATAGGTTATTGAATGAATTCTAAAATTATATTCGTCTTTACAACTATTTAAACTGGGGAGAATGAGGAATTTACAAGAATCTGAAGCATATAAAAATCAATTTAAATTTATAATTCTCTTGATGTATGAGAATAATTCACTTTTCTCTGTTGATGATGGATACGTTATGAGCAAATCTCATTCTGCTCTATAAGAAAAATATAATGAGCAACTGATAATTCCACAAATAGAGCTCTTTTTCATCCCCAACGAGTCTCAGTAATATTGAAGCGAAATACAGAGAAAGAGATTTAGGTTGGTAAATAGTTGAATTGAAGCACAAGAGCTGAGTTTAAAGTCGCCGATGGATCGACAAGAATGCAAATAGCTACAAACAGCAGTTGTTTACAGGAGATTACATGACAAGAAGAACGACCGCCTTGGTGCGAAACTCACATCTGTAAACATGAGTGTATCTCTTAAACACCTTCGTTTGTAAAAAGAGAATTTTCAAGCTTGGCCGAAGCGAGAAAATAAGTAAACTTGAAGTGAGAAGGAGAGAGAGTTAGATGGACAAGAGGAGAAAAATAAAACAGGACAGGTGTTCACGATATGCAAGAAACACGTAGAGGCGCTGGTATTATAATAAGCATGGTCTCAGGTGATGTGAAGGCATGGGCGTAACGATTGTATTTACGATAGGAGCACGCAAAATAAAACCAAAAGAGCAAGAACAAGGTACAAATTCAATTCGTGGCTGTTCTAATATTCGGGTTTTTATTTATTTTTATTCCAACTCCTCCACGATCGTTGCTGATTTAGGATGACCGGTTGAGTGTGGACGGGGAACGAATAGTGATGATGTGTGCGAGTGAGAGAGCAGAGCTGGAGAGAGTGGAATGTGTGAGTTACATAAGGAGAGATGGAACAACAGCGTCAGGTAATTGAATGCGCTCGGGCTAATAGTATATGTAATGAGATGAGATGGGAGCCTCGGGGGCTGCTCGTTGTGTAATGATGTTGAGAAGTTCGTACCTTCTTTGTCTCTCTCCACACTGTGAAGAATGCAAGGCTAATAGAAAGAAGAAAGAGCGTGACGAAGGGGAGTCCGATGTTTGTTTTATAGCGGTCGAAGCCGGGCATAAATCTCTGAGTGGCGGCGGCGCGGCTTCTCCAAGGAGGTGGTGTTGTGTTGACGGGTGTGTCCGACACAGAAGGACGAAAGAAAAAAATTAAACGAAAAACACGCTCGAAAAAGCAGAGGAGTAACTGATCCGTTATCGTTAAACCTCATTCCTTTCTGCTCTATAAGAATATAGAGCTTCAATCTAGAATATGGAGCTTATAGAGTATAAGGAGTTTCAATCCTCATCCAAGTGCTGTAGTAACAGGACGGTTTAATGTTGCATACTAAAACATGAAAATGATAGCTTACTATGAAAATATACTATGAAATAGTATGAAGTATAAGTATACTATTTCATAGTTTATTTTGAGCACTGTTGAGCAATGCTTGAAGCTCTCAAAATCTCAACCTTACCCTCGTCCAAGAAAACAATTAACTCAAGATTTTCAAATCATTCTATTGTACAAAAAAAAATACAATTTTCCGTAAAATAATACACAATTTTGACGATTCAAATACAAAATAGATTTGTTCAACTCTGTTCTACACGATACGACAGCAAAAGTGAAACTTGTACGCCGACGCAAGTAATACTATGAGTATAAAATATACTAGTATAATGCCCGGTTTCTCAGTAGTTCAATAAGCTATAATAATAATAAATACATTTTTTTTGCTTTCGAAAACACATTTTTATTCATTCAATACTGCTATTGAATGCATAGCTGTTTATTGAACGACTAAGAAACCGGGCATAGCAGTATAATTTCCAGTTTATCTTCGTATGTGAGATGAACCAAAAAATTGAGGATTAATAGGATAATGTACCATTATTAGTGAAATAAATTCTAATAATTACTCTGCAAACGAATTTATTTCTCTTGAAAAAATACAGGATAGAACGGATAAAGTTTAGAAGAAGGCATAGCACAAAAATTCAGTTTAAACATAAACATTCTCTCACTCATCTTCTCTAAAATCTCCTACCACAGACAACTCCTATTACTTCTATCAATTTCCTATTAGTCTTCTATCGCCGATTATGACTCTCTTCTTCTCTTTCACCTCTCTAAATTTTTTCATGCACTTTCCTTTCCATTGATCCTCCATTTTCTCTTGTAAACAGTTTAAACACATTCAGTCATGCCAAGAACCATTTGTTTTGTAAGTTCCTGTCACTCAAATACTAAACTAACTTCTCAACAAAAAACAAACTGAAATAAATCCATTTGCATATCCAAGAATATTCCCTTTTCCATGTACAGTAATATCATAATATTATCCTCATGATAGTCATTATAGATCCTCACCTTGTTAGCCGAAACCTTGTTTCCATTCTTTGCAGACGGTATCTCATTATGAGAATAATTGAATATCATTTTCATATACTGGGTGATCCACACCAACAAAAAACTTGAGTCATCATCCATAAAACGCATAACAGTCTGCTTCAGCCTCCAGGTATCCAATTTGAAAAACTATGCTCTTTCATAGTTTCAAAGAATCTTTGGAGAAGTTAATGAATAATAATATATTTTGGAATTCCCAGAAACAAACTCATTAAGAGCCCAGCATATTACAACAGATAAATTCCAGCTCTGCACACACATGCTTAGTCTGTCCATGTTGAACACACACACACATACATTCTTCAACCTTTCCCTCATTTCGGAACGGTTCACTATAAAAAAGTAGGCGGTAGAAAAGCAAGGATGTATGCTGACACTCAATTTCCAGATGCAAATTAGAAGATGCTCGGCTGCCGCCGCCTCCCGCCGTCCGCCACAGATCCAGGCTGAGCCAAGCTGAGCTGCGCCAAGGTGGAGGTGGCAGGAGGCTTGCACAAATGTCACTCTAACAGATTTGATGCAAGAAGGCTTGGCAGAGCTTATTCTTTCTAGCAGGATAGAATAGCATATTTCATATAAGATTCTGCGGTCTCATCCTTCCACAGACCTTCTCTCTTCCCTTTAATACTCTTGTAAGTATATAGAGACATCTTAGGATTTCCTACTCTACCTTGTTGCCCGCTAACCCCGTGATCTATCTCCTTATGCTTTGATGACAAGAAATGCTCAAAAATATCTCCCCACGATGTATTCCCACACTTTGTGATGCTACAAAGGCAGGTAATATGATATGATATACGTTCAAAGTGGAGCTGATCCTTCTAGCTTATGTTATTGTAAATTCTCAATAAATATGGATGTAAGTTCTAAATGAAATTATTCGACAAAATATAAAGAACCACTAAGAACTCTGAATTTGGTAATATTGTCGGTAAGCTATGTATCATTTTATTATGGTATAGTGTTTGAATTTGAGAACAATGGAGCCCAACCCGAACGCATGTGTTTTGTTATTATTGACAAGATTCACGTTTTTATCCGATACATTTCTTTCCTACACTGATATCTCAGATACCTCAGATATATTTGAACAGATATCCTTCCCCAAGAATAAACAGCTTCAAACTTGATATCATCTTTATCACACATCTTTACACACATCTTTATCACACATCTTTTACACCACATCTTCACATAGAATAAGTAATTTTTCATCATCTGTCAAATAATTAGCTCTATATTGTACTAATACAATCTAGAATTCAAGCCGACATACTTATTTGTAATCTAAATGAATAGAGTGAATAATCTAATCACTCTTGTTCTCAATATACGTCTTCAATGAAATACTTCTAAAATTGCACTTCTAAGAACTGATACGTTCTTGTTTTTTTGACTAGTTATCATCCTTATAGAAGACTGTCGTTCATGAACTTGACGATAATCACAACTGGAGAAACGTAAATCCAGATTAATTTATTTATCTTGGTGCATTATGAGCAAGGAGGTTTTTGCCGCGTGTAGAATATGGATTTATTTTGGTAGGAAGCTGCAAAATGCCGATTACTTCACTGGCAATCAATGTTTGAGTACTTTCTAAACAGAATATCTTACTCACCGAGTCTCCTCACTCCATGGCCTCTTTCAACGAGCAATGACAAGACGCTCGGCACTCAGCCTTTCAGCGAGCTATCAATCGCAATTTAATTGGGTCTTTAGGTTCGCCTGCAAGTTGAAGTCTTTACAAGGAAGGCAGATCTTGACCCATCCCTCCCAATGACTGCTCATCACTGCGCACTCCAATGTTTCGCTTCATCCCTCTATTTTATCCCCTTCACTACCTTATTCTAACGCACCCTTCCCATTCCCCGCAACCACTTGCGGTAAGCTTGGAGCTCTTCAAGAGAAGATAGAAGTGGAGGAGGACTTGAGGTGACCAAGTAATCGTTACTATAACGTTTTCCATTGCACATGGAGAACATTACTCTGAAAACCCTACTTAACTGGAACAATACTGCGCTCCTACCTCATGCAAATTCATCACCCATTTTGTATATATTCATATGAGTTTCTAGTCGAACTTAACCACTTTCTTGTTTTATTCTGCAACGGAAATTATTCTATTCATGCTTTCTGGTGTACTCCCAAAGCGTTTTCAATAAATATGTAGATTTTAAATATAAAAAAGATGTCTTGTATGTTCCAGAAAACTCCAAGCTCCAATGCGATCACTGGTTTCTGCATAACACAATTCTTCAACAATCTGATAATTTATCATTATCCAGCTTGAGAGTTTAAAACAAATTTGAATGTTTGATAGATTTTTATATTTTGAAAAATATTATTAGTAGCCTACCAATACAGCTGAATATTAAAGAGTTTTCTTATTGGTGCAGATACCAATAAGATGTAGGCTACACTGATACTGCTAAAGTTCGATAGAAGTCTATGCTGGAGAGTGAGTGAGTAAGTGTGTGAGAATTGGTGAGGTGAGGTAATCGAGAATGACAGCCCGGTTGGCCGATAAGAATGTCAGTGGGCTTCCGTTGTTGGAATTGGGTGACTATTTATCACAAGCCTCGAAGATAGGGACGGCTTGGCCTTTAATGTTAACAACTTCTTGTTCTGACACAACTTAGTGTTCCCCTATCATTCTCACCGGATTTCCACGCATGAGTTAATACATTGAAGTGTGTTCGGGCTTCACTTCAACATGACAATACTAGCAATCGTTAAAATACTTTAGAATAATCTGGATTATTGCCCATGCTGATCTGTTATTCATACAGTTCACTTTTTGAAGACATTTACACGATGCAAGTGATTGGAGAATGTCATCTCATTTGTCTCTTTTAAAATTATAGGGTCTATAGTCCTTCAGAATGATGCTAGATGATTTCTCGAATACATAATAATAATACAATCAATCTAAACCTAATACAATATAAGGGGAAATTTCTAAAAAAATTTATAAGGCCATATATCCTACAGATCTGTACTTCATATTGCTCATCTATTGAAGATCTATCGACTAATCCACGATAATTCTTTCAAAACAGACTTAAAATAGGAAATAATATTCATTCGGTAATCTTAATCATATTCCAATGTGTTTTAAATATATTGATCTGTTATTAATATATTATTGTTTTATTATTGACTGATTTGATTGATCTATTGATCTTTGATTCCTATTGAATCGGTTGATCTTCAAGTATCGATAGATCTCTGATATGAAACTGTATCAGACTAATTGTAATTTTTTTTTTCATCAAAAACTGGCTTGCTTATAGAGCGGAGAACAAGTTTCAAATGTACAGAAATGATGTATTCAGAGATCAGATAGGGTTGAATAATCTTCTAATACAAATTGTTCATCTGATAGTTCAACGCCAAAGAACGCAAAAAACAGGGAGAAAAATAGAAAAACCATAATTACTTAACCAAAAATGAATCAAGAATTTTATAAGAAAAACTGTCTTGATGGTAGTGGGTAGAAAAAGTTTGAAATGTACCGAGACAAGATAAAAGACAAAAGTGAGGAAGTCTCATAGAAGCAGATTATTTCAGTGCTGTTGGGTGAAACTTACTTAAAAACTTTGAAAATAGCTCTCTTCCACCGCTCGGAGCTTTGAAGGCGGCTTCGTCTTATACGAGCCCGGCTATGCTGGAGCTTATTCCGCTAATTTTCGTGATCGATAATTCGACTGGAGTCTGGTGGAGGCAAAGCCGCCGGTCTCACTTGACTGAATTAAGCAGCAGATTCCCCCTAAAAGCATTTTACGACTGAAATAACATGCTGCTCACAAGCTCACAAGCATGATTTCGTTCAGAGGAATTCAGAATAAGATAAAGAGCATAATAAACAGGATTAATTTTGTTCATCAAGACTTTCTTCTTATTGAAAAGTGATCCAATTCACAGATTATGGCTGGTTGAACGTCTAGTTTATTGAGAAGTTGTTAAATGTGTCGATCCGAGAATGTTATCAAAGATCAAAGGTCGTAAAAACTTCATGTTCACCCAAAAATAAATTGAATCAACAAGTTTAATTCCAAGTTGTGGAATATCAAAGGATAAAAGCTTTTCCGGAGATCTCTTTTCATCTCACTGAAATTACCCCTGGGCTATTATAATTTACTGATTTTTCCAATAAAAGCTCTTCCACAAGCTCATCCCTCTTTTCCTCCCTTGTTCATGCAATGTTCATAAAAACATTTTCTTGTTCCATAATTCGAAAAACAAAATCCATCCAAGTCCTCCTTATCATAAAATTGAAGATAAATTATTACAGCCTTAATAAACTTGAATTTATCTGTTGGAAAATATTCGAAGATCATAGTGATAAGTATTTACTATTGTCCAATTCTTCAATCAGTTCTATTCAATTGGGAAGTAAGTTTTGTTTGGATAGAATTCTCTATCTCTTTATTGACTTGAGATAGAGAATTTCTATTGTTTTTTTTTTTTTCAAATAATTTACTTACTATGTTATGTAACATGAGTGATATGATGGTTTTCATTGCAAAGCATTATGAAGATCAGAGGAAACTCGTACTAAAAGCCCATTCATTGCAAACTTTTCTCGGTGTGCGAGGAAATCGAGTATGATATTCTGGCCGACAGTTAATTTGTGAAACTTTGCTATCTAGTGAGGCCAACCATTTCCTCCCTGCGAAGAGCACGTATCATTGTTGCTTCCTTTTTGGATGCGGTAGGCTCAGGCCCAGACAGCTTCCAGCAGCAACAACAAATCAGGCTGTTCCGTTCGCAAAAGCCTCAAGGCAAGATGAGGTTGTTGTTTGAGTGTGAATACTATGTGAGAGTGTGGTTGTGTGAGTTTTGAACGCGTAAGACAAAGGACTAGAATTGGGGGGGGGGAGGTGGATAAAGGGAGGAAATAGTTGAGTCAAAGGTTTGAAATGTTGTGTGGAACACTGAGAAGCCAAGTCAGAATGAGGAGGAATATTGCTTTCCCCTGTTCGATGTGCGGATTGGGCGTTTGTGTGGAATTGACTTTTTCCACGAAAATTCCATTTTATGCAAGACGGAGTATCTCTCCTTCGAACCCACGCAGTCGAAGAGAAAGCAATAAGGTTAATAAAACGCTCTTCTGTGATCCTTTACGTACCCGTACCACCTTCTCTCGAGGCGCCGACCTATTGCTACATCTTCCTTACCCCTCCCCCTCTCACTCTACACGGTGAAATCCTATCGTACAACAAGGAAAAGTATAGCAACCAAGAACATCGCCTGAGAAAAACTGTTATTGATTATCCAAATGTAAACTGATAGAGCCGTCTTGTCTCGAGTGAGAGGCATCAATGTAATTTCCTTGGAAAGTGTTGTTTTCATTGTCATTCTGTTGTTTTCCTGAGCGCAGTGAAGAGGCGACCTGTAGATGGAAGTTTCTTCTATATTGTCAGAAAACATTTCTCGTCTTCTCCCTGCGGCTGGTTACCCCCCTCTCCTACAGCACCTCTCCCCGTCAAACCTAGATAGCAGCACCTCACCTACGTCAGTCACAGGCCCCGGAGACAAGCGACGACAATATTGGGTTCGCTCTGTGAGCACGATGCGACCTCGTTTGCTCTCTCACTCCCACCCACACAAACCTCTTCCAGACACCTCCTCCAGACCCTTCTTACCAGCACTCTACAATCAATCAATCCGTTACTATCAGTGATCCATCAAGACACAGTTATGAAGTGTGTTATGTGAATCAATGACACATAAATAAACACCTCATCTTCTACAACTGAATTGAGGAACTATACTGAAACAGCTCATATTACGCTTGTTTACTAATTTGGAAAATTGTTCGATATGTCTCTCATTTTGCAATTGAAATCGGAGTCTCTCTTGTTCAAACTTTGACATGGATATGGCAAAGCATAATATTTATATTAAATTGTAATTATTATGATTGGAACATTGGGGAAGAACATTAGCTCGTTTTATAATGTTCTTCAAAATATTGGAAAGATTCATTGCAGCTTACATAATATCCAATTCGAAGATCGGAGAAAGTAGAATGGTGGCAATGAAGTGAGTTATACCATTGATTTTAGATAGAAAATCGAAAATCAATCAATCTATGTAAAATCAATGGTAATATTGAAGAACTACATTCATTTCAAGGTGCATTTCTCCAGTTACATGCACTACGTTTTTTTGTATAGTATTTATTCAGCAATTATTACTATACTAACTTGTTGGATATATCCAACAGGCTATATTTCTCAAATTACAAAAATATAGCTACTATATTCTGTGTAGTATCGCAATTGTTTCCAGTGATTTGATGGAATTATCTTGCATTCAAAAAATTAGGTTATTGATGACTTATTTTTACCTCAAAAATATAAATTTTAATTTAATAAAAATAATTCTTCAGATTGAAGTTGGGCAAACCTACTTGGAATTCTCTGAAGAGATTTCATAGCTGTCTAGTTTTTTAAGAAATGGAGAGTCATTTTCACGGGATAATAATTAGCCCAGAAGCAAGGGATGCAATCACTCAGACTGGACTTCGGAGTACCAAGGACTTGACGGCCCACCATCTGTGTTATGACCTCCAAACGTCACTCCCCCGTTTGTTCAGAACCCATCCAAGACTAGAAGTCTATGGTCTTCAACCATAATCTTCCCCATTACGAGCACAAGTCTTGAACGTATCGTTAAAATTATCCTCAGCAGAAAAATGGAACACTGAAACGTATGTTGACATCAGCCTCAGCAGAAAAATTGATTGCATGTTGGCTTTGGTATCAGCAAAAAAATACAATTTTCAAAGTTGGTATTCTTTCAATTTTTCAATACGGGTTTCATGAGTAACAGATGTTACATTCTCCAATCCAATTCCTACTCTTCTTATCAAAAAATAACTCAATGAAGAAAAATACAATTGGAATAAATATGAAAGCGCTCTCCAAGTGTTGAGAGTTCATTTACCAAAGTGGTTAGACACGTACTAAGTTCGAAGAGTTGGACTCCCGAGACAGGAGAGGTCAAGAAGTTGCCTGTAGAACACGCACTCGACGAAAAACCTCAGGGGAATCCGAAGCAGTATTGGCGGATAATTCGTTATCAGATGATGATGATGGCCGGGCGGGAGGGGTTGTAGCGGGTGCCTCGACAGCTGACCAATAAATTCCAACAGACGCGAACGATCGTCCGCTGTGATCTGAGAGAGGCAGCACCCCTCAATCATCCCCAGGGACTCTCCACCTCACACCAAAAGTCATGAAATGAACTAGGATCGTGCTCCTCAGGCAAAATATCCTATCTTCCAGAAGCTTCTCCTGTTGATCTCAAGAACTGAACCCAGCCAGCTTGCAACAAGTGTTCACAGAACGCTACCAACTTGCTACATTTCATAAGAAAAATGCTCATTTACCAGTTTTTCACAAACTGCTGAATAAGTTGTCGCTCCTTGTCGCAGTTCGTCAACGCTGAAAAACGCCTTCGAGGCGAAGACTCATCAAAAGGGGAAAAGGAAGGGGAACGTATCTCTTTGTTTCTGATTAACTGAAATAATTCATTCTAACATTGCAACTCGTCATAAATTCTTCAAATAACGAAAAATTTCAAGCACTCACACTAGTTTCTTGACATCAAATTTATTGATCTATTTATTTTCTATTCAAGGATGAAATTGTCGATCACACAAATCCTCAAAGTCTCAATTCTCAATAATTCTAAAGTACTCTATTCTTTAAGTACTGAGCATGATTCATAACAATTCATGGTGAATTCATGAGATTCTGAGTTTCACTCAGTCTATGTCATTCAGTTATCCAAAGGTTTTCAGAAAGCACTTGGTAATGAAGGTATCTCAAGTTTTTTGTGTCAAGCCAACAGATCAAATGCTGTTACAGTCTAATACATAATTATTAATAATCAATGAAAATCATAAGTCGATTATAATCATAAGTTTGGATGAACCTACTTGAAAATTCATGATTGATGAATGTTGTAGTTGAATATTAAAAAAATTTGGTGACATAAAATCTATCACGGTACTTCATTCTAGAACTCATTTTAGGAGACTCTGAATACACACTCGAATTGAAATATGAATTTTAAAATACATCCAGAGGATTCTCAAAAGGACTAAAATTGTTATTATTGATGAACTCCATGTGCCCATGCGCTAATTGTTGTTCAGTTGGGTAGGCTATCAATAGTTGTGAATATGTGATGTATATTCATACATAATACTTAATCATTCATGAGTTCCACAATGATCCTTCTCTCTACCTGTTCCATTCCACATGCTCATTAATTATTTCAAGTGAACTCGATCTATAAGTGATGACTTATGTCAGTATTATTTGCGAATGCAAATCCATCTTTGAGTCCATTCTCGCAAAATACCGTAGAATACTATGAAAGTATTAGTTTGCACTGGAAAGCTTAACTGGTCTCAGTTCCTTCAATAATTGTCACATGCACTCTACAAATTGAACTAACGAGGCCAGGTAATAATAAGCGTGTAGGTACAACATTCTATGACTACTCACCCAAGTCAATTGTTGTCAAGCCTCTCGAGAACAATACAGAATTTGTAATAATTCTCATCTCTATTTATTCTACTATTATTCACATGATGATCAGCTAATTGTTTCTAGTTTCTAGTATCCATGGCGTACAAATTTGTTTGAAATAAAACTTCTTTTATAAACTAATTATTTTTGAATAGAAAAGATTAACTATATTTCAAAATGATAACTGGTACATTGATGAAGACTTGTGTAGGAGTTCTTCTTACACTGGACACAGCCCAGTAGTTTTTTGTGGTCTGTCAATTATTTAACTGTCATTGCTATTATGATTGTATCATTTGTTCATTTCTCCTTGGTGGGAATCAAATAAATTGATTATTTGTTCGATAAGATACCTTTCCGTATCTAAATAGCATAGCAAGAAGAATATGAATATCGATTACATTATTTATGAAGTATGATACATATCTTTAATGATGCAAAAGATGAACCCTATTGATGGTAGCTTGAAACTCGTCCGATTTCAATATTTATAATGGCTAGGATAAAAGAGTGCACTCCACTCGAGGTTTTAATAGCAAAAACTTAAGGGTGACATAACTATATATAAATGGATCTTTAACTGAAGTCAATGTAACGAGTTTGAATCCCATATAAGAAACACATGTAGTGGAATTTTTTCAAGAGTATGGTGTCGCGTTATAAGAGCTAGATAAATGAATGCCGATGCTCGATGTCTAATCTGCGCTTGAATTTAAGCTCTCATTCATCAGAATCGGTTCGATAAAAGATTCAAACGGAAAAGATGAATTATTTTTAATAAATAGAATCCAATCATATGAATTGAATCCGATGTACGGTCAAATGTATGTATTTTGACAATACACCATTGTTAAATTATTAGTAAAAAATGTGTAGATCAAGGAATTTGAATTTGATACCAAAACAGTTTATAGATAATGAGATCAGAAGTATTATAAATTGTATAGAAATTAGTATGGTTGATTAATGAGTTCTAGACAATCAAAACACTTGGGAATTTTCTGACTTGTACGTGTATTTTTTATTGAGTATAAAAATTCAATTAAAAAATATCGTTTTCTCTCTATTCCAGGTACATCGCCTCCAATGCACAACCGGATTATAACAAAATGAGCAATATTAAACTTGGGATTTGATATGAACTGATTTCTTATGAACTTCACAAATTTCTGGGATAAAATCCTTGAACAATGGACCCGGCCTACAATCTGAGCTCGGGCCAAGCCTGAAAAGGCGGCATTGAACGGGCGCTTCTTTGATCTGCGGAGCGTGGCATTTCGCAAGGAATTTTGCATGATGCTTTGAATAATGAATCCTCTTCCCTATTTCGTTTCATATCTGAGACTTCTCTCCAACGCTGCTGGAGCTGCTGCTGAATCATTCAAATAAGCCGGCAATTCTATTTTTCGCCAATCGGTTGAGAATGACAAGTGAGGATGCTGTTGAGAGAGGAATCTGCTCCTGTGATTGAGGTATGATGATCAATCAGCTACAATGATGCTTTTGATAATCAACAGATTGAAGGGTCACATGATTAATTAATCCTTTGGTTAAACATTCCATTTAATTGTGTTCTATTATTCTGAGAATACTAGAACCGTCAACTGATAGAGTGAAGACACTATCGAATCTTTTCTACAATATTTTGAAACGTGTCATGAAATAAGAATGTTCTTCAGCCATTCTCTCTTACTGAATGGGAAGACTATAAGTTGTTAAATGGAAATGTTTTTCTGTTATTTTCTATTATATTCCTTGAAGGTTGTGTGCATATAAATAGTTGAAGTCACCAGTTTATTTATTGATCCATACAACAAATCATAACAATAATGAATTTCAATATATTTATTTTCATATTTCACATCACAAGAGTCACTATGTGAATATTAACACTCATCGAGGAAGAGGCCCAGCCTCTAAAATATTTCCACCATTATGTAAGTTGCTTAATGTTTTTCTTGTAAATCATTTGTTTTTTTTTTACATTTGGTATATGAGTATGAGACTTCTTTTGGAGAATGACAGTATCTAGTGAACTGGATTAGAATTCCTCTTCATTTATCATCATCATTTTGTGTAACGGGATTGAAATACATCTATGTTGATGCTTTCAGAAAGTTTTCTAGAGTCATCATGATGCTTGTAGAGTGTGGAGCAATATGAAGGTTGAATATTAGGTTAAATCATGTTGAAGATGCTTTGAAATATGCTATTGAAGCTCTGTGTAGAGGATGCTGTTTTCAGACAATATTTCAATCGCTCTTAAAAGGCTTATTAGTGGTTTCTGTCTGTTGATCTTGTTTGTGGAATGAATCAATTATTTCCACCTGAGAGAATTTTCCAATCTACTGGAATCCGTTTGGATAAACCATACGAATGGATGTTTCCTTTGAAAAACAAGACTGGACTCATGTTCAGAACGCCAGCTCTCCACTCATGAGACCATTGAAACTTTTGTTCATCAACAAATCTGTGTATATGCGAGCAACACGAGTGCTCTCTATCAATTTCCGATATAATTTCCCAACTTCGCCGTTATCATTGAATGATGCAAAATTGTGTCCGACGGAAATTGCACGCTACAAACGCTCCCTACCAAGAATAAATAATTGGAGCTGCGTTGGAAATAGTTGGCTTTTTTTGCAACTTCGCTCTTTCTCTACTCACGACAGTGAACAAAAGCAATTTGCGTCAAACTTTTCATTCCGACAATTTTAAAAATCAGCGGCGTTTTTCATACTCTCTGTGAATATGAAGCAGTTGTGAGCACAAAAATATGTCAGATTATTCAAATGAATGGAATTTCCAATCAAAACACACTTCTCATCTCACTTCAAGCACATGAAACTGATGCTTTTGTTCATCGGATTTTTCATTACCGTCACATACAAGTTTAATTTAAATTAGGAAAGCAGTGTTAGCTATTCAACCTCTTATTTGTTTACATGGATCAGATTAGCTTCAAAACTGGTATTGATTATTGTAAATAGAATCAAATGAATTAAATTCAATCAAGCTATACTTCAATTATTTCAATGTGTAGCCCATCCATTAGAAAATTGATAAAACAGAGTTTTTTACTTGATGATAACATAGAAAAACTCATACTAGCACATAAATGCATGCATGGAATTTTAGCTCCGTGAAGCTGGCACCACCCAGTGAAGCACATTTTTTAAGACTGGTGCTAAAAAAATGTGCTTAAAATGTGTTTTCAGAATATGTTATTTTTAAAAAATGTGTTCTCCTCCTTGACCTTGAAAATACCTTGGTTTGTGGGTGGTGCTGGCTTCACGCTTAGCACCACCCAGTGAAACACATTTTCGAAACTGGTACCAAAAATGTGCTTAAAATGTGTTTTCAGAATATGTTATTTTTAAAAATGTGTTCACCTCCTTGACCTTGAAAATGACATGTTTTGTGGGTGATCTAGCACCACCCAGTGAAACACATTTTTCGAAACTGGTACCAAAAAAATGTGCTTAAAATGTGTTTTCAGAATATGTTATTTTTAAAAAAATGTGTTCACCTCCTTGACCTTGAAAATGACATGGTTTGTGGGTGATCTAGCACCACCCAGTGAAACACATTTTTGAAACTGGTACCAAAAAAATGTGCTTAGAATGTGTTTTCAGAATATGTTATTTTTAAAAATGTGTTCACCTCCTTGACCTTGAAAAAGACATGTTTTGTGGGTGATCTAGCACCACTCCAGTGAAACACATTTTTCAAAACTGGTACCAAAAAATGTGCTTAAAATGTTTTTCAGAATATGTTATTTTTAAAAAATGTGTTCACCTCCTTGACCTTGAAAATGACATGTTTTGTGGGTGATCTAGCATCACTCCAGTGAAACACATTTTCGAAACTGGTACCAAAAAAATGTGCTTAAAATGTGTTTTCAGAATATGTTATTTTTAAAAAATGTGTTCACCTCCCTGACCTTGAAAATGACACGGTTTGTGGGTGATCTAGCACCACCCAGTGAAACACATTTTGAAACTGGTACCAAAAAATGTGCTTAAAATGTTTTTCAGAATATGTTATTTTTAAATAATGTGTTCACCTCCTTGACCTTGAAAATGACACGGTTTGTGGGTGATCTAGCACCACCCAGTGAAACACATTTTTTGAAACTGGTACCAAAAAAATGTGCTTAAAATGTTTTTCAGAATATGTTATTTTTAAAAAATGTGTTCACCTCCTTGACCTTGAAAATGACATGGTATTTGAAAATAGAATGAGATTATTTCACACCATACTTTTACTGTTCTTCTATTTATCAGAGACTTAGCACCATGAAGTTGTAGTGTACATTGTGTGAAACATGTCGAGAAATTATTTTTTTTAGAATTAAATAGTTAAAGTGTACTCGTGATTCATTATTATTAAGAATTAAAGAAGAAGAAATTATGAGATCAAGAGAATAATTAGTAAAATTATTATATAATATTAAGTAGGTTTTATATACGGCTGCCACTTCTATAGAGAGATGTATATATTATGTATTTATATGTTAGAAATATAATATATTGTCCATGTTACAACACTATCGGTTAGTTCCTAAACCGATATTCATTTTATGAATA
The DNA here is from genome assembly GCA_017141395.1 of Laodelphax striatellus. NCBI lineage: Eukaryota > Metazoa > Arthropoda > Insecta > Hemiptera > Delphacidae > Laodelphax > Laodelphax striatellus. Next base: position 26,149,022 of record CM029531.1, read on the forward strand.
TTATGATATTCATATTATGAATATCGGTTTAAAAACTATCAATAGTGTTGTAACGCGGCAATGTGATCCAATCGAGTTTCTTGGCGCGCGGCAGCTGAACGGAGCGCGACTTTTGAAAATTCCCGCCTAGCATCTCAACCTCCATATAGATTTTTTGTCTTAGGAAGGGAAGGAGTCATAGGAAAATTCTACAAAAAATCATGGACGTTTCTCTTCATACTATTAACATTTTCCTGGATTTTCAAATCAATCTGTCCAAATTTAACAAGATTATAAGCATTTTTCAAAATCGATGCTAGTTTGGAATTAAAATAGAATAATATCCGTATCTCTTACCTAGACATTGTACTGATCTTTAAGTTCTTATTTTATTTTTGTTAAAAAATGATTATTTGAACATTTTTTAGCATTTGTGAGCATGGAATCATATTTTTCACATATTTCTTCATTGCTATATTCAATCAGATATAATTTATATAATAAAGTAATGCAGTAATTAACATTTCTATTACATACTTGAGTATATTCTTGTCATTAAATATAAACTTGAATATAGATTAATTAATATACTATTATAATAATAATATATAATAATAATAATAATAATAATTTCTCTGGTCGTGGGTACAGCACCACCAGAGGAGTTTATTCAAATTCTCAACAATATACATCAAATACATTAATACAAAGTCTTCTAAATCATCATTTTATATGAAGTATTACATCTAAATTTTAAAATTTTGCCTAATTGAATTTTGTGGCCCCCACTATATAAAATATGTGTCGGGATGCCACTACTCTAAATCATGCTAAATTTATTAGTTACAAATATAATGCTACTACTGTACTTGAATATTAAATTTTAATTTTTAAAGAAAAAAAAACATGCATTTTTAATAATGGAGAGCTAAAATATATGGAAGGAAAATTAAAATGATAAGAATTTGAAAATGTGTGATATAATATAATAATAGGAGGGTACTATTTTTAGAACTCTCAATTCAAACTAGTCTACTGATTGAAAATTGAAACAATTGATAATTGAAATATTATAAAAAGAGAAAAAAAATGAAAGTATAAAAGTATTATGAGTAGAACATAAGTAGTAGTATAGGATTCAGAAGAAGAATTAGATGAGATGAGAAGAAGAAGAAGAAGAAGAAGAAGAAGAAGAAGAAGAAGAAGAGAAGAAGAAGAAGAAAAAGAGAATAAGAGAAACAGAAAAAGAATAAACAAAATCAGGCAGAAAAGAAGTAACAAGAGACAATAGGAGAAGAAAAAGAAGGAATGAGAAAGAGAGAGACAGAAAAAGAAAAGAAAAATTCTTCTAATGTTTATCTCATTCTCATTCCTTCTTTTCTTCTTCTGTCTCCTACTACTTCTTCTTCGCCTGATTTTCTATACTTTTACTGTTTCTCTTATTCTCTTCTTCTGTCTCCTACTAGGCAATTTGATCTACTAAAGGCAATTGATCAATCAATCTTTCTCTTGAGATATCTCTCTATCCTTGATATCCTTTCTCAACTCCCAAGAATGGACATAATGTACCGCATGTCTTCTGAACTACGTCTTTTCACTTAGATAACTCCCTACGGAAATATATCATTTTCGAAATAAGCATTCTTGCGTTGAAAAAAATACTATGCAGTTATAATGATTATTATTATACAATTATAATTACTTGTCTTATAGAAAATATCGTTGACAAGATCAAATTTATGGATTAGAGAATTGTTCCAAAAATGTTTATCAAGCTTGAAAATACTGAAATATAAAGTATTAATCAAGTTGATAGGTTATGATAAAAATAAAAAGATTTGTTCCGATATGATGAATTTGTTCCAAATCGTCAATGGTGGAAGGATATTGATAATTTGAAATAAGAAATAATAGCAGCTTAAAAAACTGTTACGCCTGACATGCTACGGAGAGAGAGAGTGGAAAGAGTTTGAGGGAGGTTTTGTGTAGATACTGCTCGAGTGTCTGGAGGGGATCATATTGAACAGCTCTGAACGTGTTTGTGAGTGAAAAAACTTTTTTGAATACTATTTGTAATGATATATAACAGAAGGGTCTATTATATTTCTTTCATTGAATACAAAGTTTTAAAGTTGTGGTATTCTTTTTGAATCACTCTGTATTATCAATCAATCTGGATCTAGTATTGCTTTGTCTTGTAATTATCAATGGAGTAAAATAATAGTGTTGTGATGATATTATAATATCCAATATTACAATAACTATAAGAATATAAGGTCTGCTTTAAACTACTGTATTTATTACTCTGATAATACCGCATCAAAATTGAATAATCCCGCCGACTTGCCTTGACGGCCGACGAATCATCTATCTTTGCGCCAAAAATTAGCCAATAGCGAAGCGCGCGCCAATGCTAGTCGAAGTGGAAAATTTGAATCGAACTGAAGGTGCGCAACAGTTTTTTAGATGTAGATCCTGAAAATACTAACGAATTTTTTTGAAAAAAATTATGATGACTTCTCACTACATTATCAATATTAAAATGAAATTTTGAATGATTCCGCTAATAACTGACAAAGATATGATCCTTTTTTTAGAACATTCAGTTAGCAACCAAACTCCTTCCAGATACTACTATTTTACCCAGATTGATTGAGTTTTGATGTTCTCACACAATTCTTTTTATTTTTATCATAACCTATCAACTTGATTAATACTTTATATTTCAGTATTTTCAAGCTTGATAAACATTTTTGGAACAATTCTCTAATCCATAAATTTGATCTTGTCAACGATATTTTTTTATAAGACAAGTAATTATAATTGAATAATAATAATCATTATAACTGCATAGTATTTTTTTCAACGCAAGAATGCTTATTTCGAAAATGATATATTTCCGTAGGGAGTTATCTAAGTGAAAAGACGTAGTTCAGAAGACATGCGGTACATTATGTCCATTCTTGGGAGTTGAGAAAGGATATCAAGGATAGAGAGATATCTCAAGAGAAAGATTGATTGATCAATTGCCTTTAGTAGATCAAATTGCCTAGTAGGAGACAGAAGAAGAAGAGAATAAGAGAAACAGTAAAAGTATATAGAAAATCAGGCGAAGAAGAAGTAGTAGGAGACAGAAGAAGAAAAAGAAGGAATGAGAATGAGATAAACATTAGAAGAATTTTTCTTTTCTTTTTCTGTCTCTCTCATTCTCATTCCTTCTTTTTCTTCTCCTACTGTCTCCTGCTACTTCTTTTCTGCCTGATTTTGTATATCCTTTTACTGTTCCTCTTATTCTCTTCTTCTTCTTCTTCTTCTTCTTCTTCTTCTTCTCATCTCCTCTCATTCTTCTTCTGAATCCTATACTACTACTTATGTTCTACTCATAATAGTATATTAATTAATGTTTATTCAAGTTTATATTTAATGACAAGAATATACTCAAGTACCTATGTAATAGAAATGTTAATTACTGCATTACTTTATTATATAAATTATATCTGATTGAATATAGCAATGAAGGAATATGTGAAAAATATGATTCCATGCTCAGAAATGCTAAAAAATATTCAAATAATCATTTTTTTTTTAAATTAAATAAGAACTTAAAGATCAGTACAATGTCTAGGTAGGAGATACGGATATTATTCTATTTTAATTCCAAACTAGCATCGATTTTGAAAAATGCTTATAATCTTGTTAAATTTGGACAGATTGATTTGAAAATCCAGGAAAATGTTAATAGTATGAAGAGAAACGTCCATGATTTTTTGTAGAATTTTCCTATGACTCCTTCCCTTCCTAAGACAAAAAATCTATATGGAGGTTGAGATGCTAGGCGGGAATTTTCAAAAGTCGCGCTCCGTTCAGCTGCCGCGCGCCAAGAAACTCGATTGGATCACATTGCCCGCGTTACAACACTATTGGTTAGTTTTTAAACCGATATTCATAATATGAATATCATAATATTCATAAAATGAATATCGGTTTAGGAACTAACCGATAGTGTTGTAACATGGGCAATATATTATATTTCTAACATATAAATACATAATATTATATACATCTCTCTATAGAAGTGGCAGCCGTATATAATACCTACTTAATAGTATATAATTTTACATTTTTTGAAAATAACATATTCTGAAAACACATTTTAAGCATATTTTTTTGGTACCAGTTTCGAAAAATGTGTTTCACAGGGTGGTGCTAGATCACCCACAAAACATGTCATTTTCAAGGTCAAGGAGGTGAACATATTTTTAAAAATAACATATTCTGAAAACACATTTTAAGCACATTTTTGGTACCACTTTCGAAAAATGTGTTTCACTGGATACCACCCACAACCCATGTCATTTTCAAGGTCAAGGAGGTGAACACATTTTTTAAAAATAACATATTCTGAAAACACATTTTAAGCACATTTTTTTAGTACCAGTTTCAAAAAATGTGCTCCACTGGGTGGTGCTAGCACCACCCACAAACCATGCTACAGTATTTTCAAGGTCAAGGAGTTGAACACATTTTTTAAAAACAACATATTCTGGAAACACATTTCAAGCAAATTTTTTGGTACCAGTTTGAAAAATGTGTTTCACTGGTGGTGCTAGATCACCCACAAACCATGTCATTTTCAAGGTCAAGGAGGTGAACACATTTTTTAAAATAACATATTCTGAAAACACATTTTAAGCACATTTTTTTGGTACCAGTTTCGAAAAATGTGTTTCACTGGGTGGTGCTAAGCGTGAAGCCAGCACCACCCACAAACCATGGTATTTTCAAGGTCAAGGAGGAGAACACATTTTTTAAAAATAACATATTCTGAAACCACATTTTAAGCACATTTTTTTAGCACCAGTCTTAAAAAATGTGCTTCACTGGGTGGTGCCAGCTTCACGGAGCTTGGAATTTCGATTGATTTAAAAAATAAAAGTATGACAAAAATGATTCTCCTGAAATGCTGAAAACTCTATTGAAAGTTCTCCTTGTTGAAAGTACACCAAGTGTTCCAACATTTTTTGAGCAATAGATAATTTTATGAGATGCGATATGAACATGAAGATGAGAATAATATCTACAAGAGACCGTAGAGTTGAAACAAGAAATGTTTTTTCTTCTGAAAAGGAAATCATTTCATTCAACATTTTTAAATTCTACTTCTGAGTAAAATTTATTTAGAGTGTGCTCCAAGCCTTTCTATCAAGTTTGATTTATTGGAGATAGTGAATATGAGTTTTTTGAAATGTGATAGACTTTATTAAAGGGTCAGATAGTGTTGTAAGCGGATGATTGTAGGTAATGAAAAACCCTCAAGTTCGATGATTGGAAATGATGCTGATTTATTCCAGTTTTTTAAAAAGATATTCCACAATTTATGAAGCAAAAGATTATTGGAGATTATAGTCTATACGTAAATACATATAATAAATTAATTCAACTCTTGTGAAATGTGATCATAGTAAATATGAACAGTGTAAGCAAACGAGTGTATAAATCATGAACATACCTTTAAGCTCGATGATTGGAAATAACACACATTCATTTCAGTAAATAACACTGTCACAATAGTGACAGAACCCACTCAACAAAAATTTATTAATTTTTCATATTATATATTCACCACATTTGTTACAACACTATAATTGTGAAGCCTGACTGTATGGAGTATTGTAAGCGTACGACTGTAAAGAAACAGAGTTATTCCAAGCTTGATGACTGGAAATAATGAATTTATTTCAGTTTTTATAAAATGTGATTCTATACTGTATGAAGCTGGATAGTGTTGTGAGCAGACGATTGTGTAGGAACAGAGGCGAATTCAATTTTGAGTCATGACAAGACGGATACGGCACACAAGTATTGTTGTCACGTAGGACAGCGTGCTTTTTGTGGGGGATAGGAGGATAACTCATCACGGTGATGAAGAGGAATAGTAAAGCCTGTGCGCTCGCTTGTTGCGAGGTATCGTTTTCTGCCGCGCACGTACAAAAGATTTAGTGGATCAAACACAGTTGCTTTTTTCTGGGGTCTTATACTTCTGATGCTATGGTTCCACAAAAGGATCGTGTGCATAGATTTGCTTGAAAAAAGTTTGAATTATTTATCTGGTGGTGATTGAATTATTCCATTGATATTATTGATTGGGAACATCTGTTCCACTTCCATGAAATATTGGATTTCAAACTAAAAGTAAGTTTTGTCCATGACAACAAACCGCAGTTAATTTGTAGATGTGACAAGAGATTAAATTAATACTTCCATGCCCGAGTGACTGTTATGATTGTCTTGTGTATTGGTGATGTAGCTCAGTTATGTCTTTTCGGAATCGCTCCTCGGTGTCCTGCAATCCATTCTGAATTGCAGGTATATTAATTTATCATCATCATTCTTCTTGTAACCCGCAAAAGTCTAGGACTCATGAGTGCATCATTTTCAGCTAAAATGCGTCATTTTTTGGTGTTTCCTTTTTGTATTAGTTTCTCGTAGGATAAGATATTGATGTTTCTAATCAATAACGAGGAGCAGCTAGCATGAAAGCTAAAAAGAAATACGTTTAACTCTGCAATCAAATTCTAAGTGATTAGACAGTGAAATACAAATTATTTGATACGTTTGAAATAGAAAATAATTGTGTTACTGCTCTCCTGGGTGATATTCATTATCTTATGAGACATTTGCCAAAATGCGTTGTTCAATTCATAAACAACAAGAATGAATCATTTCTATTGAAACATTCACAATTTAATTTTGTCCATGTTATTGAGATTAACCCTTTATATTGTATTATTCATTTGTGATGTAGTTCACGATCTTAGAATACGCTAATTGTGAAGTATACTATATCGCACGTGTCGACAAATAATAGTTGAAAACGGGAACGATAACAGGTCATGCTTGTGTAAGCAGAAGTGAAAACCCCGTTAACCAAACTCTATAAATTTCCATGAGATAAATTCAAACCCAAATCGGTCGGTTGCTAAAGCGATACCACAGCGCCTTAGTGGGTGGGGCGCGGGTGCTCCCAGACCCTGGATCTTTTCACCGGCTTCAGAAGCATTAAAGTAGGGTGTTCGGTGGGTGAATGATGGTGGAAGGAGTTAAGGAAAAGCTAAAGGGCGTGTTTGGCAGGCAGGCTTAGATAAATTCGTCCGTTTTATTTTATGCGCATATTTTAATCAGAAGAGTAAGTATAAGGCGTTTCACAGGTGTTGTGTGGATCGCTGGGAAGAGTGGATGCAGCGACGAACGCGCATAAAATCGCGTTCTAGATATTTAAAGGGCCGAGTGATTTCCACTTGCTAATGGTCCGGAGACTTAAGATCGAGAGCCAAGAGAAATGCTCTCCTATCCGCTGTCTGCCAGATGGGTTTCCGATACGAATTCGCCAGACTCTTCTCTACGACGTCTTGCTGTAATTCCAAACAGAAATAGGCTATTAGCTTCTCTCCTCTCTAGCAGCAGGTTCCTTTGTACCGACATGACACCCTTCATCTCTTCTAATAGACCTTGCGCGCAAGATTATTATGGAAATTCTTTCTTCAACCGTTCGTTTTTCAATCAAGCGCCACTGGATAATTGAACCGTCTGAAAGAAATGAGAAAGTCATTCCTAGTCCACGCTACAGGCTATTGTGTTTAATATAATCTTCAAATCCAATCTAGTGGAAAACCGAGCCAACGCTCTCTTGTTTACCTTCAAGCACTGCTCGATACCCTCCTCCATCCCTTTCCAAGCATTCACCCACTATAAATAAAGTAAGACCATGACCTTTCGCCCCTGGAGATGTTGTTTTAGAAGCGAGCAAAATTATCAGGCATCTTTCCTTCCTTGAAATTGAGATGAGTTGTTTGAATATCACAGTTTTTATTAATTCACCCGGAATAATGGGAAAGTGGCTTCTCGAACCTATTGCATATGGCCTCCCCGAAGCATAAAAATATGGACCAAGAACGTTTCCTTCCTGCTTTTATATTTCTGAGTATTGTTTCTCATCTCTCGAATAGTTCGCTAATAATGATATAGCGAATGATAAAGATAATATAGAACTATACTAGTTTGCTGAAAGGAATGAAGTATGAACAATATTTGAGAACTTATTCAATCTTTTGTACCCTATGAAAGTGGAATTGAAAGCTGTTGTGACTTTTCATATGAATCTTCAGTATTATGTAAACAATCTTAATAAATTTCATTAATGTGAGGTTTGAAATTATTCATCAATTATTCAGTAGAAACTTACCAGGAAATAAGAGGAAATGTGACAAATGTTTCCAAATCATTAAGAGCTTTGATCATTTGAAAGACACGCTTTCTCACCTGAAACAATAGAATAAATTTTTACAAAACATGTAAACATTTCCATTGGTAAACATAACCATGTAAACATTGGATATAATGGTATTGTAGAGAGTATAGCGCACTTATACGAACAGAGAGAGAGAACGAGAGAGATCAATTTTGGGTGAGTCTATAACAAAAAATCCATGCAACTTTATAAGTTCTGAATTTCTTCATAAATGAGGAGTATTACAGCAATGCTCTCTCCTCTATGATCACTTCGAGTTTCAGAGAAGTGAATGAAGATAACATTCCCGATGAGAATAATGCCCGATATTATTCCAAGTGAGTTGGAATAGAGGAAATTATAGGAGTTGGGGAGTAACAACTGCTTAATTTCCTTATCACGGCCCCACATATTGCCCTTTCATAGCTCTGAAGTTGCCATTTGAGAAAACAACAGAACGTTCTTTATCTATAGTGCAGCAATAACGTGGAACAACGCCAGGAATTTAGCAGATTATTACTGGTCGTTTTCTGAGGTCCTAGGACCGGATTAGTTCTACTGGGCCGATCTCTAGAAACGTGTCCTGAAGCTGTCAAACTTACAGAAGATTGAATTTGGTGGAATTCTCCGGAATTTAAAGATTCTGTCTTCAATAGGCGATTACTGCCTATAACTCAAATCTACTCTTACCATGCATGATAACACAATCCCCAAGTTTGTTCGATGGGCTTTTCTCAATACAGCAATGATTAGATTTTGTGCATCGAACGTCGGCTACCTTGAATTAGTGATAACAAATTTCTTATAGTATGCTATAAGTTTGAGGCACTCCAAATGTACAGGATGAGCATAAATTATTGAACCCATTTCATAGGTAAATAAAACAATAACAAATGAATGTATCTACGTGAATTTTTTTTATTGAAAAGGCAATTTCAAACAGTTTTATTTACAACACATGCCAACTTCAATAAATTTCCATACAACATCCTTTCATTTCTGATAAAATATTCAGTTTAGGTATAGGTTCTTCTAACACAATCGATTGTGTTACTTTTGAACTATATCATTGAGCGATGATTGGTTCATCTAACTCAAATGAGCCCTAGTCTAGGTTCGATTGCCATTCTTTCTATCACTATGGTTAGTATTCCTCACTTCATCAATGCAATAGGTCATAACTTATGTGGAAATCATCAGAAAGAATACAGCTCAATACTGTAGGATAGAATATACTGTATTTCCATTCTCCTGGAAAACATGTTATTATATAAAGTAAATAACATTTTAATTAACAAAATAAGTATACGTACAAAGATAAGTCACATCTTCTTATCAATATGTAGCAAATAAATGGGGAAATTTATTGCCCTACGGTTAATATTATAGTCAAAGACAAAAGAGCCTTCAAAATAAGAACTCTACTGCGCAGAGAGAGCGCACGTTATACAATGCAGCAGTTTATCTCCCTCGCTCACTACTGAAGAGTAGTGGTACTATGTGATACTGTATCACTTCAGTGATACGATGCGCGAAGGTTCTTTTGTCTGTTGCCAGAATAGATACACGGTGGGGTCACACGCGCATATTCTAGCGGCTAGCCGAAAAGTGTGTAGGCGTAACGTCATAAGTAAACCTCAACATGTAATATATGAAAATATAAAATATAATTTTAGTAAGAAACAGAGAATATTTCATAACCACGTCATAATCGCATTAGATTTTTGCGCATTCAACTCGCGGCCACCACCATGTATTCTAGTAACCGTGTATTACCCCAAAGAATGTCCAGCACAGTGTAACACAACCATCGAACAGCTGTTGTCAAGCTAAGGCTGCGAAATAAAAATCAAGTGCACCAGGAGGTGTGTACACTAGCCACGAAATGCCTCTACTGACTCCTTGGACGGCGTCAAACGCTCTAGCCTCTAGCCGCAGGCTGGCTGTGGAGAGTTCCAGCTCTGGCTGCGTCCAAGTGAAGATGGGTGGATACGATACAACTCCAAACCGTCTCTTGAAAAGCTGAGCTATGCTGTGCGCAAAGACCGCGAGGCACACATTCGTATGCTTTGATTGTCGGCAAGGAACGCTCGTTCAATGTTTTGACTCGAACCAACACTTACAGCCGATATTCAGCAACCGATAGTAGAAGTTCCCTTTGTACCCCATTCTTCATCTTTATCGACCACCTTTTCTCCGAGGTGTACGCAGAAAACAACGTAAACGTAATGTGAACGATTCAAAGCTTCATCACGTCGTTGATATCAGTACAGGCTACTCCTAAAAATCGCTTCAGGCAAATTCTTCAACACGATGAAATGTTTCTATCGATAAAGGACTTTTTGTTTTTTTTTTCACTTCATCGCCCTGCATCGTGTTTTACTGTATAAACGCTCACACATTTTATACGAGTATCTCACTCAAATCTTGATCATCATTATTTCAGCTATAAAAATTCAGAAATTATTGGACAATGAGCTAAATACAGGAGAGTTGCACCGTTACAGGGGATAAATTCATTGTACACGAATAACTGGATTTACAAAATTAGTCTAGTTTGTATGAATCTAGAATAAGAAACTACAGTATTTACTAAGCGAAGTCTGGTGGTGATTGAAGGATTTCATCATTCAAGAACTATGGTGCCTCTGCATTGCTGGGAGGATTCCTGTAATCTATCACAAACAACATTATCACATGCATAACGAGCGGTTCCCACTATTTATGAAAGAGTCGTGAAATCTATTACTTACATAATTTGCAAGAAATTCGTCAGAGCGACAGTTGGTTATATTAATTTTGGAAAGAGGGTTATATTCTTTAATTCTACGTTCTCCCGGTAACAGCTCTGCGCATACCAGCTTGATGAGCATTAGCTCAGCTTCAACAGAAACTAGAAGTATATACTAGAAGTATAAGATAATGTGCGTGTGTGTGAGTTTGTTGAGGGTTTGTCTATGTTGTGTCGCGTGGACTGTCGCCATTTGGCAACTGCTAATCCAATAAGTAGCCAGCAGTCGATTATCACGCAAGGAAAGCTACACACATCCAATCAATTGCGGAATTATTCCCATCAATGGTTAGCCCTTACTAGCCTCGTAGTCGAGAAGGAGGGTGCCCAACCGCTTACCGCTGCTGGCCTTAGCTCCCTCTCCCCAATGCGATTGATGAGCTTCGACGTAATGATCTGTTCTCACACCATGCTTTGCTGGGACTCGCTTCTATGGTCGTAAGTCACCTGCACAAGGCGAGTAGCATTCGCTTAACTAGATACGGCTAGTTGGTCACTTTCAGGTAACTTGTCCATTCTCATTGCTCTTATCACCTGTGTTGAGTTTCAATGAACTCTTAGATTCCATGCAGAATTTCTTATTGAAAATATACTCAAGCTCTCATTATTCAAACAAAGCTTATCGTGTTATAGTAGCATATTGAAGAGTATCTATTGATCACCAACTAAGCTGAATTCATAGCTGAAAATCTCTGGTCGTGAATCCTTCGAGATTTTTCAATGTTCAAGTGCATTTGTTGATGTCTACCACAAGTCATGGTAAAATCATGTTTTCACGTCGGAATTCACAGATAAAAAATCACTTTCAACTAATAAAGGTAGGTTGAAATGATTTAAGAGTCCTGTGTAATCTTGGTGACTATGAATCTAGTGCCATATAGAGTGGTTCAAATAAATTAATAACAACTATTTTTTTTTCATTTGTATACAGATCTTTCATTTTGGTTTTGTATTTCCAAAAAACGAACTTTGGATTGGCCAATCTTGGGTCACGCTGTATATTCGACAACCAACTCGCATCAATTACTGTAATTTTGTTTTTTGTAAATTGGTCGACAATCTCATGAATAGGCTAGCTAAGAAATAAAAATTTGATATGAAAACTACCACATTCAAAGATCAAAAGCGGTCGTTATTACTTTTAAACTTTCAAAGATGCGTCTGTGCTTTGACGGAGCCTGGTTATACATGGGAGGGCCTGGTCTCATCTGGGAGCTGCGAGACAGTCCACAATCACGGTGACTGATGTGGGACGATCTCAGACCCCCCCCCCTCCACGACCGCGCTCTGTTAATGAGATGGCACAGCACTTCCGAAGCGATTACTCGACCTAGAACTGGCAATTATTTATGTTAATTGGATCCGAATCCGGTGACACATGCGCCCCGCCTCCTTGCCAAGCACCGCCAATAAGTTATGTGTCAGTCTCTCTAACAGAGTTGAAGATCTAAGAGAGTTGAATATCTGTTATGAGGAGGTATAGTCGAATAGCTGTTTTGGGGTGCTGGGTTGCTGGTTACAATCGAGAGGTCTTTTACAGTATTTTTTAATTGATACTTTTTCTAGCAAATACTCGTCATAAAATGTAATATCATGTCTTGGGTCAACACGCTCCTAGGAGGCTTCCATAGTGCGTAGGAAATGGCTATGTTGGTCAATCGACTTGTATCTGCTTTATTGGTTATCTGCTCTCTCTCACCATGAAAGTGAATTTAACAGCAAAGCAAATGGCTAAAAAGTAATAAAGTAACTCTCTGAAAGCAGAATTCACATTACATGTTAGATCTGATACATGTAGTAACCTAAATACTACATGTTGAGGACCTCTAGGAAAAAAGCTCCAAGACATCTAGATTTTATCATAGATAGCTCTAAGCTCTAAGACATCATAGATTATCGAAAATTATCTATTTGTATATGTAATGAGGGGGTTGAAACCAATAGCAATAATTGTGTTGCTAGTTGCGATCAAAAATTAATACTTTCACAGTTTTTCTGAATACAGTGAATAGATTCATTTTCTATGTAAGAAGGATTATTGTAACATGTTCTACATTGGTTTAAACTGTTTATAGAAGGCTAGCATAGAGGGTAGGTAATGCCTGTGTTTACCAATCGATAATGAGGGAATCCCCAGTTGTAGAGCCGGTACTGAACCGGTGCTCATTAATTAAAACTGCTCAAAATTTTATGTCGTCAGCCACAGAATGACGTTTGAGGCGCATGAACCCCCCTCACCGCGCGTTCCACCACATACCTCGAAAGGGGGACAAAAATTCGTGCATTGGGAGCCAGGAATTTGATTAAGCAGAAGTCATTACGGTAGCCAGATAATCTCTTGATTACGTCATAATTCAGCTAGATGAGTCCAGGCTGTTGAAACTATCAGAAGGTCTAATTCATGAATGCAGCTCTCAAAATTATTCGGGACCCAATTTACATGTGAAAGTATCGTCCAACAAAACTCGCTGTCTCTAAAAGTAGCGAGCAGGCTCATTTTTGTACCCCTGCTAGCTGATTAACCAGCGCCTGATGAAGGCAATAAAGATAACATTACCTTGTGGGCCCATTAAAAACAGAGGGGGAACTTGCAATCTAATACGGAAGTCCCCTCTAATTTGGTTGTAATAATTTCGTTACGCAGTAAATTGTGAAAAGTCCAGGACCAATTTCATTTACTCTATTCGTCTCCGAGGTATAATAGCTGGTATGACATGTTATCGTACTTCATCATAATTTGGTTGTGATGCTCTTAGAATTGAATCCAGTATATTTTTCCATTTATACCTTTCCAAACACTTTGCTTCCATTCAAATTGATGTGTTCTATCATAGATCTACCATTCTTTAAGGTTATAAGTTTCTCTATTCAGTTTTTTCCTTGTAAAATTTTGGAGAAGAGGTTCAATTCATTTGAGTAACCAACTTAATAAGTTCAATAATAGTAAAAATAATATGTTTCTGAATTGAAAGCTGAGAGAAGAGATGCATCATTATAATGATGATGGATATTAAATTAGATCTGTTTTTAATTAATAGATTAATTCGATCTGTTGAGAGCGAAAACATTCTGGATGTATGAAGAAACACAGAATGTACTCGTATATTCATACTCGTATGCTGAACATTCTGGAGAATCCCGTTCAAACGTAATCAGGGATCATCACAGCCATAGTTAAGAATGTACAGAGACTATATTCATGGAATGAGACATGAAAAGTACTATTTCTATAACTCTTCTACTACAACAACAACAAATATAATTCAATTCTATGAGCAGGAAATAAAATGTATTATTGAATAGAGCTTTATTTATGTTCAATCTGATGAACTCAAAGACCTGGAAAACTAGAGAGCTTTTCTGCAAAAACGAGTTAGCAAAGCACACAAAATCAACAGGAACGTAACTTTTGTGAACCTGCGAGAGCGAAAATGGCCTGATATTGTGCGTTGCGGTTAGATTTTTTAATTCCTATTGTCGTGAAAATAATTTATTATTCAATGTGGGGAGCACAACATTTTGGTGAACGTGAATGTGGCCAGCATGGCTGTTTTCCACTCGAATATTCACAGTGACTGGCGTGGGACACTTTTTTAGCAGTCACTGCAGGTAAATTGGGAATGGGAGTGACGAGTGTTGAAATAAATTGATGCATTCTATGGACTTATTTACTTCTGATCCGTTGCATGACAGGTATATTTAAATGGATAAAGTGTACAGATAGATACTGAAGTTGACAGAAGAATTGGAAAAGGTATTTTCATATCAGACCATTTTAATATTATTAGTAGCAGTAGCATCAGTGAAAAATCCCAGGTATTATTTATTTGTGTTGGTGAAGGTGCATTCTGATCTCACCATCAAAGAAATCTCACATGCTCTTTTCATTGGTGGCAACTGGCATGAATAAGACTCTCAACAACAATTTAAGGAAAAGATAACGATACTATTGTGATACACAAACTCTGAAGATATTGATCTCGACAGAAATCAGTCTCTCATACCGTCTTAGACTGATAGGAGCCTTTTGATAATCACTTCTAAGCATGAACGAATATAGATCTAGCATCTTTTGTAGACTGAGTGCATTGAAGAAGATTTGAGAGCAGAGTATCTGACGAACAAAGTAAAAGCTATTGTAACCAGCTGAGAGAGGCTCGTGTATGATATACGCGAATAAGGGCTTGAAAAGGGAGGCGGAGAAGAATAAGGGTTGTAAACAACGAAGGAGTCCCGAGTCGAGTGGGAGGGGTGGTTTCTGTGAAGTTTCTTCATCGACTCACCCCAGTATTCAGGGCCTCAATAACAGTATCTCCTCGTCAGACACTTAGTAGAATTACTCGAGGGCAATTTCAATAAAATATCGTTGCCGTCAGGTGAGACGAGCTGGGCGCACATCTCCTCTCTCGAGAGCTTCGATTCCCTCGAGGAAAGGGGACTAATGAATTATTATAATACGATACCTCAAAAACTATTTATCTCTTTCTCTCTAAGCACAGGCGTTGAGAAAGAGAGAGATAGTTAAGTATTTTTAGCCTCACTG
Source organism: Laodelphax striatellus (assembly GCA_017141395.1). NCBI lineage: Eukaryota > Metazoa > Arthropoda > Insecta > Hemiptera > Delphacidae > Laodelphax > Laodelphax striatellus. Next base: position 26,164,622 of record CM029531.1, read on the forward strand.
GAGGGCACCACTGGGGAAAAGTGGAAGATAAGAGCTGAAAATGGAAATGAACAACGGAAACGAGAAGGTTGAGATCTCTTATGAGCATCATTACTTCAAAGAGGAACCAACTGAGAAGCGTGAAGAAGGAATGACTCTTGAAAATGCATTACAAACATTGCACAGTTGATTCATTCCATGACAAGTTAGTGGGAAAGCATCTTCAAATCCCATCATAAAACTTTTATCAATATGAAAAAGAGAATAGAGCACAATTCGTGTCTTCAGATCCAGCTGAGGAAGTATTATTTTCTCATCAACTAATTCCTTTCAACTCTCTTGTAAGAATTGATCAGTGAATAATGATACTTTTAATTGTTTCATATTAACATCTTATTTCTTGTTGAAAATTGTAGTTTTGAATTCACACTTTGCTCTGGGATAATAAAATAGTACAGAATGAGTGAGCTACCCGGAAGAGCGTACCCAATAAAATAATTACCTCCTCATTCGTGACGTCTCTTCTGTTTGTACATCATGTATAAACTCACTTCTACTCCTCATAGCAATCTAGATTGGTTTCATTACTGGATACCCATGCAAAATCATGAAATTTTCCTGAAATTAAGCTGAATTATTAAATGAATAATATTGGCTATTGATAGTGATAATAACAATAGTATAGCCAACATCTCATTTCATTTTATTTTTTCAACTTCAAAACCATATTATTATTATTGGGTGGAGACGTTGATAATATGTCGGAGAAAATAGTGGATGTGGAATATTCTCCTCATTCTTGAAATTAGTTCCGTATTACTTATGAATGATAAACTCAATGACAAATCAAAAGGACGTCATGAAGTGGATGGTAAGTTCAATGGAAATTTAGGAAGTGAATTATAGCAAGCCAGTTAAGCGAGAGCCGAACTTTTCAACGCCTCCATAAAGACGAAATTACGTTCCCTGGAGGACAATTGTTGTACATAGAATTTTGAGACAGTTGAGAGGCACTAAATCGGCCCTGTAATAAGAAAGGCTTGCCTGCGGCGGTAATTGCTGCTTGGCGGTGACAATTTCAGCAACTACAAAAGCTGCTGCCGTTTCTCTCTTGCACTTCATGTTGAACGGTCGCAAGCAGAGTTTTTCATTTGAAATTTTCATCAAGAAAGCTTGGAGGGGACAAGCGCTAATCATGATTAATTACAGCCCACCTGCAACCGAGGTAGAAAAACAGGCAGCGCTCTGGATTATTACTGTCGGTAAGCAAGTGCTCTTGGTTTTTGCACTGCACAGGCTTCAAAACGCAAACCCTTCAAGTCAAGTGCTCGGGTCAAACGTTTCACTGAAACAACTGGTATTATTTGATCACGTGCAATTGCAGATCGAGACGATAAAGCCGTTCTACAGTCAATTAAGCTTCATATTCTGAACTGGATCAGAATAATAGTTAGAAGGAGAATAGAATTATTTTATTTATTATAGTACTATGAAATTACAGTTCTCGAGATTATAACAAACATAACATCAATTGACATCACTGAAAATCATCTTATGAATAGAATTTCATACTGATAATACAATGATTGTTGTAAAATTTTCAATGCATTACGGATTAGTATGGAATAACCGAATCTTATTGTTGACATTGAAATTTCACCCAACACCTTTTTTCTTCAATTCCTTCTCCCCACCTCGCCTGATGAGGCCATACAATATAAAAAATATAATACAATATGTGTGAATCGATATATACATTATAATACAATACAAAAATGGTTGTGTAATATATGAGTTTGAAAAATAAGAAATGATGAATCGGAACACAATAAGAAGAATATTCCATATTGCTATGCTTAGATTGGGACTAGAGACTAGAGTGCTATTATAATGATAGTGCAAGCAACATACGAAAATCTTATATCATGATTAGAGTACTATTATAATGATAGTGCAAGGAATATGTGAAAATCCTTCTTTTCCAGATGGACATCAAAGTGTGATTTTCGAATCCTGCAGACCGAGATCAACATGAGCTGTCTTGTATGTCTGATATTGCTCATGTCTCTCTAACTCTCTTTGTCTGTCTCTCTCATGAACTTTGTATTGATTGAAACTCATTCTCAACATAGAATCTCATTTTCCACGAATGAATGTGTTTATTCTATATCTTTCATGATAAGTTCCCACTGTTCCCCACTAAAGAGTAGATTAAATAGAGATGAAAAATTAGTTAAGTGTAGAGAAAATTAAAAACCAACCAAAGTTAGTGTATCTGATGGTTTACTCTGTCCACAAGGTAATTATTATTGTCTGACATATAATACATTTCTATCTCTCTAACTAGGAATTAAATTCATTATTTATACGCATGGAGTAATCACAGTCAACAGAGGTTGTCAGGTAGCATGATATTATTTGCAACTATTCAGATAGCACTGTTCTGACAGTTAGTTATTCCATGTTATATGAATGCGTGGCTTAGTTGTCAACTGCAATAATTAGGTATCAAGAATACGACGAAGTTTGTCATATATATCGTATTTACACATAATACGAGGGAGAGAGAAAGGTAGAGACTGTGACTTTTAGCAAAATTGGATCAAAAGCTGATTCTCTTGATCAGCTCATTTGCTGATGGATAATCATTATTAATGAAGACTCGAATACGTTCCATGACTAGTATAGGAATTAAGAATAGTGAAGGTATAATCACTGAGGAGAGAATTAAATACCACACAGGAGAGATCTCCGTCCTCTGTGCAATAATATAAATAATAACATGTGGATATGTTTTAACTGTTCCAGAACACCTCCAGGTCACACCCCCAATAGTAAGGGGTAGTTGATGATGTCATGTGCACTGAAACATACCTTTCACATCACTACTTACGTTATCTTGAGTAGAAACGTATGTCAAAATAAATTCATTGATTACTTATCATTATAAATGCTGATTCGAATGTAACACAATCGACTGTCTCTTATAAAATAGAGTCATGAAGTGGAAAATAATTTTCTATTTATGACTTCATACAAAGTTGAATTCGTATTTGAATAAATTCGTTCGGATCCATGCGGGATCAAACAACATATTTTTGGGATATTCTCAGCATAACCGTGAATTTTTTACAAGTGTTGAATAATAATGAGGACTATCGTTTCATCACTTTTTCTTCTTCTAAATGAAAGTGGTGGATAAACATCATGTAATCAATATAGCAGTATTACCTCATAATTATTATCTTCATATGGAATTAATTTTTTACTGATGTTGATGAGATTTGTCTAGGAATTATTATCTTCAAAGTTTTAAAATCACAAGTACATTAAAAATTCTTCTATTTCTTGAGTGAAGTATAATTATAAGTCAAGGATAGTAACAGAAAGCCTTTCAGTATAATTTTTTAGAGAGATAGGCGTGCGGATGTCGTACATTTCTTCTTCTTCCTCTTCCTCTTCCCTTTTCAATTTTCTTCTTCTTCTTCTTCTTCTTCTTCTTCTTCTTCTTCTTCTTCTTCTTCTTCTTCTTCTTCTTCTTCTTCTTCTTCTTCTTCTTCTTCTTCAAACATCCTATTCTAATGCTTGAACAGGTTGTAGTGTATGTATGTGTTGGTGAGTATTGCTCCACTTTGAGAGCCCGCGCGGTACTTAGCAAACGGAAAATCCAGTTGATACATTTTTAATCCTATTAGGGAGTCTAGCTGCAGCCACAATCCGGGCTGTCTCACATCAAGGGCCAAACAACGAACAACGAATAATCAGCCCTCTAAACCGACTTAGTAAGCCGAGTGCAAAACAAGGTTCTGGATAGCATCCATATATCTTTGGACTAAATCACTAGCAAATCACGGTCCGGATTCCAGTTCACTTTAGTATTCTATTCTATTAGGTTGCTTCCTAGAGAACAATTCTTACTATCTACAGCAGCATCTACATCAGATACAAATAGATCAGTCTCTCCATGGATTGATCTAGTAGAGAATAAAATTCATATCTATATTAATAAAAGAGAGTTGGTGTCTGTACGCTCGCTTATAACTCGAGAACGGCTGAACCGATTTTGGATTCGTTTGAATTTTTAAAGCACTGGTTAACATAATATGTATTAAAATATAAGAAAATCTCTCTATAATTAATAAATAATTAGTAAATTTTAATATAATGTTTTCTTTACTTGATAAGTTCATTGTTCAATGTTTTTTTTCCTTTGGTTGATGAGTTTCACAAAGTTGCGAATCTTTAAACACTTCTTAATTCAATTTAATTTTGATTTTAGTTTTTTATTTTATTGTTTTTAAAGTTTTAATATTTTAAATTTAATTTAGAATTGAATTTAAAGATTGATTTAATTCATTTGGCTTCTAATGAATTATCAATTCATTATTTGCTTTTCAAATTCTTTTTAAATGCTGCAGAAGCCTAATGCATTTAGTTTAAAATTTTTGTTACTTCTGACCTCACTACCGGCGCACAAGATTATCTTTTGCCGGTAGTGCCATATTAATTGTTAACAATACTGTTGATGGTTTAAAATTTATTCTCAAGGTAATTATTATTATTTTTTTTGTATGTTATGCTAATGTTGTACCAATTTTACTTTGTATTGTTAACCAATATTATTATTGTTGTATAATTTACTTTTTGGCAATAAACATCTTGATTGATTGATTAAAAAAAAAAATTAATGACCTAACTTATCAAACATGGCATCCATTTTGATCCAGTCCAAACAACAATGCTCCTATGAAATCGATGTGTAGTTGAAGGTGCTACAATATAGGTATTCCCAAAGACGATCTCGGTGGTCTGTTGGATAGCGACTCTGCCTTCCACGCAGAATTCTCGGGTTCGATTCCGAGACAGGTGAAATTTTTTTGGCAACTTTCAGCATTGATTAATATTTATTATTATCCACTCGCTTTATAAAATTAGTATATTGCAGATTTCTTTTAATTTCCATCAATAAAGCGAGTGGATATAGATATTTTTACTTCGTGACATTTTTTTCGTGGGGGGGGTGATATGAAGGGGAGACATTTGGGGGGAAGAGGTGGGTGACATGAAGGGGGTTATTTGAGGGTGACATGAAGGGGGACATTTGGGGGGGTTACATGAAGGGGGCCAATTGGAGGAAGAGGGGGGTGAAATTTGGTGGGAAAGAGGGGGTTGACATGAAGGGGGATTTGTGGGGAAATGAAGGGGGGCATTTGGGGGATGACATTTTTTGGGGGTGGCATGAAGGGGGAACATTTGTGGGGAGAAGAGGGGGGGACATTTGGGGGGGGAGAGGGTGATACGAAGTTCGCCGGGACAGCTAGTAATTATATTTTTTTTTTTTTTTGACCACAATGGATCACTTTAGTCTAATCACGGGCACGGGTACGTCCTCTGTGGGCTCCATTGTCCTGTAATCTCCTTCTCTCCCAATACCTCTTCAAATTTTCCGATCTCGCTCGCCTCTGCTCATCCGTCAATTGAACATTCCTTCTCACTCTATCAACCTTGAACTTCCAGGTCCTCAAACAATTGTCTATCTTTGGCTTATCCGTTGCATCCTCAATTCCCAATCCAAGCTCCTCCAGATCCTCCCTGACCTCCACAATGTACCTTCCGCAATACTTCAAACCAAGTCCTCTGGTTATAAGTTGCTTCAGCAACCTATCCAGCGGCATCCTCAATATGTGTAAGAAGTGCGAAATTCGCCGCTTTTTCATAACACTGATTATTGGCTCTGTAAACTGATACACTGTTTCGTTAGTCGGTATTCTCCAAACGCCATCCTTTTTGTAATTTTTATTAATACACTTCCGAATAATTCTGCGTTCTGTTTTAATAATCTGGTCACTTTTGCCATCGTTTTTTATTTGTAGCAGAGTCTCACTAGCATAGAGAGCTTCCGGGAGAATCACAGTTTTATAATGTTTTATCTTTGCATTTGTTGAGAGACATTTCTTATTATACGTTGACTTGGTTAAAATGTAAGCATTTCTCATTTTACAAGCTCTGTTGTTCCAGGAAAATTTTTCTTTCAAGCCAATATCAATTATCTCACCCAAGTATTTGAACTTTTCTACCAATCTTAAACTCTGATTACCAATTTGAATTCTATTTATACATAGTGGCTGTAACGGCATTATTTCTGTTTTCTCGTACGATATCTTTAGTCCAATCTTCCCTGCAATGTTCTCCAAACCAATTATTTGACACTTCACCTCTTCCATATCTCTAGCTAATAAGGCTAAATCGTCAGCGAATCCCAAACAGTTAGTCTTAACGGATTTTTTACCACGGCCAATACTCACCTCTGGTGGATTTTCCATGAACCACTTTCTCATGATAAAATCTAGGGCTATGTTGAATAACAACGGTGAAAGCCCATCCCCTTGTCTTAAACCAGTTCTAATCGTAAATGATTTGGAGACTTCCCCGCGAAATTTAACCTTTGACTCAGTATTTTTTAAAGTTAGTCCAATAATTTTGACCAGTTTTGGATGTAAGCCATAGTGTCGCAATATTTTCAAAAGACTCTCTCTATGGATACAGTCGTACGCTTTCTTAAAATCGATAAATGTTATGAATAGTTGTCCGGATCTTTGCCTAAAATACTCCATAATTAGCTTTAGTAATTATATCTATATTAATAAAAGAGAGTTGGTGTCTGTACGCTCGCTTATAACTCGAGAACGGCTGAACCGATTTAGATGATTTTGGATTCGTTTGAATTTTTACAGCACTGTTTAACATAATATATATTAAAATATAAGAAAATCCCTTTTTAATTAATAAATAATTAGTACATCAATGACCTAACCTATCAAACATTTCACAAACTTCAGTTCATACTTGTCGTCCAAGCGGCTACGGAAAGATGATCGTGTATTTGAGATGGGAAAATCTGCTCGCAGACCCTAAGCTTCGGTAGCGTAGTGCTAGAGCATCTGCGTTGTAAACATGAGGTCCCGGGTTCAATTCCCGCTCCGAACCATTTCTTTTTGTACTAGGTTTTCTACTCTAATTATTTTTTTACGCTAGATTCATCAATTAAGAATGAGTTATCGTTCGTATCATACATGTTGTATTGTTTTTATTCCTAAAATTGAAGAACGGGAATAAAATAAAAAAAAAAATAGATTTAAAAAAATAAAAAATAAAAAGGGAGAAATAAATATGAAAAAAAATTCTTTTAATTAAAATAGGACTGATAGAAATTTGAAGAACGGAAATAAAATAAAAAAGAATAAAATAAATTAAAATGAAAAATTAAAAATAAATACATCAATAAATATGAAAAAAATTCTTTTAATTAGAATAGGACTGATACAAAATTGAAGAACGGAAATAAAATCAAAAAAATATAAATTGAAAAAAAATAAAATAAAATACATTAAAATAAAAAAAAAAAAATAAATAAATGAATCCTATAAATAAATATGAAAAAATAATTGGTGGGAGGAGGGTGACATTTGATGGGAAAGAGGGGTTGACATGAAGAGAGGATATGGGGGTGACATTTGGGAATGGAGGGGCATTTGTGGGATGACATTTTTGGGGGTGGCATGAAGGGGGACATTTGTGGGGAGAAGAGGGGGGACATTTGGGGGGGGGGGAAGAGTGCGATACGAAGTTCGCCGGGACAGCTTGTAAATCATAAAATCAGATCTCAACCTAGATGACAGGCTGTCTGGCTGTCATTTTCTAGAATTGAAGGGTCCAGGGGAAAAACGAACAAAGTCACAAAAAATTGAAAATTGAGTTATTGGTATCACTGGATAGGTTATTTCTTGCTCTACAAGACAGCATATTCAAACCTGGGGAATAACGAACACAGTCCAGGAGAAATGCTCTAGAAAAATCAACGTACATGGAAAGAACGATCAAAGTCCTTCCATTGTATCGAAAAACGGACATAGTCCATTATGATGCGTGAAAGAATGATCAAGGTCACATTGCTTTGAGCAACAGCAACAGCTGATCGCGAGAATTTTAAGGTTATCAGAAGTGCTCTTCTGTTATTTTGATCTCTCAAAGTATTTCAAGTTTTTAATATGTCTACAAACAGTGATAGTGAGGATAATAATGATTTTTCTCCAAGCAATGCCAAGAGAAGAAAGAAGACTGGAAGAATATCGGATGCAACAAAGAAGATTCGCAATCAGAGTCATGCACTGGGACCAGACTGCAAGTGTCATAGATATAAGTGCTTTGAAGTGATTTCACCGGAGGAACGGGAAGATTTAATTAAACAGTTTAATTTATTGGAATCTTTCAATGTGCAAAATGCCCACCTATGTGGCCTTATTACTATTGGACCTGTCGCTCGCCGCAGACCTAGGGCAGATGTAGATATCGCTAATCCCAATGACTGTTCGTATGCTTATAAAGTTCGAATTAAACGAAATGACATTATTGAAGAGGTATCAGTTTGCCACAAAGCCTTCATCTCCCTCCATGGAATTACAAACAGGCGAACAGTTTCACTTAAAAGGCTCTAGTGACAACAGGTGTATCTCCAACCGACATGAGAGGCAAGCACAATAGTCATCACCACAAACTAAAGGAAGAAACTTTAACCAAGATATGTGATCACATAGGATCCTTCAAAAGTCGCAAGGCTCATTACAGCACAAAGACAACAACTCTAGAACCTACTTAGATGAAGATCTGAACATTAAAAAATGTACAATCTATTTTTGGAAGCTTTTCCTGGAAATAAAGCATCATATGAAACCTACAGAAATATTTTCAATTCAAAGTTCAACATTAGTTTTGGCTACCACGGTCGGATACGTGCAGTAAGTGCGACGAGTTCAAAGCAAATATGCAAAATATGGAACTATCAATAAATAAGGCTGAAAATAATTTGGACATTCTACACTCTTTGAACAAAGAAAAAACAGCGTTAGAAACAGAAAACATGCTACATAAGAGACGAGCAGAGAAATTCTACGAAATTAAAAGACTTGCTAGGAAAAACTGCAGAAAATCCCCAAAAGACAGCTGTATTGCTATGGACTTCCAAAAAAATTTACCGCTTCCAAACTTATCAACCAATGATGTATACTATAAGCGTCAACTTTCTTTCTATTCATTTAATGTTCATGAACTCAGTACAGGAAGATCGGTATTCTATACTTACGATGAAACCGTTGCAAAGAAGGGATCAGAAGATGTGGCATCAATGTTATATCATTACATATCAAAAATAATGTCCTGTGATGTGCGTAACTTGCAGATTTTTTGTGATTCGTGTTGTGGACAAAATAAGAACTACTATGTTTTCAAATTTTTGTACATTGTGGTGCATAAATTGAATCTATTGGATACTGTATCAGTTGTATTTCCAATAAGAGGCCACAGCTATCTTGAGTGTGACAAAACATGGCCTTTATCAATCAAAAAGCGCCTTGTGAGATACCAGAAGATTGGAGGGACGAATTCAGAAAAGCACGTTCAAAACCGCAGCCGTTCCTAGTCCAAGATTGCCAACAAAACATGTTCCAATCATGGAAACACACAATGGACAAGTATTTCCTGAAAAAATGTCCCTTCGCTACTCGACCTCTAAGGAAATAAAATAGATATAGCCGAAGAAGGGCTATTCTCCATAGAGAATTCTACACGTCTCCATTTGAGAAGAAATTTGTATTGAAAAATGATCGTTCCGGCAGACTTTTGAAATTTTCCAATATTGATCCTCCTCCTGTAATGTGTTATTCAACAAAATTGAAAGTGAAGAAAGAAAAATTGAAAGATCTCATGTTTCTAAAGCGTTTCTGTGGACCTAAGGCACAAGAATTTTTTGAGAGTTTGCAACCACACGAGGAAGATGAACCTGAAAGTGACAGAAGTGATGTGGAAAACATTGACAATTAAAATACGTGAGTAATGTATTCAGATTTAAATTTTTCAAGTTGGATTAAGATTTTTCAAGTGATGTGGAAAACATTGACAATTAAAATACGTGAGTACGCCCTAATGTATTCAGATTAAGATTTTTTCAAGTTGGGACTTTGTTCGTTATTTCCCTTTCTCATTTGTTTTCAACTCATATTTTTTTTCAAATTTTATTGATGCAATTGGAAAATTCAATATTTTTCATAATTGCAAGTAAAATAAACATGTATATTCAAGTATTTGAACATTAAAATACAAATACCAAGTTAAATTTTGTATTTAAATGAATTAAAAGTTAGTTTCTTAGTTTCCCACAAAAACGTTCTGAGTGACTTTGTCCGTTTTTTCCCTGGACCCTTCAATTATTGATAGAAAAGACAGCATACGAGAATAAGAATGATCTCATCGGACCTCAGATAACAGTTTAGCTCATATTGTACCAGAGGATAGTGCCCAAACAAAACAGAATTTACTCTCTTGATACACATAAACACACAGAAGAGAAATGGTTCTCTCATTGGCCACGAGGTACTCTCCTATAATCCATAATGTTCGCGTTCTATGTAATTTTGTTATGTAATGAGCATGCGTTCTCATCAGCCGACCTGCATACTAAAAGGATTTCTGCTGCAGGAGAATTTCATCAAGGGAAGCAATACACATCATAAGCGTATTATCCCTTTATACAACCCGGTGCTGCAGCTGCTCATCTTCTACCAAATTATATAATTTTACACCAGAGGGAAATAATTGTGTGAGATATATTTTGGCAAGATTTCCTACTTGGACAGTTGCTAGTACAGATTTTACGACATGACAGTTCTAAAAAATAATGTCGAGCTTCATATTGCAGTTTCTGCCTCCAGGAAGTTTCCAAACTTCTTGACAGTGTAGCAATGTAGATGTTGGGTTGGAATGACTGTGATTTGATGTTTGAAACGACTTCCCTGTGAATTTCTTAACCCACATTCGTCCTGAATATCCTGCAGTGCCAATTATTCGAGTTAATCCGCGGTACGAGCCCACAAAGTTATTATAACATAGAGAACCCTTGCCACTATGCTTTCTCTGTGGTTATAATCGGGGAAAATAAAATATTTTGTCAAGAAAACTAGCTTTATATTCCATCTGCATTTAATATTGGCACATAGTGGAATTTAGTTGATACTCCAAACCTATTCTAAGTAGTATTTATTATTATCTTTTATCTTGTATAATCTAATCTCGAATACTGATAGCTCTCCCTGTTTGAAAAAGCACCACTCCTGAGAAGTGTCAATGGAGCAAGGAATAAATAAATTAAATGACATTGATTCAATATTACTGGGTACCAACAGTGTTATTGTTATGTAATAGCAGAGACAATTTAACTACTAATAGTTGATATTGATTTTGGTAATAGGGAGCATTCCTCGATCACTCATACGCTGGTCTGATATCGATGCGCTTGGAAAACGACATTGTGCAATGATATTAAAATCAATGAGTTCCACCCCTAAAAACTCAATCACAACTGTAAATAGTTAATTTTAACTTCTAATGATACGTTTTTTTTTCGAATTCTCTCCATTAAAGACGGGATAAGAGTTTTCAAATAATAATAATATTATTTTCAGTTTAATAACAGAATTATGTTTAAATGCAAGTCAATTCAAGTATTTTCACTTTATTATTTTCTTCGATCATAATTATGACCATCGAATGAAATTGTTCCGTGGCTCATACATTATGTATGTATAGGAAAAAAGATAATAGATTTCAAAACATTAAAGCGATAGATGAAGAAAAATGAAGAGAGTAAGTGGAAGACAGATTGAGAGAAGAACATGTACCAGTCCAGAAGAGGAGAGTGGTAAGAGTGGACGCGTATGAATGATTCAGGATGAGGTTGTCCAAGAGCGAGATGGTCGAAATTGAAGGGACAGAAAGAAAATAAAGGGCGCACTCATATATCTTGGCGGAAAGCTGTTGGAAATAAAAGCCGTGGAACTGTCTTGGACGAGCCTGGTCGGAAAAGTCTTGGAGGTTGATGTGATCGGTGGGGTGGAGGGGAAGGGGATTGAGAGAATGAGATATTGCGTTGCTGCCTGAGCAGGCAGCTTGTAGAGCAGCGCAACACAGCGATGGTTTTAAGCGAGCCAATATTAGGGCACGATCCGCGGTCTCTCTGTCATGCTGCGTTTTCAAACGACACCCACGGAATTCCCGCGCGCGCGAAAATTGAGCGAAGCATTCCCAAAATGATTTATAACAAAGTCAAAGAGACGTTTCCCAAAATATATTATTATATCTCGGTTGACTGGTGCGCCTGCTCCTGGCTCATTTGAATATCTGAGAGAACAAGAGCGGAAATGGCCAACGAATGAAGATGGAGAGAGACCTTGGAATTTACGGTAGCAGCTGCACATTAAACACTCACTGACTTCTGGGTGTCTTGGCTAAAAGAATGGGTTCAAACGTTTGCCGAATAATACCTGCATCCAATTCTCAATCGCGAATACGAACTGTCTTGCCAAGCTCAGTGTCAGTGATTTTTCGATCAGATTAGGTTTGAAAAAGACATATTATATTTAAGGAACATTGTGAAAAAATTTTTTAGCTGAGAACTTTCACAAGTAACATCTATATTCTGCATCTCTGATACTAGAAGTATTCTATGCTCAGAAGTTTTTCACTCCTAAGTCAAACAACAATTCTATTTGTAATTCAGCTACGTATAATAAAAAGAGTGATTAGTAGAAGAGCCCACATTAGTTTTAATGAAATATTATTGTTTTGCTTATCCAGATGACAAGAACAGTCTATTTGAAAAACACAACAGCTGATATTACAGTTTATTTCTAGTAAGATACTGTCTCACGTTTTTGTAATCGGTTCTAGTTATGTATTGAAATCAAATGTGGGGTTCTTCTGCAAAAGACGCAAAAAAATTACTGGACTTCCGTACTGTTCGCACCCTTTACACAATAAGCACTATACACTTTTTTCATCGGGATTTAAGGTTTTAAGTTCACTCATACGGTAAACATACAGACACAGTACACAGAACCCACTTTTCGGGTTTTCATAACCATTAATCGCATTAAAAACTTGAGTTTGTATTCTTTCTTTTTTTGGGAAGCAATCCCTTTCCTAACGATGGGAATGAGGAAATATAAAAGCCTGCGTTTGAAAAAGCGATAATCGCACTCTCCAATATAACTTCACTTAGGAAATCTAATCCAAAATTACTTTCAAAAGGGTGTTTCATTGATGACGATTCACGATAGAGCACAATGGTGCGGTATTCCGTCACTGGAACCTGCACAATGCATCGTACATCATCATGCTCTGAGAGAATAATATTGAGTTGAAATAATTGAATGGAAATAATTATAATAATAACGAATTGAATTTTATATCAAAGGAATTCATTGCTAATTGAACTACAGTAATTTGTTACCTGGTAATAGTCATTATTGGAACTCTGATATCCCAAACAAATCACCGAGTTTCATTGTTTAACTAATGTTTAAAATATCCATTTAATGAATAAATTTTGTCTACTTTCATGCTCTGTGTAGAATGCTACATCCATTGGCTGAGTATACATTACTTGGAAAACAGAATTTCATGAATTTTGAAGTATATTATCATTGATATTATTCTGCTACCGGCCTACCGCTGATTTAAAACATTTAGGAAATGGATTTCAGAGTGTGAACGTCTACTACTCTAAAAAAGCTTCAAGCAGTAATCTGAAAATGCGTTAATTAATTAATTGGAAGTGAGAAGTGCATTCCAGCTTTTTGTATAGTCGAGTAATCAAAGACTTTTTCATAACCGAATCTATCACATGTGACTGAAACTCAATGGACTAGAAACGTTTCATGGATGAGTGATAAAATAATTGAATCAGATCTCATAATAATAATGGATTCATAATTGAACGCATCAACAATAAATTAATTATGTTAAATTAGACAGTTTCATCTGAATAATATGAACTGGTTTGTAATTAAAATGAAGTGTTATCATAATGTGTGTGAAGGTATTTAATTATTAATGGCAGGTAACTAAAAACTGGTCACTGAACAAATACTCCTGAAACACATAATAAGTTATTCATCTAAAGCGGATTAGTTTTATTTTAGCGGAATAATTAATTTTAGGGGATTTAATTAATAGTATTGTTTATCGTATAAGAGAACGATAAATTAACAAATTTTCCATTGAACTTCGTCAATTTCATTCTAAATATGGAAATTCTCAGTACCAATAACATATCATGGAGATTGGAACGATTTCAATTAGAATGATTAATCAATTCAGTTGTTGCTATACATAAGGGACCATCGTGAGTGAAGAATTTCATGGTTTTAAAGATTTAGGTTTCATGAATTCTAATATTTATCGAATCAAATCAAATTTTTAATGCTCACATTATTTCAAAAGTTTTTCCATCCCTTTTCTAAGGGAGGACGATCAAAGTCAGGAAAGCTTATTTTCATGCTTATTGGCCTGAATTATAGAGAAAATACTAAGTAATTTAATGTCTTATCGTACGTTAAAGGAAAATAGAGTTTTAGGAACGTAGAGAAATCGGAGAAGAAGATCATTATGACTATTTTTAGTCAATGTTAATGTTGAAATTCACAAATGAAACTCCGGTACTGTACATCTATTTAATCGATAACAACTTCCTATGCAACGGATATAGTTATCCCTGAACTGGATCCACTGACAGGAATGGCATTTTGGAATAATAGCATTCCGATCACTAATCATGAATTATGTTAATTATGCAGGTATTCGCTACCGATATGATATTCCACCAACTTGTACTTTCCTGGTGGGTGATTGGAGTCGAATCAGTAATCCCCCGGCGTTCTCTCAGCGAATCACTGCGTCGATATTGGACCTGGTAAGGGTACTTATTTGAAAAGTTCAATAAATCTCTCTTGTTTGTCCAGAGCACCTTATGCAGATGAAGAAACTGGTAGAAGAAGTTTTCTCCACGTAAAATAACCCATTTGCCGAAGCAGGTTAATCAACTTGTGAAAGCTTTTCTCCTCGTACTTTTCTTTCTCTGGCTCTATTTTCTTCTGTTTGAGAGTTCGGTTCAACTCATTCGACTATCTCTCCTCCTCGCCTCGTCCCGGGAGATCGTATGGCAGGAAATCGGGTCGAACGGCAAGGGAATTGCTAACTTGCTCTTCGCGTAAATATTCATTGCTTCGCCCTCCCGGATCAAAACTACGTTCGACAGTTGCGCCGATAGAATCGAGTTCACAATAACACATGGAATGGAATTGAAGGCAGCATGAAGTAGCTAATATACTATAATACAATAAATTGTGAGTTTTTCCCATAATAAAATTCCACGATTATCGACTGGAATTATATTGAAAACCACTATAGTTGAACCTCGGTTTCAAGAGCCCCGATTTAACGAATATTCAGATTGAACGTACTCTATTTATTTAAAATCTCTTTGAAGCGTAAAAAACACTCAATGTAGTGTATATTGCAACCCCGTTTCGCGAATATCTCGATACAACGAATTTTTTCTCGATCCCTTGAGCCACGAAAAACAGGGGTCCACTGTGTACACAAAACGCCTAGTCAATTGAATATGATGTCAATGACAAGGACAATGACGATAATTATGATGATGGTGATGATGATTATCTCAATTTAGAGAGATTTTTTTCATAAATTTCTATGCTATTAATTTACCCTTAAAATGTATTGGCATTGAAAAGGAATAGATCACAATAACGAAAATTCCGTCATACTCATTCAACAGCGACCAGAATCTCCAAAAAGTATTAAAGAATATTAAAAATAATTTTCAAATCAAAACATTGTTATTGACCAATGTTAAACATAGTATGTTAATTCAAAAATTGATTTTTACTATGTTAAATATATTATTTATCGAAGGTATGCTGCTGATAAAAACACTTCGTCTTGTTTTTCTAATTATAGTTAAAAAAACATGATAATTGTAAATATTGTATTGAAAACATAACTCAATAGACCCAAATGAATGACAGGAATGTGTTAGCTCTAACCAGTAAATCAGAGTAAAAATATTCACTTTCGAATTGAACGTTTGCTAAACAGCGAAGCTCATTATATTGTTCACAGGATGCGATAAAGCTTGATACTTTGAATTACCCACATTATTGAAAAGGCAAATCACATAGAAGAGACAGGCGGGATAAATAATTCCTGGCGTTGCACCATTATTCGTCTGGGGGCTACGTTTATATATTATGTCATTGATAATTGAAGTCTTGTTAGACTTGATTGTGTGTGTTCAACAACCATAATCTGCATAGATTGTTGAAAATAAGCTTATCGTGACTCTCAACAAGTACAAATAGAATCAATTTGTTCTTCCTTCCAGGCGTTTTAATCTGAATTCAACTGAAAACATCGATTTATACAACTCTCACCTTCGAAAATCTACTTTCAAACGTTGTTGATGTGAGCGTATTTCACTCAAAACTTCAATATTTTCTCACTTTTCCATAATACTGTATTTAGTAGACTATCTTGATGATGTGGTCGCAGACCTATCACACGAGGGTTATACGTTTTATAAAGGGACAACTGTGGGTTATACGTTTTATAAGGGGACAATTCCCCTTTTTTCAATTCCAGATTTAAACAGGAATCGAACCTACAATCAGAGGGGTAATCAGAAAATTAGAAAAATATTTTCACAAAAACCCTGTTCGACTTGAACAGTTTGAACACATTGAATACATTTCGAGATAAGAATCACTGTGGTTGTGAACACAGAAAACCTGAATGATTTGTCTAGTCGCATAGAAATGGAGTTCACACCTCCTTTACAGTCATCTTACAGCATCCTAATAGATAGGTTGTAGTTGTACTGTCAAATAAAGAACGAATAATTATTAAAGCAGTAGAAATACAAAAAATATTGAATTTCAAATTTCCCAATATTATTTAATTTGTAGTTACTTTGAAATTACTACGACTATATCACATCATAGATATTAGATGGATATTTATCATAAATCTTGATCAATATGACAAAAATCGTCATCAATAATATAGCTGAAAAGATAGCTGATTATTATGATGTATTTTTCTGTTTCTTCTCATTGCTGATTTTTACTCATCCACAGTATAAGAAGTCTCATCCATTGAAATATTGGAATGTTTTTCAATTTTTATTATTGGTGTATGATATTTTTTAAGTTTTCCAATCTTTTTTTGGGTCTTTTTAAATTTTATATATGGCCATAATTTATTCTGTCCACATTCCACGATTTTTACTATGATCCGATTTTTTTACTCCCAGTAGAATACTTACTGCGGAATTTGCTAATTGAATTCTGTGATTCATCAATATTATCTTTCATCAAATCCAATTGATCAAATTCATCAAATCCAATACATTCTTTTAAATCAAATCCTCTTGATCAGAGATGATTTTTCCACGACCAAAATATGATTTATAAAACAATAATTCAATAGTTGAGTCCTTTTAAACAAATCATCCACATTTATCCGAATAATAATATTGACAATAATATATTCAACTCAATTCCCCCTCCAATATACCCCTCAAGTCATTAATTTTAAATGCATCAATATAGTCAATAGAGTTTGCCTAATCAAACTTATGAATTCTTTAAGGTACATAACAACTCAATATGTATTGGATGTATGATTCATAATCCGATTGAACTTCAAATTATTATAGCAAGCAGTTTGGATGTTTTATTGACCCACAAATTCAAATTATTCAAATGATGTAGTCTACATTGGAGAAGGACAGAAATATGTCACATCTCACTCTATATTCCAGTCTATAGCGTAGAATTATGGTTCCAATCTCATTGAAGAGTCAATACTGATCAATGTCATGGGATTGATTTCAACAGACTCAGCATTTTTTTCAAACTGTAACAGAGCATCATTGAATAGATTATTGTATAGCTTCGAATTTGAGGTCAATCAGCGCGATTGACAGGCAACAAATTCGGGGATTCGGGGATTCACATCATTGGAAATGATGTGGCAGCGACCAACGAAAAGCTCACTAATGTACATTTCTGACTATCAAAGTGGCATCAGCAATCAATCGACAGAAAGACATTCGATTATCAATAGATTCCACTTAGCAGAACAGGCGACTGTCAGTGGAAACGGCGAGAAATGGAGAATTACTAAGTCTTTGTGACCAATGCTCGTGATCGGCTCTAATAGAATTATTGCATCAATCTGTCATTGCTATCGGTTGTCAGAAGGCGGGACGGGCTCTCATTGATGTTCAATCAACCGAGACAAGGGTATTACAGTTTTGAACTTAATTGCACTTCGAAATTATTTGTTTGCACAACTCATTATGACCCATTATTATTCCAATCTCAGCCGCGGTTGGCTTGACAAGCGTGTTTTGGTCGAATACATAACTGTCAATTGGAGGTGAAATCTGTGAAAATATTTGTTTGATTTAGGCCCGCTTTCCCCAACTATACATCTAGCTTAAGCCTCATTCGGAGAATCGGAAAAGTCAATATTGAGCTTAAGCAGCGTTGCTTAAGCGGGCCTTAATGTAGCAGATATGATTTTAATAAAACAAAATTGATTTCCATATCCGGAGCCATACCACCTACGTTGATGTATGACAAGTAAACTTTAAAAGAAGAACATTTATCGAATCCATAATTAGGTAATCAGATTGTTGTGCACATCATTTGCAAGAGAAAAGAAGTCGAGGATGAGCTTTTTCAATTACAAAATAAGAGTTTCCCCTTGAAAACAGAGATAGAAAAATATTGCTTTGATACACTTTGAAAGATTGAATATTGAATATTGAAAGATATACACTTTGATCACTCACAATATTACAGTGCCGGAACCCACAACAATTCTTTGATGCTCACCTGAAACAAAATGGAAGGAGCATAATTATTATAAAATATAGCAGTATGTGTATTATTTTATATACACAAATGTATTTACTCTCTAGAAGTACAAGTTTACAAATTACATTATCCAATGTCGTATATCAGACATTGGAAGTTGAATGAATCTTGAAAACTGAATAAATTCGAATTAGAAGTTGAATTCATGTTTTGATCTCCCAAAAGCAAGAAAACCTGGTACATAATGAAATCAGTAGTATGCAGACCTGATAGCTCAAATGTGGGCCTACTTCCCCTCTTGAAACGAACAGATAAGGATTGAATAATAACTAGAAAGTATATTGGAATTCAACTCTGACGAGATTTTTCCTCATTCCAATTCCTCATGCTGCTCTATGGAGAAGCAAAAGTTGTCTCCTGAATCGACAATGATTGTCTCGCACTCTACTTCTCCAAGTCACTAGAGATCATGGACTCAAATGTTCCATTAATTTTTTGTAAACATTATAATAATTAGGCTGATCATTGTATGTTGTAACGTGATGTTGACTTCCTCATTCACAAGCGTGATTGAATTGACATTGAATTGTTTGAAGAGATTGAATTGACATTGAATTGATTGAAGAGATTGAATTGATTGAATTGACTCGTGAATTGAATGCACTTGTTCAATTGAATGCTCACGTAATTATAACGGTTATATTATTGAGTACACTTGAATTGCATTACACTTAGCTGAATAAAAAGATAGAACCTTCTTGATAGGATTGTGCATTGATGATTCTTTTTCAGATGTACAAGTTCTTAATCTTTTCAAATAACTATGTTTTTTTATCAGATTGGTTTCTACTTGAGTCGCATATTTGAGAAATGTACATTATTCTAATCCAATTATCGAATAGAAGTATATTTGAAATACTACTTTTTCCATTGAAATTGTATTCCAATTCTGAATAGATCGTATCATATCCTTCAATGTACCCATTCACACTTGTGAATTGTTCATCATTCGTTTTAAATTCAATCACTCAGTTTTCCGAGGACAAAATATTCTGCAATGTTATTGTAGATCTGAAAATCTTTTGATACGGAGAGAAGTTGGGCTAGCTTTTCCTTATCAACAACATTGTTGTTTTATTATTGCTATGTTGCTTATCAACAACATATCATTTTCTATTGAGCTGTAGCATAGATTACAGATTAGAATCCTATATCTTCTCTATGACTGTAGTTATTGGATTCAGCTTTCGTAAAATACAGTATCAGCAAATAATATATCATTCTATATTGTTATAATATAGATTATAAAATATGAGTTGAAAACTGTTATGAGATCAATATGTTATGTTATGAGATCAAACGTTACATCAATATGTTTTGATATTCGAAAAGTCAAAATAGATCTTTCTTATCTGCGGCTGAAAAATTCATATTTCGCTTGAATTTTTCAAACGCAAAATGTACTCTCTATCCTCGTCGCCAACTACAATACCTTTGAAGACATTATTCCTTTAAAAATTTAAGAAAATTTATTGAATCGTAAAACATAATAATATGAGCTTCTTGTATCAATGAATGTATAATATGAATTGGAATCAATATCAGGGAAACCATAGCAACCTTTAGGTATGTGAAAAAACTCCAACTTCACCACGCAAATACACAAAATAGTAATTCGAATACATTTTTGTATTGGAAGAAAAATAATAAACAGTAATATAAATATGGCTAGTATTCTATAGAGCTATGATAGTAGGATGAATGATTAGAATACACAGTTTTGAAATCACTGTCAACATCCAAATATGAGAATTTATTCATTTTGTTCTGTGGCAGCAATGAAAGTGACAGCCAGTATACGATGTGGAGAGACCGATGAAAAATTGTATTAGAGAGAAAGAGAGAGTGAGATAGAGAGGGAGAAAGAAATCGAATAGGCCACATAGAAAGCTTTTCACAGTCACCACAACGAACAGAAAAAAGAGAAAAGACAACAGCGGTCAAAACTGTTATAATTTATAATGGACGGCTGACGGCGCAGAGTCATCAATTTAAAAAGTGGTCGAAAAGAAATAGAAAGACTGTTATGAATGAGAATGTGGTTGATGCTTTTTTGGAGTGCAGGATAAGGCCGGAAGAAATGAGAAATAGAAAAAGAAAAATCAACAGTTGGAGATGACGTTGGAGGAAGAAGAAGCCAGTAGGAGGAAAGCGGCTCAGGTGTTGGAAGGATGAAGAACGAGCGAAGGTCCGGTTTTTGTCTGTTTGTTCTGAGCTGTCATCGCTGGCTGTAATTGTTTATCCACGTGAACACCAAACTGAAAAGAGAGACTCGCTAATAGTATGATGAATAGTCTTCGCGCCCTATTGACTCGGCATCCCGATCCAGTCCATTCCCAAAATGAATAGGCTACTTCGTTCCGTTTCTGATAGAACTTGAGAACTAACCATCTATCCTTCATTATCAGTTCAAAGGAGAATGATGAGAAGATGGTTTTTGTTCTATTCTTCTTGTAACTCGGTGTGGAAGATCCATTATTTTTAATTATATAATCATCTCCAACTCAATCAAGATTCAAATCAAATCGTGAAACTTCAATCAGAAGTACCGGAAAACACTCAGGACTCACATTCCTCTGCATATTCCCAGCAATGTGAGTTGAAGGTGAGTTTCAATACTTTGAAAATCAATAGAGAATTGATTGCTAAGCAGCCATACTCTACAGCATTTCTAGACTCTACAGCAGCCATTAATATTGGTGATGGATAAGGTTGTAGTATTGATATTCATCATTGTTTTCAATCATGATTTATTGTTGGAGTTTGGAAATGAGATTCAATGAGGTTTTATCAGTTCATAGACCACATACTATTGCGGAGACTTCAAGGTGAGTAGATAAGGTTAGATAGCAGGTTCATAGTATTTTGAATCAATCATGCTGTTGACTAATCGTTTGAGAACGAAAACGATGAGAATTAGGTTTCAAAAACATTAGAGTACATTATACAGAGTAGAGTAACATTGAACATTGGAGTAACATAACATTCGAGTAGAGAAACAAACATTAGAGTAACACTAGAGTATTATGATACACAGAAATTTATTCACTCTTGAAGAGATAATTTCATCAAGGATCAAGTATGTATTATTTATTGGCAGAATTTCTGGTTCTGAACTACGTGAAGTTTTTTCCTGAATTGTAGGGAATTTCCAGCATTTTCCATTATGCTTTTGTGAATTCTATTTCGAGATATCCAAATGTCTTGAGAGAATTCAAACGTGACAATCAACTCAAAGTAAACAATACCCACGCTCATTCAACCGAGTTCACCTCTCTTCCAATGATACTGCATGCAGAGAATGAAAAGAAAAGAGTAAAGTACCGCATGAAATAAGAGATCGTCTCAATTTCCCCCAGTATGATTATATGCGGGCGCTGTACCAGTATTATTTCCAGTTTGGCTTTATCCAATCCCTTACCTCTCCAACTTTGGTTCCCTCCACGAATAACACATGAGAGTAATGCCATACCCATACACGGGCATCAACTTTTGAAAACGGTATGAGGCTTGACAGTTCACGGGTCTGTCACTTGAAGACAAAATTCTGGGTCCGGCATTCTACCTCCCACCTCCTACCGTTCGGAACCTAACAGAAAGTTCCCGACATGAGTTACATTATTACACACGGTGACCAGCGGAGGTGGGTTTTTGATTCAAAGTTCTGAACTTGTGTATAATGAAGCAAAACTTTTGTCATGATTATCCAGGAAGTTTCCATGAAATTTGACTGTTCATAATTAGCCTGGACTGCACTTCAACTTTTTTAATCGATACCAATAATAATAATTTAGTATCGATTATTAATAATTACGAGTTCATCCCATACAGCGCAAAGCGCCACTTTGTTTCTTTGCTACAGTAAGATGAACTCCATATTGGAACACCAAAGACTTTTTTTATTTTTGTATTACTTAATAGATGCATTTATTAATAATTACAAGGACAGTGCAATATATAACTCATTCTTAGATTTTTGGGGTAAGACCCCAAAATACTTTGTTGGAACTGATAGACAATTCTGTTTCTTAGTTCCCTTTTCTAACTAACTTATAGGTTGATGTAAGAGAAAAATTGTCTCTTGCTGAAATGCAGGCCTATGCTAATATGTTGAATCCATCTGTCAATATAGACAAAGTAGACAAATATGTCAAAGAAGAGCAGTACTGACCATCCACTGACCATCTACTGACGGATGCCTTGTTTTTTTTTCAATTTTGACAGAAAGAACTTGAATGTTTCCAAGATGCAAAAACTAAATTAAGTTCATAATGAGTTTGTGAAAATTATAGTCGTATGTTCTACCTTTGTAGCTTCTAAGCTCTATTTATGTGCTATATTAACTCACGGGATTTAATAATTTAGTACATTTTATGCCAACAGATAAAGCAACAGGAAACTATTTAATGTTTTTATCAAATTTCTTATATGAATCAAGTAATATGATAACGGTATATTCAAGTTCATAAACAAAGACTTATCACATCATAGTAAGTGACACCTCATTCATAAATCAAGTTCGTTTAGAAAATATTTTATAATCCAACTCATTTTCCTGAAACAGGCGATCTTCGAAAAATCCTTATCTGGAGACAGAGTGATTTATTCAATAGTCTGCAGTATTTGAGTAGTAATTCCTCCCGTCCCAAACCAGGTATCATGCAGAGGACTTATCTCGACTATTTTAATTGGTTCGATTTCAGAGCTGACTTCTGTGCTGTATCATGCACGGTTAGCTTTTCCGTTTCATCAAGATTTTGTATTATCCGATCTGCAGTGGGCCAACATGGAATTGTCAGAAATACTGTAGGCCTATTAGAGATACACAGAGACTATATATGGAAGTAATGGAAATGAATTAATGGAAAAGAGAACTATTCTTCTTTCACTGAAAAAAAATCAAACATTATCTCTCCAAAAAGCAATCGACTACTTCACACTCTCATTACAAAAATAATAAATATTATTCCACTTGAGATGCTCCGAAATTGAAGAACTCGAATCGAAGTTTTTCAATTACAACATAAATCTTGCTAAGCAAGAAACTTTCTACGGAATGGAGACTCACTAATGAAAATTGAGTCGGCGAAAACAATTCACTACAAGAACATTTTTTATCTAATATGATCAGGTATCGAGGAAAGAATTCCTTCATTATTTTCTTTGAGAAATAATTTTCAGTCGAGTGGCGTATGACTGGAGACTGGAGATGAGAGCCTAGAAGGAAAGCTATCTGACCCCATTTTTAGCGCTTGATGTTTCCCTTACACAGGAGTGTAGCTCGTCTGATTTCAAAAGACTCAGTCTCCGAAGACATCTCGTTGCAGCTTTTCCGGGGCTTGAGAAGGATGTCGGTGCGGCTATTGGAGGGGTGGAGTGGCGGAGAGCAATAAGTTTGACATCCGAACCGGAAAATCGCTATTGAAGATGCATCTGCCGGCGAGCAACTTTTTCCTTCTTTTTTTCTAATAACGGACGGAAAAGTCTATTTAGATTGGGACACGCAGTGTGCACGGACTCGTGAAATTCATCGATATCTCAATTCAAGATTGCTTTTCCAATCCGTGAACAACTGTTCCAGAGACAAAATACAAATCTGTATTTTTGATTCGATATGGAGTTTTCTATGAAACTTATTCTCTCTTGTCAAACTGGAAATGTGAGGTTTTGAATTTCTCTACCATCATTACTCGGTTAAATTCATACTTTCTGTGTAGAAGTGAAGGTGATATCTCTGGTAGAGAGAGAGTTTGGTATCAACTGAGAGTTTAGCAGAGATTGATAATGGTGTAACAACCGTAACCAGTATCTCGTTGTTTTATTAAATATGTGGTTTTGACAACTTCAAGTCTTTTTGTTCAATAAATCTATACTTTTTATGTCTTTCATGAACTTGCTCCCTAGTCTACATTTGAGCTGCAATAGATTTGAGAATATTCAAACGAGCTACTGTTATATTGAACCGAAAGTAATGAAGTGTGCCTTTTCAAGAACAGATAATAGATCAACAATTCTATTAAAAGTAAAAATATTATCGAGTCGAAGGTGGACTAATATAATATCTACATTTGTGGACTATCTACATTTCTATCTCGTTGACAGATGGGAAAAATTTAATAAATGCTTCTTGTGTGGCCTGGGAGTCAATCTAGAAAGTGATAAACTCTTTCTAAACATTAAAGATCTTAGATAGACATAATCCAACTGAAACTATCCTCAACTCACATGCTCTGAAATCTGATTCACTACCCAACCAAGTCAATACAACAAACATTAATTCGAAAGCAGTCTGGTAAAAATGTGATATACATGGTTTGTAATGGCATTATTCATCTTAGTCATCAAAGAAACTATTCATGAGACACACCCATGTAATATGCCCTTGATGAATCCATTCATATCTGCAGCTAAGGAATCCTAATTCTGTCATTACGAAAGTGGCGAGTTGAGATTTATTGACACAATATGACTGTGTTCAAATAAAGCAGGACTTGGAAATTTAATTTTTTTAATGGAATTTTATGAAAACAATTTTATGAATATCATTCGAGGATGAATTTCAATGTTAATTACAAAAAAAGTATTTCCTTAATAATATCTATGACTTATTAAAATAAGGAACTATTTCCACATAGATATATTGTGAATAGAAAACGTATTCAGAACGTACATCTTCAAAGTCTAATCACTTTGATTACAATAGTACAGTATTAAGTATTTTGACAATACTGCATGATATTATTTTTTAATTGTTCTCTAAATTGCATTACAGTGGTAAGCTCATAATCATTATACATGAACATTTGTATATAAAATATTTTACAAGAATATTGTGGAAATGCATAACATTCTGCTGGATCATAGACTTCCCTGAAGCATGGATGTATTTTCATTGGAAAGGGGACTTTTCCTAGTTTTATCCTGTTGCTGCTTTCAAAAAATGTACCTTGTTCCAGAATTCTCAAGAAGACAAAGTTATCGACTCCATGGAGTTGAAATTGATTTCAGGATGCGCAACATAATGGAGCGAATCTGTAGTGTGCTCTGTATGCTAATTTCCTCAATATTATATTTCTGCCAGGAGATTGGGAGAAGCTTGTCCGGGGATTTTACTCCACCTCCAGATTGAAGGTGATTATACAGTAATTGGAACGTTCTGTCAGGTTACAATCACTCAAATTTATTACTCAAATTTCTTACAGTATTCTATAGGTAATTTCTGTAGTATTAGTATATTCTATAGGTAAATTTTGTTTCCCGTAGAAGAAAATTTTAAGGTTGTTAATTATCGCAATTATCACAAGCTCAGTTGTGGTTCAAGAGTTTGATGGATTGAAGATCTAAGAGTTCGGTCAAGATCTCGGAAATCGACTAAATTTTGTTTTGAGATTCTCCAACGTCACTCAACGACAAAGTGTCTACAGTATTCACAGGTGCACATCTACTTAAAGAGCACAGTACCTTATAGTTCACTCAATTTCTCTATACCCAGAGGATCCGAGTCTCCAGTTATTTTATCAATTGATTGCTTTAACTTGAGTCACAGGATGATGAATAGTGTTGGGATTGGTCTTGCCAGGAGCCATTGAAGTGGTGTACGCTGGCTTGACAGGAGAGAGCCGCGCGAGACAGCCGCTGGGAAATGGAAGCATGCATATATTGATAAGTGAGTGGCCCTAAGGCGACGGTGCCACCAGCACTGTTCGTGCCTCCAACCTGTTCCAATCTTGGAGCATGTGCTAGCCATCTCCTACCTGTAATAACGCCGGGGAGCCGAGCCTCTCTCGTCTGGGAGTACTTAAGAGCGAACCAAGGCATGGCTGTGAGCGTCTTGTCTTTCTCTTGGCAAATGACGGTGAATGTTTAAACAGATCATCATCAGCGTCTCGCCCCTGTAATCGATCTACACCACATCATTCTGCATGTCTATCTCTGTCACATGCTTGCCGTCTAACGTCAAAGCCTGATTGAGGATTATCGCATGTACACACGTGTATTATGAAGATCAAAACGCGTGAGCCTTGTCTCAAACACTTGCTTCAGAGAACAAGCAGGCACTGACAAAGCAGCGTTCTTGTATTCGAGTTCAATCTCAATTATGATTCACTTGGCTCCTTTGAGAAATGGCTGGCTCTGAAAGCGGTGGGTTTTCACAAATGCTGCAGCTTGCCTACTCGAGACAGACAGCCAACAATCAAAAGCGAATTTCCTGTTTGATTGAACACTGGTTGTATAAATGTGGTTCTCAGTATCAAGAACTATTGAATGTCTATGTGCCTAACAGCAGACTATTCTGGCTGATAGGAATATTAATTTACTAAATGTTACTAAATGCACCGACACATCAAAGGACTCTGGAAATGTTAAAATTTTTAGTTCATTCAGAATGAAAAATGTATTCTCTTCGCAGACAATCAACTCGCTTCTACCATAGAAATGTAGTTTAACATCCAGACGCTGACTTATGCTACTATCATCATCACAATTTAAAGAACCTAAAGTATCATCATGATTCCATTCTCAAGTATACTTTTTTCAATGTATGAAAACTTTATGAACAACATTGTTCAAAGGTGACTCAGAGTAACCTGTAAGTGTAACGTTGGTAGAATTATTTATTTGGAATTTGTAAAATTTATGAACGCTAGTCAGACAAAAATCTCCAATATTCCATCGTCCAACATCAGTTATTTTATAAGATCTACCTTCTCATTATCAGCTAGGGTTGATACAATAATACACATTTCATCTGAAGAAGCTTTCAAAACCCTCGAAACGTAAATTCATTTCAACGGACACATAGGATAAGAAATGATAATAATAAACGCATGACAAAATATAAATTTTAATATTACCTCACCAATAAATGTGTATTGAGGTTTTATCAAAGAAATGTTAACACTTCAACATGTAATAATTGTAACATACAACCTAAGGAAAACTTGTTCTTTGACTGTGAGATGGAGTTGGTTATTATTTTATTTTCATCAAAGAAATGAAATATCAGTTGGGTTAAAGAGTCTGGTTTCTAACTCCAAGACAATTGCCCCCTGTATTTCTCCTAGTGATATCACTATCCATTGGAGGATTATGAGACGCAGATTTTATTGTTGAATTATTTTTGTGAGGTTCCCAACAAAAGCCTATTCATCCGGACAAACCGAATTGAAACTTTTTCTTAACTACCAATGTGAGCAATAATAATAATAACACAAAGGTATAATGAATTTTGTTTTTTAAGTGAAGTTCTCTACATTGATTCCAATCGAACTGACATTACTTTCTTAGAATCCCGCTAAAAACAGAAAATAATTGGACTTCCCCACAAAATCAGTCTTCCGAAATTCCCATTCATTGTTTAGCTGGGAGCGACATAATTTAAACTTTTTCTGACAGAAGCAAAATCCGGCTTGGAAGAAGTCGGCTGCCACCGAAAACTTCTTCTTCCTGTCGAAAAAGGTTATCATTTCCCGAAAATAAAAAGTGCTGCTGGAGCTTAAGCCTTATCTCTTGCCAAATCGAACCACTCTCTCATTTTTCTAGCGATTTGAAGTTGCCCTCAAATCACGGATAACTTCTCGAGCCACTCGATAAGTTATTGTCTACTGCTGTGAAAATATTTTGTCATGAAAGATTCTTGCTCAAGAATCGCGCGCAGCATTGTGTTTTCTGCTGATAACAGATCTCCAATATTGCGGAATGGAGTACTTGATGAGCTTGAACAACGAAGCAGCAATACAATTCGAAGCTGTGAACTGAGAATTTCGTTCAGTCAATCCCCTAAGCTTCTGGTAGTGATTAAAGAACTCTTCATCCTCAGTATTCAATGTTTGAGAGACAAGCAGCCACTCTCACGAGAATCCAAATGAATTTAACCACTGTATAGTGACGTCATTCCATTCACGTCTGAATCGTTCTATTGGTCATTGTTTCCGTTAGATGGCATCATTCCACAGCGATTAAATTTCATTGGATTTTCTTGCAATTGGCCATTTGTCTAGAACATGAATGGTTTTCCAGGTCTGCCACTTCTGAAATGGGCTGCTAACCATGAGAACTCAAATTCATTGTATATAAGCCTAAATATGGAGTGACGATTTTTCTTAAAATATGCGCAATTTTCATTTATATGATCCTATCTTATCAATTTAGAGTTCATTTCAATGAACACTTAAATGACAAATTTCCTCGATTTCCTTCTAGTAAAATTACGTCACTTTCTCATGTGAAGACTGTAACCTTATTTTCTAGTTATAGAGATAATACTATTGTTGTATTAACCTCTTCCCATTACAATTGAACACTTCGTTCCTCCTCAATTGAGAGGATCATCAATTTAATGAATAAATTACAGCCTTATTCAGATTTTTCAATGTTCACTCATCGAACCATATATTTTTATGCTTCCAGTCAGTTCCACGGTCGTAATATGATTGTGGAATAGAAGAGGGATGGGTTTGATAGATATCCATCTATTCTATCTATCTATTCAATGTGAGATTAATAACAATCTGGATATACTTTTTTTGTATTTGCAAGTATCTGGATATTCTCGATTAATCCCATCAAAACCTATTATAGCAGTCTTTGCAATCTAGATATGCACATTGGACAGTCGTAGCCATATGCATGAGCCGGCGGCAGTGAACTAGGATAATAAACTGTAGTTGAGTCCCATGCGTGCTTAAGAGTCATAAAGAGTTAATAATATTTTGTTTCCTACGTATCCTGATATTTTACATCGTTCGATGTATTAAGGCGATTAAATTTTTATGACTATCGTATAAGTTCTACAGACATCTACATTAGCGCCGTAACTTGATGGGGCAATAAATTGCCACGGCCCTATGACACAGTAGGCTGCTATTTGCGACGCGATAGGTGCATTGCGAGAATACGAATTATCATCACAGGCCAATAATTTTAGTGCTGATTGGCGGTGATGGAGGGGCAGGTCTTGAAAAGTTGTAAAATTCTGTTATTTTATGCTCTTTTTTAGGTCGGTGGTGGTAACCGGGCCAACAATACGGAATATCCTTCAGCGTATGTACAGATATACAGATGAATAGAGGCATAGAACATAGTAATATGGGTTTATTAATAATTCTTTGGAATAGAACTTTTCTACTGCGCTCCAAGATTAAAATTTTTAGACTCTCTCCTGGGACATTTGTCGCTTGAGAGCAAATAATATTATACTCATATCTTGAACTCTCTGACAAGATCGCTGTGCAGCCAACTAGAGTTCCATATTGCTCTTTATTATAAATAATTATATTGTCGTGCTATATTGCAGTGAGTCGAATTTCATTTCAATTTGATACAATCCAGCGAATTGTTTTCATTATTAAAAAAATCACTTCAAAGAGAAAACAAGATTGTATTTTTGTCAACCCGATCAGAGCTCAAAAACCACAATCACCCTAATAACATATACTCGATTATTACAATCATCACCGATCATGGACGCTTATGTGTCTCTTGTGTGAGCATAATCATCAATATTGAAGCTGGAAATCAAATTCCAAATTTCAAAAATAAACTCAATGTACCATTTTAGTGAAATCAATCACAATGTGAAAATGTGAAATGATTTCACATTTATTTGTCTCAAACTCAGAGAACACTTTTGTATTATTCTTGCTCTTTCAACTTCGCTAGGTTCACCATCCCTCTCAACTTTTATTAAAGTGGTGGAATAGGTAATTCAAATTCTTCGTGAATACATCTGAGTAGTATAGAATTGTTACTTCTGGACCCAACTCTGTCACCAAGATGGCCGCTGTAACCAAGATGGCCGCTGTAACCAAGATGGCCGCTGTAACCAAGATGGCCGCTGTAACCAAGATGGCCGCTGTAACCAACATGGACGCTGTAACCAGAGCGTTCTCTGTAACCAACCTATTCACTGTAACCAAATCTGATTATGTCTCCAAAATGGCCGCTGTAACCAATTGGAATTCTGTAACCAAAATTGACGCCGGCACCACAATGGCCGCTATCACCACAATGCGCGCCGGCACCATATGTGACTTTGTCACCACATTAATTGCTGTAACCAACATGGCTACTGTATCTTGTGAGATAGCCGGATCATGAAGACAAGATAGAACCTCACCCAGCTTAGTACCGCCCGCCTTTTTTCAAAAAAAATATTTTCCCACAAATCGGCTGATTAGCAGACTAGCTGACTATCTCACACCTAATTAGAACCTAATTACGTGTGAACATTATTCTATTATTCCTGCTTCAAAAGTTGGCTTATTATAGATGAAATCTCAGCTGAATGGTTATCATGACCAGCTGACTGTGAGCCTATCAATAAAGCTAATCTTTCGACAAGTTCATCTGCATTGTCAAAATATACGTAATTTCTACAGTTGGTTTTTCTGTTTGCCCTAACCATATTTAGTTTCGATCTAATTTTTCCTATTCCTTTCCCGCGTACTTCAGCATCATCATAATCATCATTATCATCATCATCAACATCATCAACACCGCTACTTACATTATTACGTGATAATATCACATCTCCAGGAAGATTACGATAAAATGATTAATTCATAGTGATAAAAGAAGAGGCGATAGGATTTGTACCATCACTCCGTCCTCCACGTCCTGCTCCTCCTCCTCCTCCTCCCCCTAAACCAGGCTCATTCAATCGTCTGAGCAGATCCCCAATTGCTGATAAGCTTGCTAAACTTGTTTGATCATGAGATTCTTCGATCTTTCTTTTTTCGAGCAAGCAGCGGGTGGATGAAGAGAGCTGTTGCATGCCATCATGTTCTTGATCTTCATCACCTACTTGCCTCTCCCGTCTACTAAGCTGAAAAGATCGCACATTTCGTCTGCGTGATCTGTTCTGCCTACCAACAGCACTGACAGTTAACGCTATAGATGGAAATATTTTTTGATAACATGTTTATATTTAAATCCTGCTCCGGTTTTCAAATTATTACGTTTATTCAAATGAATACGTGTCTGCGTTAGTATTCGTTTATATTGTCTTATCGAGCTTACACCATATAAATCTGCATCTGGTTTATTTCGAAAAATGAGTTCTAGCAAGCCGTGTGACAATGGATATCTAATTGCATCTACATATAAATGCTTATTGTCGAATCTTACAACTGAATTAGGTCCGAATTTAAACTGATTGCTTTTCTTATCATAACTTAATCCAAAAGAAACGTTTTTCTTTTTTACAAGAAATTCTTGTATATATTTTTGCGTTAATTTCTGTAAATTACTCTGTGGGTATGAATTATCATCATCAACTATATCATCATCATCATTATCATCTGAACTTATCACCACCTCATTTCCTTCTTCTTCTTCTTCTTCATACTTCTGTTCAGCATTTTTCTAACATGTTTCCTAATATTATTATTATTAAAGAGATTATCAAAAAAAGATTTCAATTCTACAAGAGATTTTATTATTAGGCTAAATGTATCTTGTAAATCTCGTTCATTAGCTCTTCTGCTACTAATCAACTTTTATGTTTATTAACAATTGAATTTCTTAACTTGCTAATAGTATTCTGTAACAATTTTGATTTCGTCTTTAATTGATTACTAACATGATGATTACGTAACATGATGGCTATCTAAATTACCATCAGCAACTGGGTTACTACTACTACTACTACTACTACTCAACTTCGTTAGCGACTTGTTTTTCATCCTGACGCTGTTCACACATCTAACGCTAATACTAATAAATTTCTTCAGCGCACACGCACCTGTGTTTTAGCTAATAATAATTTCACGTTCAAAACCATTCTTATATTTACCGCTTTGTGGTGTTAATTCAAGATTGATTGTAATGAATGCCCTCTTATTAGATCTCCATACACTATCACACATTTTATGAAATGCTGAAAACTCATGTCTGATGCAACATAATCTCTAAATATTAACTTTAAATTTTGTAAATCAGTTCGAAATAAAATAATATAATTAACATTGTCACAGATTATGTTTACCTGCAGCGGCAAAAGATTGAACCAAATAAACGCAATCAAGATTATAATGACGTCCTATGCAGAAATAAGATGTAATTTTCGATCGACCTTCAAAGATAATGTCATCGAAAATAACCAATGAATTTCTTCTCAACTTTTCTGGCGGAGGGATATTGTCAATATCCCCGCTCATGAATAAACCAATATTTTTCAACCCATTAAAAATCATTTCAAGCAGTCTATATTTTGGCTGATGCAATGATCTACTAAACACATAGACATTTTCAAATGTTAATGCATTTTCATTAACAATCAATGATAATAAGAGAGATGTTTTTCCACAAGCTGATGGCCGATAATTAAACAACGTAATTGAGCAGGAAAATATCTACTGTTTTTCTATTCTTCTCACAATTTGATTGTGAACTAGAGTTTAACAATAATCCATCAAAATCTAGTCGACTAATTTCTTGCTTCGATGATGATGATGAATTTTGTTTTTTACATAATGTTTTAGAAACTTTTGAATTAACCGACATATTGAGAAGTAAATAAACTAATATAGTCCTCTCACATCATATGCGCACGCACAGTCTGACATCTGCTCATCAACTAACTGAAATATGTTAATATCTAATAACTATATGGATGAGGAGTATGCACACACATAATAATAAACAAAGGTATATTTATATGTGCAATTTATTTTTTTTTTTTACAAATCCATATCGTCTATAGTGATGGTTAAAGTTATACATTGTTTATAGAAATATCTTAAATTAATTACTACTACTAATTACAACGAATAAAACTTACATACAACTAACACAATTCCAAAATGATTATTATACGTTTTACAATTAGCAACATATTACAGTAGGTTGTTTTTGATTAACACAATAATTTAGCCTTGACAGTAAAGTTTTAAAATGTCTGTAAAATTCAACAAATTAACCAACATTTGTTTTCTTCTTGGTTTTTCTCACCAATCTTTTGGGGAAGATATCATTGTTACAGGTATGTGAAATTCACAATTCTTCAGCTTTTCGAAAATCATTAATTTTCCTAGCGTAATTAGATGACAAACACAAACATTCTTGTTCAGATTACAATTCAAAATTTACATGAATTTGCATGTGCTGCAATTTCTTTTACAAGCCTGCGTTTATTTTTATTCTTAGCATCAAAAATACAATGTGAAAATGATCAATTTTATGAATATCGCTGTAGAGATATTCTTCTGCCCTTAATGCATTATTGACAGACGACAACACAGCCACATGAGAGTTTACTAACACATCTAAGTCACATTTTCTACGTTTTTGTTTTGTCTCTACTGAATTAACTGAGTCTACTACGGTTTTTTAAATTTACTGTGTAACATCATTTGATATATCATTGTTGTGACAAATCATCACAGCGACATCATTATCAAAATCAGCAGATGATGATGATGATGATGATGATGATGATGATGATGATGATGATGATGTTATTTCATCTGTCTCATTTATATTTTGCATATTTTCTTCATCTGTATGCTGTAAAAATACACATATGTAATTTAGCTATATTTTTATACAGTCTCTATCTCTTTCTGTTTCAAACATTGCAGTCTAGAACGAAAAAAATCAGTTTAACAAAGTATTCTTTATGTTACTAAATTTTCCAATGGAACCCAAGAATTAAATTTATCTGAAAATCCTAACCATCGAATTAACGCATGATTATTTTTCTTTCAATAATTTTTTCAACAAGATATACTTTTGTTCTGCTGGTGATAATTGAGTTTTTAATAATTCATCTGCATAAAATGTTCCACTAATATCATTATTTTCCAAATCGGCTATTTTATAAACAATCGGTTTAGATGTTTTTATAATCTGTGTTACAAAAAGCTCGGTGTATAATTCATTGTATAACCCTTTTGAAAAATATGTTTATGTTTGCTAATACGGACAATATCATTAACTTGAAATTTGGGTCTATTAGAATTTTTGGTAGTTTATCTAAACGTTTCTTATGAAAACTATTGATTCTTGACAACACAATATCACTATTATTTTTATTCACCTGTGAAGGTGCCATACCAATTACTCTGTGTTTTCGATTGTTATATTCAGAAATTAATTTATCTATATAATCAATCCAATTATATGTCCCATTTGCTGTAAAATATTTAAATAAACGAGTTTTCACGCCATGCGATAAATCTCGGCCATAGCCGCTTTTGAATGCTGTAAGTGCTATATTGATTAATTTTAAATTTATCAACTAAAGCTTTAACGTGTGGATTATAGAATTCAGACCATGGTCGCATTGTAAATTGCACATTTTTCTGCACGTAAAATGCCTTCAAGCGCCGTGCAACTTCCTTGCCACCTTTCGCTTTTCAAACCAATTGCATAACCTTTCTTTGAAAACAATTAACTGCAGCTAGAAAATATTTAAAGGTTCTATTATGCTGTGATAATGATGATATGTCTCCTAATTGAATTTGAATCAGGTCATGTTGATTCTTAACAATCGTTGGTCTAGTTATAAAATTTTTCTAACTTGCTTATGTAATTCAATGGCGATTTTATTTCGAACTTGATTCGATGCAGGTGTAGCTAATACAATCTTATTCGCCGTGCATAATCAACTGCTTCTCCTTCTTTTTCTTCTCTTCTGCTCAATACGACCGTTTCCGGACAACTGTGCATTTCAAGGATAACCAGTCACTGAGCTGTCACAATGCAACACAACTTGTCCAATAAATGAAAATCAACTTCCCGCTTTCGCTCTCTCTGAATGCAACAATATTTGCAGACAGACAGACAGACAGACAGGCAGGTGTTGTTTACCAAAAAATAATTTCAGTTCAGACAGTGTGAAAATTTCTTTCACACTATGCTTCGAGATTATAGCGAGTAAGCATGATCTGTCAGTACAGAAAGACGTTTTCGTTTGATTGTGAGAGCTTCTTCGTCTTTGTCCTCTTCGTCTCCTTCTCCTACTTCTGCATTTCTTTTTTTAGCTCTCTGCAGTTGAGCGCTGAAATCTGAATTCAATCTCAATATCACAGTGTCCCCATGCTGTGGATTCGGGGAAATAGGGTTGATCCAGCGTTTGCTATCAAACGGTGACAAAGCTAACTTCTTTTGATTTATAGTAAACAATTCATGCAGCTTACTTTTTATTTGATTAAAACTTACATAGTGCAAAGTTTTGTTGAATAAACAATTTTTGTAGTGCTCAAATGTCAATCTGTGCTTAACTGTGTTGCGGGGTACGCCTTTTGCTAGTTTCTTAACATCAAGATTAGCTACAGTTTGTGATGATTGATTTTCAAATGTGAATGCAGACATTGAACGTAAACCACAGAAACTGTACATTGTTCGTGATGCAAGTTCATCCTTCCAAAATCCGGATTTTTGCGTTAGTGGCTGAATAGCACTTGTGATCTTTTGGATAATTTGAAAAATCAAATCTTTGTGGATTCAATTTCATTACTTCGTATATATCATCACAATTTGTTATAGAATACAGCAAACTGTCTGTATCTGTTAGACATAATTTTACTTCAGAATTTTCAAAGATTTTCAATATATAGTTATAGTGAAAATCGTATACTCGTGTTTTGCGTAATCGAGAATTGTAGCACCCAAAAAAATTGGTTTATTGAGGTAGCATTCTGTTTTTGCAAGACTTACACCGACTACATCATTTCCAAATTGATACCAGTCTTTTACTGTTGGTTTGCTTATAATTTTATCGAGTCTAGCTGGGTTTGTAATTAGCTTAAATTCACGATGTTTGCGAGACGATTGTAAACTCTTGCCAAATATACAATTATTACATAATTTCCACAAATCTCTCTCAAACTCATTGGTAGCTTGACGCCTTAATAATGTGTTACACTGAATAAAATCTTTCAACCAAGGTGATTGCTTATAACGCAATACACGATGAATTTTTGTCAACTTTAGACCTAGCTTTGTGTATAGCTGCAGGTTCACCAGATTTAAAATGTAATTTTTTTTATCATAAAGTGTGGTCAAAAGTTTTTTGTTAGCTGCATTACTTATACCGCAATCTACATTTACTCGCGCTCTTACATTATCAAACTCATCGTTGCTGCCGCTGCTGTTGTTGCTGTGTAGCGGCGCATGCATCAATGTCTGTCTCACTTATGTTTTCTTTAATCTCTACATTTTGATAGTGTGAGAATAATTCTTCGGTGGACAACCATGATGAGGTGCAAGCGGTAAATCATTGTGAAGTTGTTGAAGATGAATAGGTATGTTAAATCACATTCAATTGTATAACCATATGATGAGGTGTTAACATCTATATCTTGCCACTTGAAATTAGATATTTCTTCATCACTTAACCAGCAGAATTGACCTTGTGGGAGATTTTTCCCATACAAAATCCGTACAGATTACAACAGTCCAGGTACAAAAGATGGGTACATTGTTTTCGTTGATCAAAACGTGACATAACTTTAGTATTAGCTTGACAAAAACTCGAACTAATTCCCGAGAATCGAGCTCTCAGTCCCTGCTCATAAAACACATGTTGTCACGGGCATGGCAATAGTTGAAGTTCAATATTTGTGTGTTTCAACATTGCACACCATCCTAGGTGAGGCAAGGATAGAAATTGTGTACAATCAAGTTCGTAAATATTGTAGAATTTGTCACGAAAATATTCAAACACTGTACAAAGAAGCAAAACGTCTGTCTTCAAATAAAGATCATGGTATTCTCCAAAAGATTTCATTTCAAATGCTTCCCACACTTTTTTTGCATGCTGGTAATCTTCTTCACTTATATTCTCATCAGTTATTGAGTTGGAAAACTTATCGCGAGCAGGAAGTTGTGTTTCAGCAAATTTCGTTTCATCTGACAAATAATCATATGGAAAATGACCCTTCTGCAAAAGAAGGCTTATTCTATTTTCATCTATGTCTGGAAACGAAGAATAAACTTTCCTAAACACATGTCTATTATGCTCAATGTCCGTATCCACGCAAATTATTTACTAATGTAGCTAGTGATGTATTCAGAAATTGCAAACTGTCTATGAATTTGAGAATACCAATCGACATTGTTAAGATCTTCTCAGATGATTGAGCAATGCAGTTTATTTTGTACTTTTCATCATCATATTTTCCCAATGCTCTTATTAAAAACAGTTGTCATAAGATTTAAAGTTATGAAAATTACAGGTATAATAATTTTTGCTTTGCATTGACATTGCAGACGCCAGCGGGCCCCAATATAGCGCCCTGTTTTGTGACAGTGGTGACGGACCTTTTGTTATTTTTATTTCTATCAAATAATAATGTGGTATGACATAGACAACATGTTGTTGTGAATTCAAATTTCTGTTTATTCGTCATCTCTTCCATTGGAGTTTCGTATCTCAGTTCTGGTTCCAAAACTTCAGCGTGTGCAAGCAATTCATCAATGAATTGTTCTACAATTTTCTCACCAACATGAGAAGCACGGACTACTCGGACCGAAATATATCTCTGAGTTATCTTTGACAATAATATAACAATAACCGGACGGTACATGTTTATTCAAATTAGTAGTTGCACTAGCATTTGATTGTCTTTTTTGTATGATTAGCTGCCATATTATCATTATCATCATCAATAACATTATCAAGTGAAGAATTGTCTTCATCACAATTGTTATCATTATCATTGCATGGTGTTAAAATGCTTCGAAATCTGCGTATACACAATACATAGATTTTATGGTTGCGCTATAATCGCGAAATTTTACAATTGATTCACGGTCAATTTCCTCGCGAGGGTAACGCACCCTTTGTGCACCAAATGACTGACAAATGCTAATGTGTGCTTCTAAATTTGCCTTTCCATCTGTTTTGGTGGCAGCTCCATCAGAGAATCGATGTAAACAATAAGGACATATGAATTTTTCATTCTTATTCTTTGTACTCCCCGCTAATAATCGAGAAAGACCATTTTTCTGTTCACGAGTATTAATAAGACAAAATGTTTATTACCAAAGTCGTTGGTGAGCAGAAGGAGATATATAAGATATTTCCGTTCACGAAACTTTGTTATCCTGAATGGGAAAATTTTTTCCGTATCATTACAATAACACAGTATGTTTATTGCGATCTGTGGGTTCAATTTTTCAAAAAGATTCAAATCCTTATTAGCTACTGGGAATGTTAAACCGTCTACATTAACAATTGGCATAAGTTTTTTCAAATCCCTAATACGATTATGATGTGATGTGTTGAAGTACGCCAGAACCGACCACAAAAACACATGTTGTCTTCTTGTTCTGAACATTTATTAGAGCCTTTTTGTTAGCCAATTTTATGGGTGTAGGTATGTAGCTACTTCCAATAGATGAGCCGATATTGATTATATCTAACAACATGTACATCAGCGTAATTAATTTCTCCCACAACCCAACCCGAGCCATTTTCTGTGAATTGATCCAAAAGAGAAAGAATTTTCTGTTTTGCTGCTTGTTGTAAAAAATTCGTCTCTATTATCTTGTATGTTCAATAAAATAGCCGAATTTGAATTGAAAGATGGTGTAGCAGTCTTCACTGTTTCACCTTCTTCGAGAATTACAATTTTGTACAATGTCACACTCACCGACATAAACCATTTTATGCTGTTATGCAAATTACGTGATTTTTCCATGAGAAAATCATATATTTTGCTAGACAAATTCTCAATGAACAGTTTCAAATCTAATTGCAGTGAATTCGGTTTATATCTTGCTCGTGCTACAGTTTTTCGCGATACTATATGTATAACTTGTAGTAACTTCCATATTATTGCATTGATCCTACTGTATGTAATAATGCTTACATGTGTTAATCATAATTCGAGAGAAAGAGAGAACTCGTAACATGAAAATATAGTTAAATTAAAAGTGAAATACAATTTTAAGCTTACAAGAGGTTGTTTAGTCTGAATTTTCCCCATCCGCTCTATGGATTGTCGGCTGCAATAGAGTTGACGGTGTTTTGATGATGATGATGAGGATGGTGGCGATGATGGTGGTGATGATGATGATGATGGTGAAGAGCAGGTGTGAAGATCTTGTTTATCCTTGCTTGAGATGAATGCACCATCTGCTCCGCTTACATAATTTGCAGTGCGAAAATGCAGGTGCAATAACGTTCTCCTGTCCTTCCCACTGCAAGCTTCTGTGAAATTACAAAACAAACCACAATTCAGCTGCGTCTGGAAATACGAGAGTAGGAGATTTTTTTCCAGTATAAATACAAAGTACAAATGTTTATGCTTCATCATTCTCAATTCGTTCATGCTGTTGCTTTCGTTCATCAATTGCTTTCGGTTCTGATATTAATTTCAATTATTCGTTCGCTTTACCAGTGCTGTCGTGTTATTGTGTACAATAATGTCTGATCAAGTTTTCAATCCTATAAGTTTCAATCGCGGCTATAAAAGAAATTGAGGCTTTTCAATTGAACTTCTCACATTCAACTACAACTATCCGGTGCAGAGTGCAAGGATCGCTAAGACCAAATTCGGTAAGAGGCCGGTACTACGCATTACACTGCCACCGTGGGAAACCGTGAAACAACTTCAGGAGAAGAAGGCCGCACTCGCAGCAGCTAGTGCGCACACATCCGACACCGATCCTAACGCATTCAACAAGGCACGGAAGCGAATGATGTTTGCAGAGGCAGCAGCTCTTGCAACACAGTCAGTTGCTGACGAATCAGCAATTGAGGGGGCGTCTGAGTGATTGAAGATGAGATCGAAATATCAACTATAGAGCAGGAAAATTACAGCAGTGAGAAAGAGGTAATTGACACTTTCCTCCCCCGTCGTTATAATCAATTTATAAACGAGGAAAATATAACAGATTTTAACAAACGTTCATTCGAGGTAGTTTTCACGAAAAGCAAACGTTCATTCGAGGTAGTTTTCACGAAAAGCAATACCGATTACACTAATGTTCAATTGATTGAGGTATTATCAGGTTAATTGTTATGTGTGCATAATGAAATTGTCACATGCACACATAACAATCGATCTACAAACATAATACCTCAATCAATTGAACATTTTTGTGTTCAATTGATTGTTTTTCATGAAAACAATGGAGGAAAAAGTTTTATGTTAATAATAAATTAACATTATTGACTTAAATGTTTTTTTCATTTCACGTACCTTGTTTTATTGAGTAGTTAAGCAGCAAACAGCAGCAACTAGCAGATATATAGTACTTGTAGAAACATCAGCAATGGTAATAGTAGAACTGATCACAGCTATATAACAGCAAAATACTGCAGACACACAATCTATTGTCGATGTTGAAGTTCACACTAACAAGCCACAAACATATATAGAGAAAATGATTGTGATAGTTGAATGTAAGTTTTATTCGTTGTAATCGAGAAACAGAATATGCGTAACTATCTGCTAGAACACACCTCACACAATGATGAGCAGAGAGCTAATGCCTGCGTTTTTATACCAATATTTTTCTATGAGTGCAGGTGCGTGCATGTGTTTTCGCATGCATGTCTCATCCGATGCGTGAAAAAAATCGTTACTTTTTGCCATTAACATATGGTGGGTGATGGCAGGTGCGTGCGCACGCTTTCATCTACATGTTTCATCCTGTACATGAAAGTTCGTTACTTTATGCCATTATTATGCAGATAATACATGCGTCATTGCTCATTAAAATTAGTACAGCTTCAATGACAATCTTGATAAAAAAATTGTTCTTTGTTTAGTATTGATTGTGGTGTGATAGTGTGAACATCAACATGTTTTGTGAAAATTACTCTGAAGATTTAACATGTTGCTGTTGCAAGTTGAACGAATGTGATAATATAAATCATCATAGGTATAACACCAACTATAGATTGTAGAATATATAACGGAATTAATTCACTAATATTAACAGTTGTGAACAGACAGTTATCAGGTGAACATTACAATGAGTAAACTTGTGACATTGAGTGATAATTCTAGCGAATTATATTTAACTCTACAAGAACCAATTCATTTAGAGAATGAATGGGAAATTGGGATGGTTAATTTCACATGTTATAATTCAATAGCGAATATTAATGAAGGTATTAACAATAAAATTATGTACGGTGATTTAGAGATTGCACTAAGAACTGGTGCATATGAAATTGAATCAATAATCAAAGAAATTAAAAAACATTTACCGTCTGATCATGGATTAAAAATAATCGCAAATAATAACACAATGCAGTGTGAAATCTATTCAGATAAACCTTTAGATTTGAGTGCAGAAGACAGTTTGGCAGACGTTTTAGGTTTCGAACGAACATGTTTAGC
The DNA here is from genome assembly GCA_017141395.1 of Laodelphax striatellus. Taxonomy (NCBI): domain Eukaryota; kingdom Metazoa; phylum Arthropoda; class Insecta; order Hemiptera; family Delphacidae; genus Laodelphax; species Laodelphax striatellus. The sequence continues at coordinate 26,206,755 of CM029531.1, forward strand.
ACCCGATAAATGGCATTATTCCACACAAATAGTTAAGATTAGGAGAATAAGTGCAATACGAATTATGTGTAATTTAGCTAGTGGTTCAATTTCTCATAATGGAGACGAAAGTCATGTTATCTATGATTTCGTACCGTCTGTACCGCCAGGATACTTGATGATAAGAAGACAATCACCAGTAATTTACTTAGCTATGAGTACAAATGTAATTACTAGCATTTATGTAAAGATAGTCGATCAGAACGGACGTCTAGTAGATTTTCGGAGACAGAGTAAGTGTGTGTTTACATTTAAGGCAAAAGAAAAGAGAAATGGGAGTTGTAGTGTATAATAATCCAACATCATCATCATCATCAAGAAATATTGATACAACACATGTAAGTTGTTATAAAAAAGAAACGTATGAGTCGTATTAAATCAAAAATCGCAGTTTACGCTCAACTACGTTAAAGGTAACACCTCGTTACGCAAGAATTCTCAGAGATTTAGGATTTAAAGTGAACCCTCGTCATGTCGGCGTTTAGTGAAATATTGAATATTAATAATCAAATTAGTATTGACTCATCGATTCAGGGATATGAAGTTCATTCCTTTGTACCATACACAAACTCAAATTTCAATAGTTCAGACGAAATAAGAATAAGTATTCAACCGTCTGAATTATTCAGTTTACCTTGTGAAAGCTACTTATATGTGGAATTCAGCATAACTTGTAACAAAGATGAAATTGTAAGGAAGACAGATACTACACCGGAAACAACAAAAGTTGTTCCGGCAGCGTATACTGTTAATTCTAACCCTATAGCAAATTTGTTTTCAGAGATTCGATTCGATTTATCGGGTCATGAAATACAACGTCGTTATCCAAATATTGCTTCACAAATAAAGCCTATTTATGTCAACGTGCAGGCGTTGACACGAATTCATTTGAATTGGCTGGAATTAAATCATCTGGCTGGAGTAATGCAGATCATAAATACCAATTTTTAATGCCGTTGAAAATGGTTATGGGTTTTTTTGAGGATTTTCAACAAATTCTTTTACATGTTAAACAAGTATTAATACTTGTTCGTACATCTCATGATAAAAATTTAATTACTAGTGCACAAGCAAAATACTTAAGTGTGAATATTAGCACAATTTGTTGCAGAATGCCATTCGTAACACTCGCTGATTCATTGCAATTGAGAATGTTAAAATTATTGGATGATGATCACCCATTACCCATTGGGTTTAGACACTCTGAAGTTTTTGAATACCCGCTTTTACCTCTTTCAAAATCCCATAGTTGGGTGGTAAAAACAGCTTCATTGCAGCCATCAATTAGAACTATTAAAATCAAATGCAGTTGATATACGTTTAGAGTGGGAATGTAGTGTAGATGTAAAGGCGAATACTACAGCCTATGCTATGCTAATTTCCGATAAACTTCTCACATATAAGCCGCTTACCGGCATTGTGACGCAAATTTAGATTAATTCAGTTGGTAGACATGTGTATGCATGAGAGAGATAGATGGATAGATAGTGTGCACATGCTAACATATTAGTGTTTAATTAGTTTTAAGTGAATAGTCGGTGCATAGAGACGTTACAGTGTATGTGAGAGTGAAAGATGGCGGCAGCTGGTGCGGTAGACACGAGTGCAAGCGTGGATACGGGTGAGATGCAAGATAATGTTAATTATCAATGCAACGAAGACATTAATAGCAATAATAATTCATATGCAGTTGTTGAATTTCATTGGTTCAGAGACAATTACAATAATCACATTATAAAGGAGTTAGCTTTTGCAAGTTATGGTGAACAACTAACAGACTGGAAAGAGGGAGTGTTTCATTATCAGCCACCTTATAATTTATGTAAACTCAATGATGATAAAATTAGACATGTATTATGGTTAACAAAGCATTATCATTTACTACCGTGGGATTGTGGAAGCGAAAAATTCAGTAAAAATCAAATAAGAAACTTGCTATCAAAATATAAAATAGTGTATACTAAGGGTGAGGAAAAACGTAGATATCTTTCTCGTTTTCACAATGATGTGAGAGATTTACCACACCGATGGAAAAAACCAATTTATAATCCACATACAAATGAACATTGCAAACAGCATAGAAATAATTATGGACGATGTGCATTAACTTCGTGCATACATTACAGGGAACAAATAGAAAATTATATTTTGAATGCTATTGATAGTGGTGATGAAGATTATAGTGATGATGATGATGATAATGATGATAGTGATAAAAAAAAAGCTGTTGTAGTAGATGAGAGTAATGTAAAAAGTGGAGATAATAAAGAAGAAGAAGAAGAAGAGGCGATGGCTGCAGAGAAGAAGAAGAATGAGGAGGAGGAGGAGGAGATAAATGAATTTGATTATTCATCAGTAATTAATAGATTGAAGTCGTTAATGAATATGTTTATGAATCAAGAAGATTCTAAAGCTAGTAAAACGAGGAAGAAGCACAAGATTTATATAATAATGATGATTATCTATATCAATTAACACATTTGCGTGTATTAGCACAAAATGGATTTTATTATTGTCATAAGAACGATGCTATCAAGTGTTTTTGGTGTGAGAACCCATTAGAATTTCACATCGCAAATGTTTGCGCCCTGATTATAGAGATACAATTAATTTTAATGTGTTGGTACCGCATCCACCTGATGCATCATCCCTTCCACAACCCGGAACAGTTTCTCACAAACATTAGTACAGAATGATTAGTGTATGTGTTGTGTGAATAGCAAGCAGACATCGCGACAAGGACTTGTGATTTGTGCGTCGAGGTGTGATATTGAGGAAGCAACAGCATCATGAATCAAGGTAGATTACAGATCGATTGAATTAGAAGAGAAATTAAAACACATTATCGAATGTGTTGACAAATTGGATAATGCTATTTCACGAGCATACACAACAGGAGATTTGGATATAATAAATTTTGCTAAAAGTTGAAATCTACATATTTGTCAACAATTAACAGCGAAGATATTCACGAATATCTGGGCTACAGTAGACCGTTATTATTGGATGTAGATAAATTGATTAAAATTGAAACTTATATTTATGAAATGATGGCGGACATTGTAAATCAAGAATGAGTGTTACAAAGATTATATCAATGGATGTAGATCTAGTAGAAGAAGGAGAAGAAGATGCACTGCTTAAAAACAACTCAGCATTTGAAAACATCTCATACATAAACTACGTTATCATAGGTATGAATGTTATGGAAAAGATTATGGACATTATATTATGTGTATAAATCCTCAAGCAAATGAAACAATGCATCAGTTCATTGGAAAATGTACTTCAGATTCGTGCTTTTATCGACTAATGCAATCACATACAACGGATAATCATCGTGAATTTTGCAATGGAGCTTATCATACATTCAACATGTGTAAAAACAAAATTGATAAATTTTCGTGTAACTTGTGGAGGAAATTCCGATGTATGAAATATTGCAAATTATTTCGATCGTTAAACAGTGTACAATGAGCAGCTGCAACATACATACAGGTTTTTTTTTTAATTAATAATTGCACTTCAATTCTAGCATCTGCAAACTGCAACGATACAACGATGGTTTAATTAATTATTTCGATCGTTAAACAGTGTACAATGAGCAGCTGCAACATACATGCAAGTTTTTAATTAATAATTACACTTCAATTCTAGCATCTGCAAACTGCAATGATGCAACGATAGTTCAATCAACTTTTAACGGACATGTTTGAACTTGAATAACGGACAAACACACACCTGCTCGACAGGTGTGCCAATAGGTGTGCACTTGAACCAGAATGCTGGTTGATGCATTCATTATCTGTGAGATCGCCTAGCTGTGAACATTGCGTGCGTGTAAGCTGCTGCTGCTGCTGCGGAAAGTATTCAAAAAACAATTAATAATGCCAATTATTAGAACAAGTCGTCGTGGCGTCATCACGTAACGAGTTTCAAGAATCGTTCAACGCGAAAAGCGAGAAACATTGCCAACAATTCGACTTTTAGATTTAACTGAACAATTTAGATATCCGATAATTTCAGCACGAATGGTTACGACTAAATTTGGAAAACGAGTTATTGTGCGAGTGTTGTTCTACAGTGATGAAGAACTGACAAGCAGTGCTAAACCATGTGATATATTTTTACCGGAAAAATTTCTATCTGTTGTAAATGCAGATAATATATTGAGTTTTAATGGAAAGGAAAAATATGTATTGATTACGGAACGTGTGAATGGTTCAATCTACCCGAGTTGCACAATCGACAGGATGACAAAGGCTGAACTTGAAGAATATCCAGAGGAATTACAATCACTAATAATGAACGGAAGAGATATGGACACCAGATGTTAACTGCTGCTGCTGCTGCTGCTGCTAATGCTATTCGAGCTCCTGCTTCTTCAAATTCTATTTCTACTTCTTCTGCTGCTGATGCGTTTGCTGCTTCTTTTGCTGCCATTGCTGATAATCTTGCTGCTGCTGCTGCTGCTGTTGCCGAGGTGATGGACACGGCAGAGGACGCTGATGTACGAGAAGATGAAGAATTGGACGACAGTGAGGAGGAGGAGGAGGAGTTTCAGAAGATGGAAGGTGATGAGAACACTGAACGGATAATTGACATTGGAACTATGTATGATCGTTTAATATTATTGCTGTTGTTGTTGATAATTGCATTGCTTTTACTATTGTTGCATAATTTATTGTATGATTTAGCTGTTAACAAATTACATTGGTAAAGTATAATAATAATAATAATAAAGCTGAGATTTTTTTCTTTAAATATGGTTTCTAATTTCCGTAGCATTAGAAACCTAGTTCATCTAGTTTTTAGTACTTCTATTAATTGCATACATATGTGAGGTGTGTACTTGAGCTGCACAGTTGAATTATCATTAGTATGATGATAACAATCGATCGATTTGGAAGACCGCTGGGAGCTAAGTCCAGCGGTTTTGATAGTGATAATAACGCAAATAATAATTTCTTTAATGGTAATCCAAAACGCGCACGTACTAAAGCAAAAGTGGAGATAAAAATTAAATACTACAGCTGAATCAACTTCAACTAATACTATTATCGCATCAAAATCTGAAGAAACACAGACTGATAATGCTGATTGGTTAGGAAATTATGAAAATTGGGATGATTTTATTAGTTCATTACCAGATGGTCGCGGTCTCAATGTTCATTCTAGACGAATTGTGAATTTAGGTGCACCGCTGGAAAATAGTGATGCAATAAATAAACAATATCTATTGAATGAAATTGACACCGTGAAAAACTTAAGCATTACTGATCTTTCAGAACGTCTGACTAAGTTAGTGGAAGACAAGGATGTAGTAAATAGAACGCATCTATTGAATGATATCGAGAATATTAAAAATTAACTATTAACGATCTATCAGATCGTCTATCTAATTTGGTAGAAGAAAAACAAGCACAAAATAAAACATATATATCGAATATAATTGGCGATGAGAAAGCAGTGATTCTCAATGATGTGTCAAAACAGGTAATCAAATTAGCAGAAGACAAAGATGTAGTTAATAGACAATATATATTGAATGTAATTGGGGAGGAGAAAAAATCTATTCTCGCTGATCTTACAGGTCAAGTTAACAAATTAGCAGAAGATAAAGATGTGGTTAATAAACAACATATTTCGGATGTGATTGGGGAAGAGAAAAATCTATCCTTGCTGATCTTACAGCTCAAGTTAACAAATTAGCAGAAGATAAAGATGTAGTTAATAAACAACATATTTCGGATGTGATTGAGGAAGAGAAAAATCTATTCTCGCTGATCTTACAGGTCAAGTTAACAAATTAGCAGATGATAAAGATGTAGTTAATAAACAACATATATCGAATGTGATTGGGGAAGAGAAAAATCTATTCTCGCTGATCTTACAGGTCAAGTTAACAAATTAGCAGAGGATAAAGATGTAGTTAATAAACAACATATATCAAATGTGATTGGGAAGAGAAAAATCTATCCTTGCTGATCTAACAGGTCAAGTTAACAAATTAGTAGAAGAAAAAGACAGAGTAAATAAAGAACATATATTGAACGTGGTTAGGGAAGAGAAAAATCTATCCTTGCTGATCTAACAGGTCAAGTTAACAAATTAGTAGAAGAAAAAGACAGAGTAAATAAAGAACATATATTGAATGTGGTTAGGGCAGAGAAAAATCAATCATTGATGATTTATCAGGTCGATTAACAAAATTAGTCAAGACAAGGTTGGCGGTGATGTTGGTCGCCGTGTATCAGAAACTACAACTAATATTGGTAAATTATCGCATTTAGTTCGTAATAATAGAATCTATTGTGATACTAAACTAACACAAATGCAACGAGATATGGAATCAATGGACGCCAAATTCATGAATATGATTAATGAGAAATTGAGAAAATAATGGTGATGTAATTATTAGGTTCTAATTAGGTGTGAGATAGTCAGCTAGTCTGCTAATCAGCCGATTTGTGGGAAAATATTTTTTTTTGAAAAAAGGCGGGCGGTAGAGGAGCTGGGTGAGGTTCTATCTTGTCTTCTCACAAACTGTAGCTAATCTTGATGTTAAGAAACTAGCAAAAGGCGTACCCCGCAACACAGTTAAGCACAGATTGACATTTGAGCACTACAAAAATTGTTTATTCAACAAAACTTTGCACTATGTAAGTTTTAATCAAATAAAAAGTAAGCTGCATGAATTGTTTACTATAAATCAAAAGAAGTTAGCTTTGTCACCGTTTGATAGCAAACGCTGGATCAACCCTATTTCCCCCGAATCCACGAAAGCATGGGGGCACTGTGATATTGAGAGATTGAATTCAGATTTCAGCGCTCAACTGCAGAGAGCTAAAAAAAGAAATGCAGAAGTAGGAGAAGGAGACGAAGAGGACAAAGACGAAGAAGCTCTCACAATCAAACGAAAACGTCTTTCTGTACTGACAGATCATGCTTACTCGCTATAATCTAAAGCATAGTGTGAAAGAAATTTTAACACTGTCTGAACTGTAATTATTTTTTGGCAAACAACACCTGCCTGTATGTCTGTCTGTCTGTCTGCAAATATTGTTGCATTCAGAGAGAGCGAAAGCGGGAAGTTGATTTTCATTTATTGGACAAGTTGTGTTGCATTGTGACAGCTCAGTGACTGGTTATCCTTGAAATGCACAGTTGTCCGGAAACGGTCGTATTGAGCAGAAGAGAAGAAAAAGAAGGAGAAGCAGTTGATTATGCAGCGAGCGAATAAGATTGTATTAGCTACACCTGCATCGAATCAAGTTGAAATAAAATCGCCATTGAATTACATAAGCAAGTTAGAAAAAATTTTATAACTAGACCAACGATTGTTAAGAATCAACATGACCTGATTCAAATTGATTTAGGAGACTTATCATCGTTATCAAAGCATAATAGAAACTTTAAATATTTTCTAGCTGCAGTTAATTGTTTTTCAAAGAAAGGTTATGCAATTGGTTTGAAAACGAGAGGTGGCGAGGACGTTGCACGGGCGCTGGAAGGCATTTTACGTGCAGAAAAATGTCGCATTTACAATACGACCATGGTCTGAAGTCTATAATCCACACGTCAAAGCTTTAGTTGATAAATTTAAAATTAATCAATATAGCACTTACAGCATTCAAAAAGCGGCTATGGCCGAGAGATTTATAAAAAAGAAAAACGTTTCTTTTGGATTAAGTTATGATAAGAAAAGCAATCAGTTTAAATTCGGACCTAATTCAGTTGTAAGATTCGACAATAAGCATTTATATGTAGATGCAATTAGATATCCATTGTCACACGGCTTGCTAGAACTCATTTTTCGAAATAAACCAGATGCAGATTTATATGGTGTAAGCTCGATAAGACAATATAAACGAATACTAACGCAGACACGTATTCATTTGAATAAACGTAATAATTTGAAAACCGGAGCAGGATTTAAATATAAACATGTTATCAAAAAAATATTTCCATCTATAGCGTTAACTGTCAGTGCTGTTGGTAGGCAGAACAGATCACGCAGACGAAATGTGCGATCTTTTCAGCTTAGTAGACGGGAGAGGCAAGTAGGTGATGAAGATCAAGAACATGATGGCATGCAACAGCTCTCTTCATCCACCCCGCTGCTTGCTCGAAAAAAAAGAAAGACCGAAGAATCTCATGATCAAACAAGTTTAGCAAACTTATCATCAATTGGGGATCTGCACAGACGATTGAATGAGACTGGTTTAGGTGGAGGAGGAGGAGGAGGAGGAGGAGGTGTAGTACGAAGTGAACGGACAAATCCTATCGCCGCTTCGTCGAACACTATGAATAAATCATTTTATCGTAATCTTCCTGGAGATGTGAGTTTATCACGTAATAATGAAAGTAGCGGTGATGATGATGATGATGATGATAATGATGATTAAGATGATGCTGAAGTACGCAGGAAAGGACTAGGAAAAAATAGATCGAAACTAAATATGGTTAGGGCAAACAGAAAAACCAACTGTAGAAATTACGTATATTTTGACAATGCAGATGAACTTGTCGAAAGATTAGCTTTATTGATAGGCTCACAGTCAGCTGGTCATGATAACCATTCAGCTGAGATTTCATCTATAATAAGCCAACTTTTTGAAGCAGGAATAATAGAATAATGTTCACACGTAATTAGGTTCTAATTAGGTGTGAGATAGTCAGCTAGTCTGCTAATCAGCCGATTTGTGGGAAAATATTTTTTTTTGAAAAAAGGCGGGCGGTAGAGGAGCTGGGTGAGGTTCTATCTTGTCTTCATGATCCGGCTATCTCACAAGATACAGTAGCCATGTTGGTTACAGCAATTAATGTGGTGACAAAGTCACATATGGTGCCGGCGCGCATTGTGGTGATAGCGGCCATTGTGGTGCCGGCGTCAATTTTGGTTACAGAATTCCAATTGGTTACAGCGGCCATTTTGGAGACATAATCAGATTTGGTTACAGTGAATAGGTTGGTTACAGAGAACGCTCTGGTTACAGCGTCCATGTTGGTTACAGCAACCATCTTGGTGACAGCGGCCATCTTGGTGACAGCGGCCATCTTGGTGACAGCGGCCATCTTGGTGACAGCGGCCATCTTGGTGACAGAGTTGGGTCCAGAAGTAACAATTCCATTTTGGAGACATAATCAGATTTGGTTACAGTGAATAGGTTGGTTACAGAGAACGCTCTGGTTACAGCGTCCATGTTGGTTACAGCAACCATCTTGGTGACAGCGGCCATGTTGGGTCCAGCGGCCATGTTGGGTCCAGCGGCCATCTTGGGTCCAGCGGCCATCTTGGTGACAGCGGCCATCTTGGTGACAGCGGCCATCTTGGTGACAGCGGCCATCTTGGTGACAGCGGCCATCTTGGTGACAGCGGCCATCTAGGTGACAGAGTGGGTGACAGAACCAACATATTTATACTACTCATCTGAAAGTTTTGAATATAGTATGATACAAATCGAGAACTTGTATTATGAGGATAGAGGATAATCAAGTTTCGTGATCAGCATAGATTTCTGAGACCCGCTTTTGCAATAAGCAGAGTTTATTCAGTGCCGTTGAATTTTTAAAATCGTTTATCTTTCATCACAAGATATTTTGAATATGGGAGTTTTCTCTCAAAACATGCTGGATTTCTAATTACGGCCTTTTGTAATAGTCAACAAAGCTTGAGAATTGCGCAATTTCCGTGTTTTTCCAAGATGCCTTTTTCGGAATAATTTTCCAACAAATAAGAGCTGCCATGGCTTTGTGAAAGTTTAATACGACTAAGTAACCTAGTGGGAATTTTGTCTTTTTTAACGCAATAGAACAATAAATTCTCTTGGGGGCAGCTGAATCTTGACTACGGGAATGAAAAATAGCCCTTGAAGTTGCAGCCGCAGATTTTTTATTCGGTTATTCTTCCAGGCGAAAGCCGAACCTCGAGACAATAAATCGCTCTCGCTCTTTTTGTCACTCTCTTCCTCACATTCGCTGCAAACTCCAAATTAACCGCATTGGAATTAAGTAGGGAATGCGTCTGAGTCAGTCGGTCCTTCTCCTGAGCGACTTGACAACAGATTCAAGACCTATTTTGTACTTTTACTGGACTGGGAACTTTCTTTTCCAGTCAAGTTTCGCTGAAGAGGAACGAGAGAGCAAGTGAGCTAGCAAACACTCCTTCTCCTTCTTCAGCAGTAAATCAGTTCCCAACAGTAGCAGCATCGAAATAAACTCCCCCTCACTAGTCGACCGAAAGTTTGTCTTTCAAAGACGAGGCGAATAAACACTTTTCCTGAATGCACTCAAAATGTAGCCTACAAGTAGTGGCGGAGGGGAAAAAGTTCAACAACTTTCATTTGTTGGGAACTGAAGTTTGAAGGAAGTTTTCATTTCTCATCCACTCGAAACAATTTCTACGGGTTATTGAAGAATTTCTCCCTAACACAAGAAAAATTACCGGGAAAGCACTTGAGCTAACAATGTGTTAGCTATCGCTCCGCTGGCAATCAAACAAGTTAAGTATGCTACGAGGCTAACTGAATTCTATTATACACTGATAATAATATTAATGTACTGTATGAGGTGCACATACTTAATTGGTAATAAGCGAGGCAGTAAGGAGATTGAAGTATTGTAGGTAGAGTATTTTTTATGTAAATACCGTACTATTATAATTACAGTGTGTATTCCCTAAGAATGAAAAAGAGGGGGGCAGGAGAAATTTCAAATTCATAGGCTCAGATTTCTTGGATTCCAAAGTGATTCAGACACTGTTCCGACAAGATATATGGCAATCGTGGAAAAGGCTCAGATGCAGTAAATCTGATCTTTATTGAAAGGAAATGGGAAGAATGTTATAGATAACTATCAGTTACCGAATATTTCAAGCCTGATTCTTGCAACATTCTCTTTGAACACCAGAACGTCTAAGTTCATGCTTTCAGGTTTGTACCTTCTTATAAATTATTTCTCACCTTCTTAGTAAGGATTCTTCTAATGTTCTCTATTTCTGTTATCGTCTCATAACGAGTCAAATTTAAAAGAATTATATAACTTCTATCTTAGTTTATACAAAGGAACGTCATTTTGTCACTGTAGGCTTTTTGTGTTAAACTTGATGATAGATTATTACTACTATTCATTTCCGTTGATTATGTCTATGAAACAGTTTCAAAAACTATTTTTCCAATAATAGTTGAAGATACTTATGAGTTACAAAGATGATATTTTTAGCATAGATCATTGTCTATGCATAGATTTTGCAATGGAATTGGAAAAAATGAGCTATTCTGAAAGGCAACTGTCATCAAGGAAATAATGATCATTGTAGTTTGAGAAGAATGAAGAGTACTAACAAAAGATAAGACGTGATATTTTCCCTCAAAGTACCAAACTGTTGAGAAACTTCAATGGAACTCAAGAAGCTTTCATATCCAAGAAGTAAGTATGAAGAGGATGAAAAATATGATGAAGATCAAAACCCTGGAAAAAGAGAAGATTTATTGTAGCTGCGGAACAATAATATTCCAACTTGTGAAACGCAAAACTGTAAGGAAACGATCTTTACTGCCAGAAAAGTTTCAGCTGCCACGGTGCAAGTGACTGAACAAGAACAACATGAACGTAGAATTTCCTCTGAATTATTTTTAGAAAAACTTCACTCCATAACTACTACGCTGATTATTACAAGTTATTTCAGGGCAAAAACGCTCTTCTCAGTCCGTGAAAATTATCCAGGTCAAGCTAAGTTCATTTCAAACTCTATTCAATAACTTATCATTCCAAAATTGATCCCGACTGCACGATATTGTTTTATTTCATTCTCATGATGAAGAAAATTGAATTGTTCTCTGTTCAAATAAAGAAGATAATGTAAGAAAATGAAAAAGAAGGTGGGCATAGGAGAAGACCAATAATTCATTTGTGTGTAGTATCAAAAGATCCAGAAAAATTATCTATCTTGAAAGGTCATACAGTATTTCCAAATTACATTTGCTTAGGAATAATAATTACAATAGGTGGGTTAAAGTGTTAAAGCCACATGTCGTTTCAAGAAAATTCAAGGGTGCATCAAGAGGGGTTCCAATTGGACCACTACGAGCAAGTCTAGTGCGTAATGTTTCTAGTAAATTTCAGATCACCTCTCAAATATATCTTTTGTCGAAATTTAACTTAGTATTTTCATTCATTAGAGAAAAACAATTCCAAATAATAGAGTTAGTCGACCTCCTAATTAAGATAATGGAAGCAATATATTTCAGTGTTGATAACACTTATTATAGAGTTATAGAAATGGAAATACTGTACAAGTGACATGTCATGCAAAAGGCTTATTTGGACACGGAAAAAAATTCACTACTAGAATGGAGAAATTAATTCAACCAACTACTACTGCTTACTACTCAACCATATTTGCTCCTACTCGTCTTATATGTTTCCCCTACATTGTAACAAAATGATTTGTGAAAAAACTCATTAGACATGTGACCTCTACCATAGCGCGTCCACTGCACTTTTGATAGGCGCGGAGAAAAATAATTGGAAGCTGCTTGGCTAAGATATCCCCCAGAATTCAACATCCCGACTCTATCGTGAATTCAGAGATGAAATACCACTGATTTAAAATTATTTTGTCAATGATATGATTGATTATAGCTGCAGAGTAAATAAATCCAGTTAATGAGGAAGATGAGGAAAATATAAAAGGAAGATGATATAAAATTGATTTTTCCCCATCAACATAAACAAATTTACAAATATTCACAGTAATAAATACAAATTCGTGTTGGTAAAGAGTGAAAAAATATGTTACAATAATGAGTAAATGTGTTTTTGTTTGGAAAATTACCTGAACGAATTTTTATTAATAACTATAAATTTTTATTTATTAATGGGGACTTGGAGTAGGTTTGAAATTTTTTTTTTCAATTAGTGATTAATAAGTTTTAAAAGAGTCAGTCATTGGATGATATAAAGAGTATAGAGTATAAGAGTATAGCCTATATTATAATGAAGAGGACGTGAAAAAGATGAATTCTAGAAACCGCACTTCACTTTAAAAAATGAATTTCGAGTTTCAGAGCTGCTCCTTCAAAAAGCAATTTTCCGGACAAATTTCAAATGATGTTTAACGAAAAAGTACTTCATTTTTCTGCTTCAATTTTAGTTCGTTAGTATACATAACAATACGACAACCGTCGTAGTGATTTTGAATTCCATAAATAAGAGAGGACCGAGGGCTTGCAAGATAAAGGGATGACATTTTGTGTCGTCGGAGATAGAATCTAATCCGGTAGCGCACAAAAGGCGAGATAATTGGGTTTCGTCTTCGGCCCAAGGCAACAGCGACGGCAAACGTGAACGCAAAAGCGATCGCATTGTTTCCAACAGAACTCAACAACCGATTTTGACACCGATCTGTCCGTAGGACGGAATCCCCGACGTTTGTTTGCAGTTACCAACTCCAACACAACATATTTAGAGCAACATGCGCGGTCTCAAACGACACACACAACGTAGTAGTGCTTCTCATACGCAGCACCGTGTTTAACCACTACTACGCACACTTTAGCATCCCAAATCCCAAGTAGGCACAGAACATGTTCATCTCACACAAGCTGATAATACTGCTTCACCCACACAAATACGGTTGATTAGAACCGGCTACAACCTTTGTCCTTCTCTACTGTCACCCTGACTACTAATACACCCCCCCCCCACCATCAAAGACCAGTCCTGATTTTGGAACATAACGTAGAGTCTTGAAATCTATAGAATCCAACTAATTTCTGGGAGGTTTTGTATCATATACAGTATTATTACAAGCCCACAAACACATACAATCATACCTTCATGGAACCATGGAGGGAATGATGCACATCAAAATTTGTCTCCGCAAACGTTCATGTTAACAGTTTATTAGGGAATGTTGTAGAATCTCTCCATAATAGAGTGGGAAACATTTACATCTTATTTTATATCAAAATATTTATCCGATATACGTAGTACCGTGTATCAATGTATTTTGACGAAATTTCTTCTAGTCCTTCAATTCTGTATCTAGTGGAATTATTCTTTAATTATTTTGAATCTGTATATGTTACAGTAATTCAGAAGGATAGCATGTTCATAAAAGTTAAATTGAAATATTTTATTATTTTCGTTTCCTGATTCTTGTTCACATAACTATCACTTAGAAATATTCACTTATAAGAAATCGTTTCATGATTCTCGTACCAGTGAAATCCTCTTTATTTTGCTCCGAATATGTTTTCAGTAATTCAAAACTTCCAAACGTTAATTTGAGAGAATTGAATATTCAATTATAATAGGGCCGGAAGTTCAGACGTCGGAAGAAAACGGTTCCAGTGGACGATAAGACTTAAAACCTTCAATCCAAAAAAGAGATTACTAATCAGCTTAATTGGTGTCTTCGAATTCAAATAATATAAACTTTTCAATTTTTCTGAAATACTGCATATTGAGTGAACATTTGATTTAGTATTATCCAAAAAATAAAGTTATCATTTTTGTATTTAGTCTTGTTCCACCCTCAATCTCAAATTCGAAAATGCCGTTGCTCACCAAGCAACGGCAAAACGGTGGTTCTTTTCCCCAGATAAAAAACACGCTTCAAATCTTTACTCGGTTCTTCAAGCTTGGGAGGCTCATATCCGATAATAATTGGTGCATGATATATAGTGAGATTTGAGCAGGACCCAAGTTATATTAGCATGACTTGAAACAGTTTCCCGAGAAGCAGACGCTAGCAGTTTGAGGACTACAACCCTCTTCAATTGAACGTCTCCTATTCACTGTCAGAACTATAACCGTTCGCCTGATTGGCCAAACGTCAGTCCTATGTACAATTCGACTCCCAGAAACAACCCTCATCATTGCAGGACTAGTTGTTGAGTAATTGTAACCAGGAATGTCAATCGTCAAGTATTATTGTCATGATCCAGTTATTGAGAGATGCCTAGTCTTCTCGCTATCCGCTATCGAACTGATTGGAGATTCAATTTGTGTGGTTCCCACTATATTGAACTATCATGAAAGACTTTTATATCATTTTTTACCATTTATTTATACGGGTTTTTTCTGATTGTTGATTAAATTAATTTTTTTCGATTTTATTTTAAACTATAGCTTAAAATATCTGCACAATAATGATTCTACAAATTTTACTTAAAGTGTGTTTGTTATTATGTCAAAATAAGTAATGATTTGATTAGAGAGAAAATATGAATAATAAGTACAAAATATGGTAAACAGAATACCGTTTGCTGTTTTTAAATATATCATGTTCAGAAATATTTGAATACCAGTAGTTATTCAGAACTTGAATAACAACAATTAACAAGGGTACTTCAACAATAGTGCTGTGGATATTGTTAGTTGATTTTTTAAAGCTAGTATCAGATGAATAATGTCATAATTGTTTCCTCCTACGTTGATTTTCTGTCATTGAAACTGATTTTGTCAGTGTACTGCTAAGTGTGTATGTACCCAACACAAATGACCCAATCAAAAAGACAAAGACTAAATGCATGAGATATTGAAAATGAAAACAGCCAGAGACGTTTCTAATGGAGACCCAAGGAGCATATTCGTGAAAGCAAAGTGTCGTTTAGTGTTGTCAATTTGATTTTGTGTGTGAAGGGACAAGTGATCTAACAAGTCGTAAGAGACTTTGCGGAAACAGAAACAAATGTGGCTGGCTGGCACGGTAAGCAGCTAGCAACTACTGGCACTAGCTGCAGCAGATTGAATAAGCCGAGGCTACATCGCTAAGTAGCATTAACTAACAGAAAGCATAATCAAGCCACACTCTACTCACAGAGTCACTCGAGTACAAATTCTGGTGTGCATTATGCATGAGCGGCACTCAGCTAGCACTAGGCCTGCGCCTGCGCTTAGTCCCTTTGCTGCTGTGTTCAAGTGCCCTCCAATCATAATTAACCAGTACCTAGCAACCAGTTAAGATGCGTGCCCTGCCCAAACTGATTACCTCACCGAATACGGCAATGCGTAGCGTTGATGAACTGGTCAACATTGTTCCAAATTACAACTTGACGCTGTAAACCTCAGTGTCTGATGTTTGATTTCATTGATTGTTACCAACAAAAACCAGGAATACTATAGTGGAATGACAGGGGTTTAAAAAGTAACTGAGTAAATTGAATACTAAATAAGGAGAGCGTAAAATGCTATGTTTTCAGCCTGATTCATACTTAAATTGTCTTCATGTATAGGATATCCAAGGATGATCTATCACAAACCTCAGTGTTTAGTGTTTTTTTTTTATTGATTGTTACCAATGACAAAATCGAAGATTAGTAAAAGTGGGATTACAGGAGTTTGAAAAGTAACTGTATTAGTATATAAGATTCTAATAAATTAGGAGAGGAAAAATATCGCGTTTTCATCCTGCTCTATACTTACATAGTCTTCATTTATAGGATATCTCACCATTAAGATGAATGAAGAATTAACTCTTATGGTATATCATCAATCAATATCTTAATGGGATGGTTTGCATTGTGAAATGCTACTCTGTGGCTCAGGAGAGAAATCTTTTTATTCAAACATTCTTATTCCCCAGTTCAGTAGGTAACGGTTTTTCGTTCGTGTCATCTACAGGTAAATCAATGTAAGTGGATAAAATCGAAATCAATTGATTAATATGGATTCTGTTTTCATTCTAGTCTGTTATCAAACTTATTCATCATGACAATGAAAGGCGGACGCTTTTTGGTTGAGAATCAAGTTCAACCAGCCTTATCATCCTGAAAATTCTTATGAATGAATAGGAATCAGTGAATGAAGGTCGGGAAGAAATTCAATAATCGCCAAGGAATCAATGGAACTCCACGTCATGTTGAAATTTATTACAAGAATCATTCCAATTGAAATGACTTTCAATTAAAACTAAAAACAGGGAATCACGGTGAGTTTTTCGAATGCATTCCACACAACATTTGAGAGGTTTCTGTGCGAGTATTTTCCTCGAATATTATCAACTTGAATATTTACTTCCCACTTGAAAGGCCAGGACATAATACTGAAGGGAATGAATGGTTTGAATATTTTTTATCCATTCATTTCATTCATTGACTAATACCCAAAAACTCATGAGTAAATAAAATACAAATAATACAGAATTCAGATGCAATATAATAGGAAGCAGTGGTAAGGTAACCTCATTGAAATCGTGTTGAGACACCATCATTCATAACTATCAGTTGGTAAAAAGACATCATAATAATGTTCATCCAGATTTGATATCCCATTTTCTGAGATTAAAATTTGAGAGATTGTGGACGCTAATAAGAAAGCGGGCAGACAGCGTAGTCTAGCGAGGACCAGCAACGACTGTCTCATCCAATTTTAGCAGTTGGCTGGAAAGGAATTACGGGCGGATTGTGTCCGGATAAAAACAAAGAACAAGAAAAATGGGATGAGTCTGATGGAGAATGGGAGAGAAATCCGAAAAGGGTTGCGGGTTTAACGTTTGCTCTCGCAGGAAAGGCCAGAATTTGATCCGAAAAGTAAAGGGGTTCGAGTCGGTGTGGTGTTTTGAATGGCTTTGAACTGTCTTATGCTTTTAGTGGAGAATTGGCTGTGGTTGTCACATGAGAAAGACTCGTTTACCGGCAAACAGCCAGCTATCCCTTCTCAATTGAGCACATTACACTATTTTACTCTATCGCTGGTACTGTCACGGTCAAGGTTTTTCATACTCTCTACACACTCATTTTATATTACACTCACAGTAGAGTAAATTTCTCTTAACACAATAATCAAGCAATCTTGTTGGCCTAGTATGGAAGCATTATTGTTTGGACTGGATCGGAGGATGGTCTCCAATTTTACTAATTATTTATTAATTATAAATACTATTGAAATATATAAATAGGGCTATGTCCTTCCTTGATATACAGAGAATCTTTATGCGAAATTTCAGCTTTATCAGTCAAGTATTCTAGGCGTTATGGATGTTTAGACAGACACCATCTAATTTTTATAATAGTATAGAATAGATTAAATTATATTAATATAATTTGTAATTTGTAGTTTGTAATTACACTGAGTAAAGCAATTTCAATTCAATTTATGATTATCATGGAAGACTGAAGACTGAAGTTTTAGTATCTGCTAAATGAAGTTTCAGTCAGTAACGCTATCTTAGAGTAGATTAAGAGGATCTGTGCTACCTCGATCTTACCTTAGAGTAGATTAAGAGGATCTGTGCTTCCTCGATCTACCTTTGACCTTAACCTTAGCAGGAAAGAGGTTTTTTAGGTGAAGAGGTTTAGGGTGAGGTGGAGAAAGGAAGTTACTATTAGCTTCTATTATTTTTTTTAACTGAGGGTGCTGCTCACATGTGTCCTATTCTGGTGAGTGGATAATGGGAGAAGTGATGATGAGATATTAATTCAACGGCAACGTCTTGGCAGCCTGGACCGTAATGCTCAACGTGTCTTCCCGGAGAAGTCGGAATACGATTAAACTCAATTGTTGGAACTGATTTTACTAAGCCATCACCATTCAGTGTAATTTCCATTCAACGACAGCATCTGGGTACATGTAGTTTAGTATGAAATAAAATTTATTACGTTGTAATATCAAGATTATGTTTATATTCATATCCACTTATTTGATAAAAAATACAATATCAAGAAAAGAAAAAATAGACGTTAGCACAAACTTCTTCTGTTCCAAAATTCACTTGTATAATCCACAGGTTGTAATGAAAACAAATTAATTTGTTGGTGAATTAAAATTTAAAACATGGTTATGAATGTTGTGATGTGTTATATTCGATAAAATCCTTCATGCGACTAATAGTTACCAAGTTAGAATTACCAAGGAGAGACTATTGGTTCAAGAGCGATGAGGTAGCAGAGCACAGACGATGTGCTCAGGAGGAGAAGAATGGTGGAAGTTGTCTTCTTATAAAATTAAAATAGCAAGTCATGTCAGCGCCGTCGGCTTGTGTTCGCCAAGCATTAGGCGCATCTAACCTGGTTAGTGGTTGCTTCAGCTGAGTCCATGGGCGCTGTCTTTTCGTCTTTTCCACTTTTCTTTCGGTTTCTCCCATTTTCTTGGATATTTTCCCCTCTGCCAACTTCACACTTCCGCTGCTGCCGTCTCCAATCAAATAATTTTATTTCGACTGTCAGACGGAAGACGCTGAAACAGGATTAGCCCTCAGGATTCATTGTTCTGCACCTTATTGTTTTCGTTCTGCCTCCGCCGGTTCTCACCATCTCAGAAATCCCATTTCTATAAGACTTCGCAACTGAGTCTCATTCCTGCTTCATTGTCTGGTTTCTTCACTTCTTTCAAGACGTTTCATCACATTCATAATGATTAGGACAAAACAGGAATGATACCTTATGATAGTATTACAGTGTTAGTGTCCTCAAAAGAAGATCATTGGGAAAAGGATTAGCATTATGGGTCTGGATCATGCAGAGCAGACAAGGTCCTAATGTTATCATAAAAATAAAAGCACTTGAAGTGATTGCTAATTACTAGGTCAGTATTGAGTTCTAGTACTCAATTTCCAAAAACCAAAAAGTAACAAAAATTATTACTTAAAATGAAAACGAAATAAATATGAGGATATGGTCGATTATTTTTTAAAAAACCATCTGTGTAGAACTTTTTTTTATTGTTTTGAATAGTTCAGTAAGGTGAGAGCACTCCATGCAAATCATGAGCTGAGATAGATGAACCGTAGCTGAAAAACACAATCCAACACTTCAAATTCATTAATATTGATTCCAAGAGGAGTATCCCCTTAGGGGCCCCGTGAAACATTATCAGTTCTCAATTAAATTCCAATTAGAAACATTACACGAAACTCATAATTTGAATGGTTCTTTCTTTCATCTCTGAAGAGCTCAGACCTCAATTAGCGCCGAGATGAAGTCTTTCAATCTGCTCAAAGAATAATCCAACCGTAGCGTAGCAAGATCTCTTTTTGCACGCTAATGATACATTTTCAAGGGAAATGGATTCGCCTATTCAAATGGATACTGGTGTTCGAAATTGAACTTTTTTTTAGTCTGATAACGGAATTGAATTAACATTGAGCTCACTGATTATTTTTGAGGTTAACACAATACGTTTCATCTCTTCTATCTATTAGAAAGACGGAAATTGTTATTAATTGATAAATATCTTAATATAATTAATACAGCATCTTAATATGATATAACTATAATATATCTTATACATATTCATATCTTGATATAATCATGAGATTTGGGGGTAATTGATCAGAATATGTGCCCAAGTATTTTTCATCATTTCAGAAATATCAAGAAATACCAAGTAGTTGAATTTGGTGTTAAATAATTCTATTTGATGTCCAGTTTTCACTCTTGAAGTGTCAACATTATTGATCAATGAGCTAAGTAAACTCAACTACACCATAAATGCTAATGAAGATAAATTCAATGTATTCAACTTCAATAAATTCTGTCATTTCTCCTTTGATTCAGAACGCAACACTTCGGAGATGGTTTTCTCATCCATTACACTTTTTTAAATCCATCAATCCTGGGATTAGTCCTTGATATTCGGGAGCCAATTTACGCAGCCTGGCTGTCCCGAATTTCCACTTATCTTTACAACTTATTTGGTTCTCAGGCGTTTCGCTTGAATCATGATGTCCCCTTCCCAGTCAACCATCCTTTTTCCCTTTTTTCCAAGAGATCTGAAGATCGGATGGAAAACATCATTCGTCACTGAAGGTCAAAGGACGTAATTTGCTGAGATCGTGATAAGTTCTGAGGCAAGCGGCAAGAAAAGGGTTGATGAGGAGAAAGAAGTGCTCTGCGCATGTCTCAGAAAAAGATGAGGGAATGAGAAACATCCGGGTAAATGGGAACTTACCACTTGGCCTAGTGCACCAGTAAGTATTCCAGAGGACAATTTTTGATTGGAGTTATAGATATGATATAACATCAACACAATAATTTCTTTATAACATCAACACAATAATTTCTTTATCCTGATCAGATTTCAATCTTATTTGAAAGAAAACTTGATTGGAACTGTCTGCTCTCAAGCAAGAACATGATTCATTCAACTTGATGGACTAGAGGCATGCTTACGGTACCCAATATAAGGGAGTCCAAAAAGGCTGTTCAAAAAAGAATGTTGCATATTTATATGATACAGTAGTTGCATGTACATTCCATGTTGCACATTCATTTCTCTCACTGGACAACTCTTTAACTCAAGCGACAAAATTTTGTGTACATGACACAACACCAGAAGTCTCTGAGAATCGTCCCTCTCATTTCTTGTTCATTACCCTGTCAATGCAATTCCTTATAAAAATTCTAAAGAGTCACTATTGAGATTGTAGAACCGTTCCATGATAATTATTGAAATGGAAAAAGAACACTGATTTTGTAAAGTGTTGAATTCAAAGTGTAGAATTGACAAAATCAGCAGTGTAATTTTTTCATTTCAATTATCTATTTCTTATATAATTTATTCAAGAAAAACCCAATTTCAAAAATTATTATCATATTTGAGAAATCTGTTTCAACTTCCAACCGTCAATCAATATAATAAACACACAGACTTATAACACACAGAAGAATAACCAGATCAACTGAACCTTCTAAGGCTAAATTTCAAATTGATTGTTTTCAAAGATTTCTAGAATATTCCAAGCGATTCCAGCTTGGAATAGCTCCATCATAAATTGGGATGTATTCAACCTAGGTTCTTATACACTGAATGTCAACATGAATACTATGTTAGAATTTTTTTCTAATATTTCTCAGCGAGAAATTTATTGTCATATAGACCTACCAGTAGTTGGATATAACTAGATAAGGAAATATAATTTGACAATGATTGGCCTCCTATACTGTATCAGCATAACACATAACATCAACCTCAATCATGAACTAGTACTGGAAAACAAATAATCTATATTAATAAAAGAGAGTTGATGTCTGTACGCTCGCTTATAACTCGAGAACGGCTGAACCGATTTAGATGATTTTGGATTAGTTAGGATTGTTACAGCACTGGTTAACATAATATGTATTAAAATGTAAGAAACTCCCTTTATAATTAATAAATAATTAGTACATTAATGACATAACCTATCAAAAATGACATCCATTCTTATCCAGTCCAAAAAATAATGCTCCTATAAAATCGATGTGCAGTTGAAGATGCTGCAATATAGGTCTTCCAAGAGATGACCTCGGTGGTCTGTTGGATAGCGGCTCTGCCTTCCACGCAGAATTCTCGGGTTCGAATCCGAGACGGGTGAAATTTTTTTGACAACTTTCAGCATTGATTAATATTTATCCACTCGCTTTAAAAATTAGTATATTGCAGATTTCTTTTAATTTCCATCAATAAAGAGAGTGGATATAGATATTTTTACTTCGTGACATTTTTTTCGTGGGGGGGGGGGTGATATGAAGGGGGGACATTTGGGGGGAAGAGGGGATGACATGAAAGGGTATTTGTGGGGGGAAGGAAGGGGGGCATTTGAGGAATGACATTTTTGGGGGGTGGCATGAAGGGGGGGACATTTATGGGGGTGGCATGAAGGGGGGGACATTTATGGGGAGAAGAGGGGGGACATTTGTGGGGGGGGAGAGAGGGCGATGCGAAGTTCGCCGGACAGCTTGTATATCATAATTCTCGTTTGCTCTGGTTGAACTTCAAGTCACTAGCACTACTCCCTCGAAGGTTGCAGTCAATATTTATAGAGGTTGTAAGAGTCGATGAGTCACAGACGTTGAGGTGAAAAATAGCACAAGAGAGAATAGCACGCTACTGGAAAAGAAAAGAAAAATCACGTGAATTCAAGACTAATTGGATTGTTTTTCATAACAAAGCGGTCAAGATCGAGAAGAAGAAGCGAATAAAATTGCGGTAGAATGGGCTGAAAACAATGATGAGGAGGTTTTTCGAGCAAGTGGTGAGTTGAATGGCTAGATGAAGATTTGCGGCTGAGAATCGGCGAGAATAAAATGGTCGGTTGCCGTAACTTCATTCAGCGCGCCCCACATCTTTCTGCAACTTCATTGGAATAATGCAATTGTTAAATTCTGGCTTTTGCAAAGTAGCTTAACTGCAAAATAGGGCCCCTCATCGCTCCTAATACCCAAGTCCACCCCTAAATCTCTTTACGGACTTACATCTTAAAGCAATGAAAGGAAGAACTCATTTTTGGGAGAATAGCCGTTTCTCTCCCGCAACGGGAATAATTTTGTTCGGCTGCATTTATTATGGAATAAAATAACAGCAGCCAGGCTCCAAAGATCGTTGTTGTTGATGGAACGTGATGAAACTCCTGAAATTATTTCATCCATGTTCAGAATACACAAATATTCATTCATTGTTCTCTTGTACTCAGAACAACACAATCCCTTTTAAATAGCGATATGCTGCTCTCTAGGAAATTCTTATTGTCAATATAGCCTAATGGCTTTTAGACAGTTGAAAATCAACTCGATTATAATTAATGCATGATCTCTCCACATAACGTAAGCAGGATCTTCAAATAAAATAGAATTCTTTATTTGCATTTTCATTCATGTACTGTACATTGATTCTATTATTGAGGTTATTTTCACAAGCCTCTCGAGAGAATAATGTATGTTCTCATTCCAAATTAAAATGTGTTAGTAAAAACATTTATTAGGTGCAAGATTTTTTTATTTGTCATAGTTGAATTACATTATTGTTCATCGAAGTAAGACTACGATGAGTATTGCTATAAGGAATAAAGATCTGATCAATAAAAATCTCTTGCTTACTAGTTATAGAACAACACTGCGTGAGACTACTTTTTGGAATGGGAAAATTCATAAATTCGAAGTTGACTCAGGATCTAAATTTTCACTTCTTTTGAAAACACCACTAGGTGGAAGCAAAATAAATCATGTCAAAATTAAATTAAAATTAAAAGTAAAATTTCATTTCAAATTTTCAAGCAGTCTTCAGAACACATTTGTTTTGATTGGATACAACGCAAAATTTTCATAAATTATTATTTTTCATTCAAATACAGAACTTCCATTTTTCAACACTTTTAGCAAAATTGTTGGGAGTCAATTTGATCGATCATATAATTATACAATTAAATAACTATAAATAATATTAAAATAATTATACATTACTCATGCTCCCAAATATTTTTAATGGTAATAGGATAGAAAAATATGAGAGAAAGTGTGGCTGAAACGCAATAACTCTATTCAACTCTCCCCATAGCATTCAACAAGAAAACATACACAGAATCTATTATCATCATCCTATTCCATTCTGTATTCGTATTCATTGTGTATTGTACATTTATTGATATTCAAATAAGTTAAACCCTGCAATGTTCGGAATTTGAAAAAAAATAAATCAACTCATCCTTCATTATTCAATTTTCGAGGTTCAGACCAATGGACATTTCTAATAATAATTGGGTTTGGAAGATTATTTTGTTTCATCAAAGAGATTTCTATTCCATTACAGGAAAGTTGCAGATGTTCGGCCACTATCGTGGTGGAGATACTTCTCACAGTTTGAATAGCTGGCCAGCGCTCATCCCAGTATTGTTCCTAGCAGACGAATTGTTTTGAGTCAGAGCAACAGCAAACATCAACAAGGAAAGTGAACGGGCAAGTGGAGAGAACAGCACAGGTAGAAACAAGAAGCGTCCCAAATTGCTACTTGCAGGTCACTCCACCATGCCCAATCGCCCATTCTCATTAGACGTGGAATCGCCCAGCGATCTTATACAAGATTCTGCCAACAAGGCGCAATTATTGATCTGTTCGAGCGCGTTCAAAACAGACCATAACAACGCAATAGATCTATATTATTACTTCTTAGATATACATTTAATTATTTTTATTCGTCATAGAAAGAGTAAAAGTTAAAATTATCGTTCATATAAATACTGTATATCATCGAAACGGCACTAACTCATTCATTCATTCATCAGCAGAACTAAAAATCTACTAAACCAAATGCATTCAAATTTGGCATGCATATTCAGTTAAGGGTCGATTACATGTGACGAGTTTACTAGCTGCTATCCGGCTTTTTGGGGAGGCCACCAAAAAGTAAACCTACAAATGCTGAATCTCGCAGATTATTGCAAACACTTTCAAAAGGTCTTTTTAAAAGGTATTCTTTGAAAGGTCTTTTAAAGACATTAAAGGGCTCTAAGGCTAGGCGTACACCGGTTAGTCAAGACAAAACGAAATTAGTCACGTTTAGTCACAGTAATTCACATAGCTGCTTATGAAGATGCGATGACTAATCGGTGTGTGCTGCCTCATAAGAAACTATGTGAAGTACTGTAACTAAACGTGACTAATCTTGTCTTGTCTTGACCAACCGGTGTACGCCTAGCCTAAGACTTTAAAAAGTCTAGAACACATCGACGTTTGTCGATACTACGTCGTGTCGACGCTAACGTTTGTCGATGCTACGGTAGCCTCCCAAAAAAGCCAGATAGTAGCTAGTAAACTCGCCACATGTAATCGACCCTTTAGACTTTAGACCTTCAGACGCGCACTAAGAACGGATTTTGAAAAAAACATCCCAAAGGTACGCCCAATATTTGCGTCTAGCGATTTTGTGCGTTTTCTCAGCTTTTTCGCGAACTAATTGGCAGAAAGTATTGAAATTTGATACTGAGGTTCGTTTAAGGTCTAAAAATAATCAAAATTACGTCAGAAATCGGCATTTTGCAGTTTTCCTTGCTTTTCCAATGCGTTTTTGCAATTTTTCCAACAACGACTGAACAAAGAACGTTTAAACATTAAACACAGGTTCAGCTAAGATGTAAGAATGATTGTTGAAATTTTAAAATCATCCTCGAACTACGCCTGATATTGACGTTTTTCCAGTTTTTCTTTGCGTTTTTGAGGCGTTTTTTCATCGACAAATCGATGTTCACTGTGTCAATGCTTTTAATTTATGAAAATGATTCTGCCAGATGTCCAGGGAGCGGAGCCCTGTTCATTATATTTTGTTGATAGTAATGGCAATGTCAGAAATTACAGATTCCAGTAATTCGTCCAAAAATTATCATTTTATAAAATTCACATTTCTTAATGTTGTTCATTTCATGAAACGTTGCCATTTCTGAAATGATTCATTCGTAATACTGAAATTCCATGAATTTTTGTTCTTGGAACAAATGACCTAATGCCATCAGAGAAGATTAGGAACCACAGTTAAATACTTGATAATAGGCCTATTTAGTATTAGAGGATGAATGAATATAATTGATATATTGGAGATAAGATATTCATCCCGAGCAGCCTTTGTAATTATTTCAAGTATCAGATTTATTATTGCCAGACCACTCACAAACACAGGCTGAAGCCTGACTGTGTAGCCTGTATATGTAGCCTGCATTTAGACTGTGCAGCCAGAATCTCACACTGTAAAAAAACAACTTAAAATCCAAAAGACTAGATCTTTCTGTTTCATTCGATGAAGGCATAGCATTGAACAGAGCTTACAAAAAGTGAAACAAAACTACACATGGCTTGCT
Source organism: Laodelphax striatellus (assembly GCA_017141395.1). Lineage (NCBI taxonomy): Eukaryota > Metazoa > Arthropoda > Insecta > Hemiptera > Delphacidae > Laodelphax > Laodelphax striatellus. Next base: position 26,233,345 of record CM029531.1, read on the forward strand.
AGCATTTTTTTTTAATGATCCCTGATTTAAGACACCACTCAACTGATATAACTTTCAATTTCTAAGCTTCCATTGAACAGAGGAAATGAAGACTGTCCCTTATTTAAGACACCACTCAAATCATACAACTTTCAACTTTCAAGCTTCTATTGAACAGATGCAATGAAGATAGTCCCTGATTCAAAACACCACTCAAATTATATAACTTTCAACTTGCAAGCTGCTTTTGAACAGAGGAAATGAAGACTATACATTGACACAAGGAGTGCTAGTTGTGTGCTGCGGTGGAGGATGAATGAGAGAATACGGACACGCGACCGGACAATCTGTCAGCGTCTTGCGCTTTGTCGAGACGCTAGGCGTTAGGAGTTGGTCGTCGGCGTTAGGAGGGGGGGGGGAGAGGGGTGTCCACCACGTCGGACGTCGTTAATTGGGCCGACCGTGATGAATCGCCTGGGGCCATCGCCTGCCTTATCTCGTTCTAACCAAACAAGCAGCAGCACCAGCCCACGTCACCACGTCCAAATAAATCACGTGATGACGCCAGACAACAAGCCTGTCCACTCGATAACGAGCCTCGTCCACACACAGATCTTCGACAAATCTGCTGTAGGCCTACCTGGTCGTTGAGAAATGCTTTTTTCCAATACAGACGAAACTTTTCAGGAAGGCTATGATCATTATACTACATCAATATAAATAGGAAAGACTACATAAATACTTCATATCAATACTTTATAGACTTGCATACTACAATGTCTTTTTCTGAGGGTGATCTATCAATAGCCCTAGGTGCGTGGGTAATCGGAAGTGTGATGATGAGAGAAACGTTGATGATTACTTATTGGGCAGCCGGGACCGACAGCTTAACGTGGACTACGAATTACTTCATTATAGTACTACATTAAATATAGTATCATATATTTTCTTCATTTATTGCTCACAATTAATTATCACCAACAGCGATTTTTAAGAGTAGTTGTTCTACTCATTTCTGTTGAAAATGTTGAAACCTTTCACAAATGTAGAATACAACATCATTTCTACCTACTATTGAATATTACTGCGGGAAATGTTCAATACAAAATCATCAAATCCTTTAAATTAAAGAGCTGAATTAATAGATTGTTTTCACCAAACCTTAGGTCTGATAAGAAGTAAGAATAAACAAAAAAGTGTGGTGAAGTATTTTCCAAAATTATGTCAAGTTCGTCTCGTAGTTCTTAATTACAAAAAAAAAATGTCAGTTGTCAATCTGACAGGACTTTGCCGGTCCATTACATGCCGGTTAACCTCTGCATTATATTAAAATTACAAAATTAATGTATTACATATTATTTATATGTATAAATTGTTATAATTGCTCTGGAAAATGCGAGGGAATGATAAAAAATACAAAAATAAAATAAGTACACCGATTAAAAAAAGTGGTTAGTAGATGAAGTGTCAAAAATAATTAAGCAACGAGCTACCACTGAAATCGAGGAACCAGTGACTCAGTCCGGAAGAAGGAGAGGAGAAAGGAGAGAAAGGAGAACGTGCTCGCGACTGCTGGATGACGAACAGGAAATGGTGAAAAACGGAATGGACAAGAATTACTCAAGGTAGGACTGTACATTTTTTTCCCAATTTAAATCCAGTAATTCTTCAAATAAACAAGAACCCACTTTGACAATAACCTGACAATAGTTATACAAAAATGATTGGAATAAATAAAACATTTGGATACTAGTGATATGCCATGTTTGCGGATACTTTATATTCCATGAAAATAGAACATGCTAAATTCTCAGATAAGAGAGCACTTTTTCCGAGAATCGGACAAACTGTCCGAACTGTCAGCAATCGTTGGTTGTAGTTCGATTGATATGACAGATTTCACAATCGGCAATGTTGGTAGCATATAGGTTTTATCACAATAAAGGTTTGATGAGAAACTCTGACTGCGTTTTCCCAATCGTTGTATGAAATCGATATTGTAGGATTCCCATTCTACGTTAATTTCATACGTGGATGAGTGGGTGGTGACATATTCCGTTCCAAATCATTTGATTCTGTATACAAAACCTGCTCTACATTGCAAGAATGGATCAGTAAAAATAATTGGAATAACCAATCCAGTATTTTTCCATTATTCACAGACTTAATAAGAATAGATTCATGGATTTATTATTATTTGAATCAACTCGAATGAATAACACAGCCAACACTATTGATATTTGATACCTGTACATATTTACTTTACAATCTAAAAAAACTCTCTGCGGAAAATATGGATTACACAAAAAAGCCTTTGATGAAATGGATTCACTAGCGACAATCATTGATTCATCCCTTTGTAAAGGAGTAACTTCACAGGAATAAGGATGGGGCGAAAATCACATAAATATTTATTCCTAAAGTGATGAATATACTTGTTCTAAGTGAAAATTGTTATTGTTGAAAGTTATAATTAACAGGTTTTAAGTAGGGAAATTATGAAAGAAATCAATAATGAATCAATCATCAATGAGTACAATCCTCAAGCTGCTCAAGCATTATTATTTGTCAATGTTAAAATTATTTCAGTCATTAAACAAATTGTATTACTGTATCACAAAATCTTTTTGAATTATGATCTCAGAAATAACTCTGATGAACGAATATAGAAATTGTGCACAGCTATAAATAAGATAATTTCCGTTTTGTTGTCAGAATAACCAAAAGAAGAAGAGGAGAAGAAGCAAACGTAAATTTTTGGAAGGTGAACGATCAGCGGAAAGGATAAAGGCAGTTATTCGGCGGTCAAAAGTATGCAATGGCTTTTCTGCTCCGAATTCGAACGAACGTTATTGCCAAGCGGTAAATCTCCATGTGAACCTGTAAATTCAATTCTTGCCACGCGTAAACAAATAGCCGAGACTAGGAAACAAGCATGGCTTACCAGGCAAAGTCCTATCAAGCAAATATTACAGCAACAGACTAGAAAAGGAGGAAAAGAAAACGTATGGGAGCAAGTGAGAAGGAGTACAATAAAGATAAATGAGAGAGAACAAAATAACCCAGAATTGTACCGAAAGGGTTCAACAGCAAAGCTACTATCATGAGCATGCTGCTTCAAAATTATTGCTGCGCTCAGAGGATGCATATAATTTGGATTCCTTAACTTATACCAACTCCTCCTTCTACTTCTTCTCCTCCTCCTCATCTTCCTCCTTCTTCTCCACCTCCCCCATTACCATGCATAAAATAGAACTGCTGACTGTAAATGGCTGTGAAAAGCGCAAACTATACGGCTCGCTTTTCTTTACCACCCCCCTCCCAACCAATGATTATAGTACAGAAACAGATGCGCTGAAAAGAAAAATGTGCTGAAAATGAGATGTGAAAATTCTTAATTTATCGTGAATACTCTATATACTCTAAATATGAATGAGTAACTCTTCATAATATTCTATAAATGAGAGAGAATAGACTAACCCAGAATTTTACCGAAAGGCTTCAACAGCAAAGCTACTGTATCATTTTACTCGGAGATGATAATAATTATGTTAGGAATTTGGAGTAGGCCTACACCGAATATCAACCCCCGCAGTTTTCAAACTGATTTTTAACGGCAGGTGATCAAAAACTTCTTCTGGAAAAGTTTTTTTATAAAAGTTAGTCTTTTGCAACATCATCAAAGACATTTTCATTGAACATTGGAAAACGGTCATTATTGGATGCATGGTTTTCCTCTTCCTCTCCTCCTATCATTCAAATTCCTCATCCACATTATTTTCTCTCGGCAATTTCCACCTACATTGAGTACAGAGACTGAATAGTAGTTATATCATACAGTCTCTGTAACATTGAGTATCCAGAGAGTGAAATGTCAATTTATGATCAGGATAAAGGAAAATTAATATGAACATGTATACTTCAATGCTTTGTTACCTGGATCGCTGAATGGAAATGGCGGAAAATTGAAATACCATATTCATTTAATTTCTTTGCTTATGCAGCCCACATTGGTCTATCAATTGTGCACTGGTTATACAACGTGATATGACAACGTTAGAGATGATCTATATTGTTATTACAGTCAATTATATTATATGAATGTCAATCGCAATGAAATGAAACCCATTTCAGCAATTCTAACTCATCACAGTTGCTAGTTCATCGTGACGGCGACGGCTGGCTGAAAAAGCATGTATTTAATATCATGCTTTTTTTTAATTTGGTCAAGTCTTATGTGGAACCAATCAGGAAACAATTAAAATCATGCATTTACTCGTTGATAATTCATGAGATGATCTATAATACTGCAGTATATATATTTTTTTGCTGTGTTGATGCCCACATAATATGCGTGGGTAATGGGACAGATGATGATGAGAGATAAGTGGACCTACAGCTTTAGGTGGGTTGCGAACCCACTTAAGCTGATATAAATGGACTAATAATAAAATATAATAATTAAATTTTGTTAATTGCATTGCAGCTGTACAGTAGAATTTCAAAAAACCAGTATTCGCCTTGACAGCATTGACCATTAAGCAATATTTCAACCATGTAAGAAATTATATTATAAATAATTCTAATTATAAATTAGAATTATATTGTGAATGGTCAGTTGCATTATTACCATTCCTAAGTAGTCAGGCATATTATTGCTCAATCTCTTTATTATATCTGTTCAATAAAAACAAATCTTCGACTCTAAAAAATAATAATGGAACACAAAATAGTTGCGTCATTCATACTAGGAAGTAGGAGTTTTTATACTGTTGATAGAAAAACTAGAAAGTTCTAGATAATACTCCACAAAGCGAAAAACATATACTACCTTGCCCATTTTCCCACATTTTCATTGCCAGATCTTATCAAAACTAAGCAAATCAAATTGTTCTCTGTAAACAATTTCAATGCTCCGAGTTGAAGGTGTGACAAAAATGTATAAATCACAAAATGTATTATTACAATAATTTTAGATGTAAAATAAATAGTTCTTTCTTTAATTCTAATGACAGGAGAAAGCAAAAGAGAAAAGAAAAGCAAACCTTGTACGTGCCTTGAAACCTTTTGTATTTCTTTCTGCATTTTGTCCCAATTATCCTGGCCAGGATTATGGCGAAGCGATTGTAAAGAGAGTGCAGGTGAAAGTGCTCTCTCGCACAAAGGCTAAAGCATTGTAGGTTGTCTCCTCTTCTCTCTGAATCCACCGCAAGAGAATACATGAGTAAGAGAACACTGAATTCGTTCTCGACCGATATTATTCTACAATAATTTTCTTCTGAGAGACAGAATATCGAGGATTTATACAACCTACACACTTCACCGAAGAATACTCGACCAGAAGAAGTTGGAAAAGTATTTTTAGCAATGTTTATCATGTATTGGATTTTTCAGTAAAATCTTACATACAATAATGCTAATGCATAATGTTTTAGAAGATTCTTTTGCTAATGCGATTTTAACTCATGCTGTGATAAAAATCTAAATTCATTTACAACACTTCAAGGATATGGGAAACCGCAATTTTCTCGCAAAAATTTCAGTTCTTTAATGATATCCCCCCAATGAGCAATGATACACTATTCCCTTTACGGGAAAGTCTGTTGAAAATTAATCTCTAATTATCAAAGTTGATTCTAGTTAATAAAAGATGAACTTCAATTCACTTAAGTGCAATCCGTACACTTGTTCTTAAGCTAGAGTGAGAATGCACTTCACTTTTGGTGAAGTGGTTGATGCCTGTGCTTCGCATTTACTGAAAAAGGTTTGGAAGAAAACCATGAAATATTTTGAATGTGGATAAAGATTTCGCAGAATCAAGAGTAATATCCTTTGTATAATCCACTCATATGAAATGTAGATTTCTATATGGAATATTTTAAATCTGAAATGTAATATAGATTTCTTACATGAAATATAGACCAGTTGTATTTGTATAACAGAAACAACTGATAATAAATTGATGATTATCATTTCCTTGGAGAATTGTATTTCTAAAAGTCAGGTGAGAAAATAAAATTTTAGGAACTGAGAAGCAGGGCTTATAATACATGACCTTCCGGAAGACACCGTTGAGTCGACGCGTGCATGACAATATTGTCAGGTCACAACCCCGGAACCTTCTCCTAACCCTTCACACCCCAACTTCCCTCTATCTCTAGAAAACCCCCAACCACTACAGGTCGGGATTTATTCCAGCCTTTCCTGTTCACCGTTCGAGGCGACGTAAAAAGCAGACTGGAAGGAAGTCCTCAAGATAAATAGTAAATGGACGAAGTGAGAAAGTACGCCACCAGTGTAGATAAGAAGAGGTGAAACGTAAAATAGTAAATGCGGACAGAAAACACCATCACGCGATCAATCGTGAGATCTCCATTTCTATTTCTAATTCGATTCCTATTTTCACAACCCTTTCCTTAACCTCTTCTGTATCTGTCATTTGCAAAATGCCATTTGAAAAATCAATTTGTCTTCGAATAGAGAAGTAAGATGATTAATGTTACACGAATGTCACCACCTGAATGATTAATTAATCCCAGGTAACATTTTGACATCTATTTCATGGAAAGATATTTGTGATTTTCCCATTGGAGCTAGAATGCGGAATGCGATTTAATTAATTGGAATCCAGTGAAGCTCGAAACAATATGAAATTAGCTTCGCTGGTGATAAAGGATTAATATGCAGAAGAAAAATACAATACCGTAATTTTTTGTGAGGGTGATGTCCAGATGAGCTCTGGGGCTTGTGCATGGTTAATGAGAGGGTGATGATGAGAGATGAGGACTACCTAGGCAGCCGGGACCGACGGCTTAACGTGTCCTCCGAAAGACGGATGGTCGTCTGTGCTCAAAATCTGTTGTAGTCAACAGGGAATCGAACCGGGAACTTTTGTATTATCAGACTGGCCATAAGCCACTTCAGCTGAACGGCCACTCCACATCCTAATCAAAAGACTATTATACAAAAACTCGTACAATTTTCGTGAGAGTCAGATAAATTTTGATGATTGTTCTATGATTCAGTATGTAGCTTGGAAAGTTTTGTCAGAATCTTCATCATATGCTCAAATAATCATGGTTAGTTTCATAAAATGCCTCCATATCTTGTTCAATAACAATGAACCGATAAATCTTTGGTTCTTGACTCTCGAAAATTGAATCACTCTCAGGCACATCCATTGATTGACTAGCAAATTATTGAGAGAATTCTCTCGCTCATAAATAATCCCTCACAAGGATCGAGTAAGTCTTTTCGTAATGGTAATTCCTGTCTTTTCGTAATTCCTGTAATGGTATTACAGGAGGATATCAATGTTTAGATAAGATTTTTCAATCGATCATCAATCTAGAAATGAGAGAAACATTATGAATTCTTATGAACTGATATGATCATAGTTTCACATATAATATAACATATAACAGCATATAGTTCAACATATAATAGCTATTTATAATAGATTCAATAAAACATTCAGTACTTGTTGTTACATCTATTTCAAATTATTATATCTGAGATTTCTACTCTATTTCACGATTTACAAGAGCAAGAAAGAATAAATTGATCAATTGAATGCTCCAAGAAAACGAGGACTCCTCAGAAACAAAGTCAATTTTTTTTAAAGAAACCTTCGAGCTCTCAATCAGGGTAGGTGGTTATTAGTTCTGGAGACACATACATGCATTTCTCTGTGGGCCTGAGAACGATAATGAGCTCTTAATCTTCTGTCTTGTTGAGTCATCATTGATTCTCTTATTCAACGTACTAATTCAATTGAGAAAGTTCCGTTGTTTCAACTTCTAGAAAAAATAAAATGTGTACAACAAAATTCATGAAGACGAATGCACAGATGGATATTATCTCAAAAATACCGCTGGAATCGATTTATGTAGTCTACCGCAAAATAAAAAAAAAATGTAAGTTAATCGGAATCGAGAAGTCATTTCTTGTTGCTTCTAGGCTATATCAAATAGTTTGAAAATTCCCGTATGGTGTGGGAGTAGTAGGCCCAAGTCGAGCCAACGGAGAAGAGAACGTATGTGTGATTTGAATTCAAATATTTGAAGAAGAAATCCGTATTGACTTTGAAAGTATGAAATGTGCTGGCTGAGATTCAGGAGGGGAAGCAGAGGTGGTGGCTCTCGTTTACAAAACTTTGGCGAATGGTATTGGTTTTAAAGCGAATCGCGCTTCTCTTGAGGCCTGCAGAACGCAATAAGCAACAGAGAAAGAAAGCGAGCGAACGATTACACTAAGTCAACACGCTTCCCGTGTCCTATTTCGTTCCACGTCGGAGTTTGGGCATCCGAGAGTGTATGTGTCTGTGATGTTCGGTTGATGCGGCGGGCGTCGATAAATTCAATGTGTCGCGACGCGCGGTGGCGTCGGCTGAATTAATAATATTCCGCGGCTTCCTCCTAAAGTCGACTTTCTCAACCAAAGTTACTCGTCGCATCAACAAAATTCGCACGCTGGCATATGGGGCGGCTTCGCGAATGAATGCAGCTAGCGGATGTCTCTCATTCGAATGCAATCATTATGGAATTATACACTTGGAAAGGAATGTAGGCGTCATGTGGCTGGAGAATTTAAGTTGAATTTGATTTCATTTATGTGAAAATTGAGTCTCGTGTGCTTAGGCGAAAACATTGAGTTGTAGATAACTTTCATTACTAGTAAGTTGTTGGGGTAGGTTCAAAATGACTATCAATATCTTCAATACAGCAGTACTCATTAATAGGTGATTATAATAATCTAAAGGTTTTTGTTATTCAGTAACTCTCTCAAATTACATCTATGGTGTTGATAAACAATCCCTACAGATTGACAAAGCCACAAAATCTATAAATGTCGAAATTAATCAGAAGATTATTAGGTTAATTCATTCAGATGTGTATTGATTAAAATTTGCTTTAAATTTCGTTTCAAGAGCTTAGGGAGGGGTGTAATTAATGAATTGAAGGGCACTAACAAGACTGCACGTACCCAGACGTCGTCGACAATATTATTAACTTAACACTGAGTACGCGAAAGACTTATTAATACTTGAACAACCTAGGAGATTGAAGTGGCCGTGAACATTTAATCCTGGAGTTTAAGAATCTTCAAATTTCAATATTAGTATAATATTATTAAAATTTTATATTCATTTAAATATTAATATAAAATGAAAATGGCGTCATGTTCCAACTTATAATTAGTTGCGATCTTTTGATGAATTTTGAAGTTTTATAAAACTCTTTAACTTTGGCGAGCCGGCGGGCGTAGCCTAGTTGGCTGCAGTGTCACACCTTCAGCAGCTATCGCTACACCGGTCACCGGTACGATACACGTTACCGTCTGGCATTTTTCCGTATTAAACTTCTCCTCATTAACCCCGCTCAAGTATTATGCTTATGTAGGCATCATCCGCAGCAAAAGAATGTGCCCAACTTGAGAGTTGAAAGTATGAAAAGAATATCCTTGATATTGAGAATTGAGATTGAGAATCCATCCAGTGCGAATCTGAATTGTTGATAAGAAAATTCGAAGCAATTTAATTGACAGTGGACTGTGGACCACCTGTTATACTAACTATATGGTATACAATAATTTATAGTATTGTCTATATGATCGGCAACTCTATGTTGAATTTATTAGGAGTGTCAGTGTCAGGTACTAGAGGTGGAAACACCAGTATTATTATTGAGCTACTTCATTGAATCGGTTAAAAAATTCTATTAAGACAACAATATTATTATTAACTTGCATTAATATTTTCTGATATTGCAGCGATTACAGGGGATTCGAGTTGTAACGCGTCAGAGCGAAATTTAAATCTTGCCTGATAGTACAAGTTAAGCAATTATTCTATAAAACCTGTTATCAAAGGCCATTTAAGTATTAGTAGTTGAATCGTTATTTGACTTGGCCTGTTAGTTCCTTAGCCATTATTGGAATAATTGTAATCATTCCTAAAATCATTGAATCGAAGGTAAATTTCAAAACGTGGAGACCTGAAAGTGTTCTACTGAGGTTGCTCTCAAATACGAAATTGAAACATCAATCGAGTAATCTCCCTGAAGAGTTCCCAATATGATTTCAAGAAGCAGCAAATATGATCAGATGGGGTGCACATCCAGGCACTCATCATAAGGGACGAGAACAGAGGTAATGCCCGACTTACCTCTGGCGGGAACTCCATGAACCGATGTAGGCCTCTGGACGCCGATGATGAGGAGAACGGAAACAAACAAGCACAACATTTTCTCACTGATGTTTACACAAAACTTTCCCGAGAACAGAGTTCCGGTCGACTCGATGAAAAAGTTCCCTATTTGTTTGCTAACAGCAACCTGGTATTGTTTTTGTGCTCTATCGCAGCAAGTTATAACCAGAGGAAGCAGGGCCCACTGGTCATTCAGCCGCCAATGTTTCCTCAAGAGTCATATTTTCTCTGACAACTTTTTCTGGGGATGTTTGGGATCGACGCGGCTGTGCGTTCTTGAAACAAAACTGGACACGGAGATAAGTGATGCTGACGGCACCGCGGTTCCGGCAAGACTGAGCCGCCGGCCGGCTGCAAGCCATAACTTGCCCAAGTCCAAAACAGATGCGCGCGCAACTAGCGGCCGCCTCTTGCACCAATCACTGAGCCTGATAAACTTTGATAACAACAATATTAGCTCGGATTGATTTTATCACACTGTACTTTGAAACTAAGAAGTCATTGGAAAATATCAGTTGACCTAGACTTGCGTAATAAAATTTTCTAGTTTGGAGCATCAATGAGTGATAAATGGAAATACAGTTTTGAAACAATTTTTAGGTATATAGTTTGTTCACTTTGCTGAGGCATCTGGACTGGAAATCAATTATTATGATCACATTGATTCATCACATAATTATATTATCATCACAACTCATTAACAGCCACTCAATTTATACGAATGAGGTGATTTTTGCAATGCCCTGTGAAGAGGGGTCAAAACGAGTTTTCTTTGTCAGACGTTATTCCCCAACCGATAATCATGAAAATGGTACCAAATTTTACATAAGTATCTGTAGAATTTTTGTATAAAATTTGAAATTTGATTTTTTTCAACGTACAAGTCGATGAACATGGAACACATTTCACTCATTTAACCTTTAATTTTTAAAAAAATTGCCAGTGAAGTGATAATAGAATAATATTCTAAGATACATCAACAATTCTAGAAATTTTTATCTGCAATTTAAGACCACCTTCACATACCTAGCGACCGATGGAGTAAACTGTGGAGTGCCGGTTTTAATGCTTTTTCCAATGGTAAACTTTTCTCCTCAAAGCTTTTTATCATGTTCAAAGTGTATAAGATTTCATTCACTATACAATATTGAATAGGCTGCATTATAGTGAATGTAATTTATATACATTTCCATCATAAAAAAACGCTCTAATGAGGCTCTTCATTGTCAGTCCAGGTGTATCTGACATGTATCTGTATTTCTAAGAAATGTTTTTTCATCATTTAATCTGTATCTGACAGTATTTGAGATTACTAGACCTAAGAATGGGGGTGGCAGTTGCCTCGATAATATAGTAGCTTTCAAGGATAGAGTCTTATCTTGTTCGGTTATCAGAACTACAGTTTCGGATCATTGGGCAATTCTACTTAGATCACGTGTGGAAGAGATCGATACTCGGGCTTTCACAAATGTCAAACGAATAAAAAGAAGAGAAATAAATGATGTTAACATATTGAGGTTTCTGAAGGAATTATCTGTTATCAACTGCATGCATATGTATCGTATGAAAAGTATAGATAATAAAGTTATTTTTGTACTAAGTGAATTGAATCAGTTGACTAACAAGGTGTTTCCTCACATTCATGTTAAAATTAAGCCCAAAGCATCTAGAATAATTAGGGTCTCAAACTCTGAAATTATAACACTTAAAGAACACTGCTCTTTCCTATAATATAGGAAATATATTATGATTACATATACTATTATACTATATTATACTATATACTATTATACTATACTATATATTATGATTTCTATAGAAGTACAGGATCAAATGACGCGAAATGTATGTATAAGAATTGTAGAAAAAAGTTATATAAATTAGTTAAGGAGACTAGGATTAAGGCTAATGATAACTTAATAATTAATTCGAACAATAAGTCAAAGGTTTTGTGGAATATTATTAGAAAGGAGAGCAATCTTAATAAAAATGAGAAACATTGCACCATACTTGACGTAGAAAAGTTCAACAGGTTTTTTGTTGAGAAGGCTGACGATATTCTTATCAAAGTTTCAGCTCTTCCACGTAACAATGATCCAATGCACTATCTGAATAAACTTCCAAAGACTTCTACTACCTTCGACTTCCATATTGTTCAGGTAGAGGATATAAAAACGGCGATTATGAGAATGAGTAATAGTAGATGTGAGGATGTCTATGAATTGAGATCATTTGTTTTAAAATATGGAATAGATAGTTTGAAAGTAGTTATGACTCATTTGATCAATTGTTGTATTATTGAATCTGTTTTTCCTAATGATCTGAAATTGGTTAAAGTGCTACCTATATTTAAGAAAGGAGAAAAATCATGTTCAATATCCCCTTCGAAATAACTTGGAGTGGAGTGGAGTGGGTGGAGTGGAGTGGAGTTGGAGTGGTCCGTAGCCGAGGGCGATAAGCGCCTGTCTGATAATCCAAAGGTTCGAGTTCGAATACAGTTGCGGAACGGATTTTGACGTCTTTCGGAGGAGACGAGATGTTACTAAAACAGTCATTCATCATCATCACCCCTCTCATTGCCCACGCACAAGCCTAGAGCTCATGTGGGCATCACCCTCAAAAAAAAAAAAAACTCATTCATACCTGATTATCTGGGATATTTCCTCTGCATAACACTAAAACCGCTTAAGTACCGAAGAGTATATCTTAATTGAATGTTTAAATATGGAGCGTGCGCAGAAATAGCAATCAGTTCCTGGTCTAATGAGTAGATCAGGGATGAATAATAAGCTCTGATCTTCATTCCTTGGAAGTGCAGCTTGAAATCAAGTCCTACTGCTGCTTAGCTACCTACCTACCTACTGCTTCGAAATCTCAATGCAGTATTCATTTTCCCAAAGGCCAAGCTTAGACAAATAAAACTGCTACTTAGACAAATAACTGGTAAGTCAGCATTGATATGTGTGATTTCAATGGAACCATTTTCATGAGACTAGCCTACAACCAGTTGAATGTTGTTAAAATAACAGTTAAATACTAATTTTTGGAATAGCAGTTGAATAAATAATAAGTTTCAACTCAATACTGATTCAACAGACATAATTCAATCAAATCAGGTCTCCAAAATGCTATTAAATTGTTAAAATAATAAATGACCAATAAGGATAATTACTGCTGATTGTTGGAGAATGTCTGTATATTCACACTTAAATGTAATAGCATTTGATTTCTTTTCTTCTTTGGGTGTGGCTTTTCTATGTTATACCTGTTATACCTTTCCTTTGGGAGTACCAATGTTATGTTATTTCATTTCAAGATCGCTCTAACTGGAGTCGAGGCTCCATGCTTATCAATCTATTCCTTCTCATTCATGCTATACTAACTGATTAAAAGTTTCCAAGGCAATTTCGAAAAGGTGATGATGCAGGTGCTATGATTAGCAGGCCACATTATTTTATTTCGTATTAGCCAACTCGTCCATTGAGCTGCTCTGGAACTTCTGGAGTACTTCATCATAATTATGGATGAATTAAGTTGAAAATCTTCACTCAGTTCACTGGGACGTCGCTCCTTGTTTATACAGTTCAAATTGGAACGAAAGGTTTATTATATTAACGCTGTCACGGCCTTCATCTCGGACAAGACGAGCAATTTCAGTCTTGCCAAGACAAGAAATTCCATTCAGAAGAGCGACTTTTCAACAAATGATGATGATTATCATTATAATCGTTCATTCATTTCTGGCTCACGACATTTGAAAAGGGGAAAGCAAAAAAGGGCGAGTCTTCGCTTTTATATTTATTTGTATTCTCGTACATCTTACTAAGCAAAAAAGTTGAGATGATTTTACACGTTAAGGAAATTTCAATTCTTCTCCCACTCAAATTATCTCAAATTAGAAAACTTGGAGTAACAGTCTTCTCATCGCTTATTTTATTGAATGCGATTATTATCGTACCCTTCACAGATAATGGCAGACGGCCCTCACAAGCTTGCTTATAAGTTCAGACCGACAAACAGTACTGGAGTGATTGTATCATGTGTATCATTGTATGATGAACTATTGTGTCATGTGGATGTGTGAATGTCAATACTGTCCGTCCGTTAGCGTTTTGCCCCTGTGATGATAGATGTTACTGTAGCAACCTCAAACATTCCATATCTTTTAACCGATCTTTTGTAGTGTAGTATAGCCTGTAAATGCATATTTATAACATATAAATATAATAAAAATGTATAAGAATAATGAAAATATTAGAAGAGCCAACCAGATCTCCGAGGCGAAGCGTGGTACCTATAATAATTATTTGGTCATCGCCGGGTCTATTTCCTATAGGAAATATACCTTGGTTTAATCCCCGGTATATACCCGGGTATATATTTCCTATAGGATCTATTGATCTGATGGTGGCCTTGATTGGAACTAGTGCATAAAGATAGAGGATTAGAAAACTTTTTTTCATGGGTTTTTTAAGTTTTCATGAACTATTCAATTATTATTCTGTGAGAAATAGACTTAATTTTAAACTTTTTGGTCATCCAGTTCCATGTAGAAAATAAAGGATTTGAACCCATATGCATGGGAGCAAATGAATAAAAAAATCTCTGGATTAATTCTAAGTATTGTTTGTGCAATCATAACTGTACAATAGAGAGATTGAACTGCCTTACAACCAATTTTGCCACTTTTCAACAAACAGGCCTCCATGTAAAGTGAACGTAAGGTCGGCTTTGCTTTAGTAAGTCTTATGCAAGATTACTTCGACTTTGGAAGGAGTTTGGAAGGGAGAGAGCAGACCCTCGCAGCGAAATGACTAGAGAGAGATGCAAAAAACTTATTGAAAACCAGAAGTCATTAGAATTCTTGTCGGCCTGGGTCGTGTCTTTTCCATTAATCATTCCAAATACATCACGGTACTTGTTATGAGGAATGGCAGAAATGAATGATGATTCAAGGCTCCCCTCTCTTCACCTACTCACCATCAAAATAATTCTAAACATTCGTCCACAGCTGAATCTCTGTCAGTCTGTTTTGCAAACTAATTCCATAAAATACTCATTGTCACTACTTTTCATAAATAGTCATATTTAGTATTGATGAAAATCAAAGTTTTCTAACGATCTTTGGAGTTTTTTATGGAATTCAGTCGTCATGAAAAATAGGATAGGCCTATAGATTCTAGAAATAACTCACCTCAATAACTGTTTATACTAAGATCAATTTTTTTAGGGTGATGCCCACATGAGCTCTAGGCTTGTGCGTGGGTAATGAGAGCTTGAGAGGGGTGATGATGAGAGATGACGATGATGAGAGGGGTGATAGGAAGTCGGGACCGACGGCTTTTCGTCTCCTCCGAAAGACGGGAGTGGCCGTTTCTAAATCCGTTCCGGCGACTGTATTCGATCTTGGAACCTTTGGATTATCAGACAGGCGCTTATCGCCCTCGGCTACGGACCATTCCGTAATTAAACAACACGTTTGAAAACATTATCCTATCTATGGATAGTCATTTTTTATTGCTTATTTGATTTGATTAATGGTTTTTATTAAAAACTGTCCTCAGGTAGGGATGTCCATCCCGGACCTGATTTCCAATCCCAGGATCTCGTGTTTTTACGATATCAAACCCGAACTGGCCCCGGTATTTCTAAAATAGTTTTAGGTCGATAAAAAAAATAGTTTTATTTCAATTATACGTTTAGATATAGCATTGAGAAATAATTTAGAACATAACAACCTTTTATGATAAAGTTTCTTGAATTATCAAAAAAGTTCTCCAGTTACCTCAAATTGTTAATAATCAATCTTTTTACTTGAAGATTGGAGAATTAAATATTTTAGTATTGGCAGAGAAACATTGACGAGCTCTATACAGTACCACCGGTAAATAAGGACAGCGTAGCGCAATCTAGTCTGGCAAGCATGCTGGTGTGAAAAAATCAGTATTATAGCAGGATTCTTTTAACTTGTCAGAAAACAGCTGATTTAATGTTAGTAAACGTCAATCAGCTGTTTCTGACAATTTAAAAGAATCCTGCTATACATTGTTGGGACTAATTAAGAATCATCTTTATAGAACATGTTCTTTACGTGATGTTGTTCACTGTATAAGTGGGCCAAATAAAATTTATTAGTGTAAAAAAATGTAATGAAAAAATTAAGTTTTTTATCTGTTATTTCCTTGTTATTGTCCTAGGATGAATAAATTTGGGAACATAGGTTTTCTTGTAATCCCTTTAATCTCGGGATTAGCAGTGAATGATCCGAACTCAGAACTAAGTTAAGATAATACCAGTGAGAAGAAGTGGATTTATTATTGAGAAAAACCAAATCATTAATTATGGTAATAAACTTGAATGATTCACCTCTTCTCACTGGTATCATCTTTAGGTATTTTTTCACTTTGTTAAAAATGTACCGTACTTTTTTCATTATGGTGAATTTGAGAAAAATAGAAATGTTGTAAAATGTTTCTTGGCTTTGTTGTTACAAAGTTACCCCATCCATAGAGTGTAACTTTGTAACATCAGTAGCTTTACATAGATTTTTAGTAGGTTCTACATGTCCGTTCAAAGTTAGCCGACAGTGAGGGTAACTGCCTGAACATACCTTTTTATTTATTTTTTTTTTAGTAACCAGAAGGAAATTATTAATAGTCTAATCATTAGAAATATTGCAAGTCTTCAAGGGTGCCCCTGATTCAGTATAGTAGCTGAAGCACCAAAAATAACATTATTTAATATGGATTTGATAAAAAAAAAAAAAGGGTTCAAAGTTACCCGCTCTTACGGTAGTCATCATCTCTTATTATCATATCTTATCCGCGGCCAAGTGTTATAATTAAATGGAAAGGAAGTCCTCTCCTCGGACATCCTTTTCCAAGAATGGACATTTATATGTTCAAACTTCGCCGTTTCATTTAAATAAATCTCAGTTATGTTAACATTATCACACTGCATCTAGTTCTTATAATGTTATAAATTATTAGCTTACAATTTATAAAATTGATAGAATAATATACATCTTTTGTTATCTAGAACATTAGCAGTTAACTTATAGTTATTTACACGAATAACGAAATCCTATCGTATCAATCACTCCTGTCATTACAAACGCACAAGCCTAGTTCTCATGTGGGCATCACCCTCAGCAAAAAAAGTAATTCAAGTACGAAGTAATCAGATAATTCAGAAAAAGTCATCTACGGTACCTCAGTTCCACATCCAAAAAATTTTGATAAAAATAATTAAATTCATTCATTCTTACATATATATTATTAATACTATTATAATACTATTATACGCTGTGCCGTAACGTATGGTTTCACTCTTGATGCCAGTCTATTAACTTTATCGATAAAAATGAAAGATATCGAAGCCTTATAATCGAGTATCGATATCTGAAGGACTCTATCGATATATTTATATCGACTTTACCTAAAATTCAGTTTAGTTTTAGAATTTGAGGTTAAGTGGAGAAAATTGGGTTTGAGCTGTTTATGTAGCGGTTTTATGCACCCGAATCCTTCTAATTCCTGACGTAGAAATTAATATATCTACATAATTCAGCTCTGGAATCCTACGATGAAGAGGTTCCCAAGAGACTGTCACTTCAATTAACAGTGCTTCTTCGCTTGACTAAGCCGTTCTTGCCTATGCAATTCAAAAAATCAATACATTACACTTTTAGGTATTGTTTAATTGATTGTCTATCAATTTGTCCTAATTATGGCTGGAAACTTTTGGCAGAGCTCTCACTAGTAAGTATTTTTGATTATTTCCTTATTCCTTTGCTAACTTATATTGAGACCATAATATCGAGCTGAATTCTTTATGATGTTTGTTCAATTCCCATTCCCTGTTAGTTACAAAATTAACTTCAATTACAAAAACAATTAATTTTTTCAAACCATCTCATAGCCAAACTCTTTTTATCTTATCTATTCATTAGGTCTAGGCTATAATATATTTGTATTTTCAGCTGGTAGTCTACAACTACATTGTACTACGTAGTTAGGCTATATGAGTACGGTATGAAAAGTTACCAAACGCTAACGTAAATATTGTAAAGCTCGGTTCCCGTATCAAGCTATGCACGAATAAGATAACGCACATGAATTGTATTGAAAGAGGAATAGGCCTATGTTAGTCCAATGATAACTTAGTAAATGAAAACAAGAAAAAAAGAGGTAGGCCTAATTTTGTTCTTTGAACGATCTCGGAACTATTGAGAGTTCTATGATTCTTGTTTTTGACGCTCTAATTCAAAATTTCATCAGAAATGAACTTTTGTTCTAGAAACCTAGGGTACTAAGCAGTGCAAACGTGGAACATACAAGTTCCACAAAAACATCCAGTCATAAAAAATTCAAACTGCTCAATATAACGGCTTTAAAATTTGATAGGTCTTTTAAGTTAGTCAATTCAATTTTTTTTAAAAAGATAATTTATGTTATATAAATATCAATGAAATACATCATAGCGTACTTTTTTAAAGAGTAGTAATTGAATTTGAACTTATCTGAAACATAATAGCCTATCAATCATGGCATTGCATAGCCTACATTGTTTCTAGGTTTATTTAATTTGTATGAATGACATTAATTTTGCAATGTTTCTTTCATGTTATCAGCCAGCAGTGGGTGTTGGACAAGCAAGACCTTGTTAGAGAGCGTTCCCATGATTTGGGAATACTGACTGATGATGAATATCAAAAGATTTTCATCTTTTTCTCAAACTGTGAGTAGAATAAATGACGCTTCTTCATATAATAATGGCTGTAATTTGGCCTTCCTGTATTTATTATTCGACTTTATTCCGAAAGTGCCAGACCAAAACAGAAGAAAAAACACTTGCATCTGTCTATTAGATGAAAACTATAAAATCTGATCTTCTTTTAAACAGAAGATTGAGCTCTTTGATTTTTTTGCTGCGGCTGATACCTATATAAGTAATTTACTTGTGCGTGGGTAATGAGGTGAAGGATTGTCCGTAAAAAATGCCTGACGGAAACGGGAATCGAACCCATGTGCAGCGATAGCAGACTGAATTTTTGATGAACCAGCCAACGTGGTGTGGTTGTGCGAGTGTCACGGTTACTAAATCTATAGATTTTTGTGTTTGAATTGGAGTCTATTGCCTAGAATAAAGAGGTTGATGCATTTTTACATTTATAAAACTTTAAAAAATATGATTCACCTCTATTTTAATGATAGTCAACTCCAGTCTTCAGTCTCATTTAAATCTACCGTCACCAGACACATCACGTAGCATACCCGACAGAATTGTTAATTTTATCTAGTGTTATGTGAATGATCTTATTCACATCTGCCGACAATAGATCCTGCGTACATGGAACAGCAATGCCCATGCAAATTCTATTAAATAATACTTTTTTCCTATGTCTAATTTTTGTCCCGTGCCTTGTCTAAATTGTGTCGTTAGACTGTATGTATTATGTGAATGAGACTTCATTTATTGTGGTAGAAATGGAATGGTTAAATTGATGAATATAAAATAGTTGAAACTGTAATTAAAAGTATTCGCGTACCTTAGCGTAAATAACTGTAATTATTATTAGGATTTCTAGTTATGTAGCTAATTTCATAGATATCTGGTTACCATTATCGTTTCAATCAGCAATAGTAAAGAGATGAATTCATTAAAACTATGTATAATCTTAATATTTAACTTTGCTTTGTCCTTATCGCAGTTATACAAATACTTGGGGAACAGCTGAAGCTACGTCAACAAGTAATCGCCACAGCTACAGTCTACTTCAAGAGGTTCTATGCTAGGAATTCGCTCAAGTGTATAGATCCCCTGCTATTAGCTCCAACCTGTGTCTTCCTGGCATCGAAGGTGGAAGAATTCGGTGTAATATCCAATAGCCGACTGATTTCAACTTGCCAGACTGTCGGTGAGTTACTTTGAATAATTCTATGCATATTGACTATTTCAAAATCTGTTTCAAGTTTCAACATCAAACCAGGTTTTATAAGCATATTCCCTCTATTACAAAATTACATTATTAAATAGTTGTCCAGCTACTCTAACTTATAATTTAGTAATCTTTCCTATAAGTAACATTTCCATCATTAATATTTTCGGAAATCTAAGTTTTTTTTTCAATTATTTGTCACATTTATTTCCATGTAATCACAAAAATTTGAAAAAATATCTTCTGGAATTCACCAAATTACAAGAAATCACATTTTTCAGTATTATAAATAGGTAGTCTACATATTTCATGCAATACATGCAGTTACACGTTTTTTCAGTCTATATATTTTTTCACGTTACACTCCAAAACAAGACATATTTGAAATTAAGGCCCAGCGCCAACGGAGCAACTTCTATTTGACTGCAGTCGCAAACCATTGGAGCTTCCATCTTGTCTGAAACCGAAATACAACATCTGTCCGCACGTCCGCACACGGACAGTCAGCTCTGTAGACCAGTTGAGTGTAACTTGACTTAATACATGGATGGCAAATTGATGAATTTCGCGATGTCATATTCTGATGAAGATGTTTTTGATTATTATCAATGCCGCAGATTACGAAAATCAAAGAGGGATTGTTGGGTTTACTACATTTGAAAAATAATGTAAACTGTGGGCTATTTGTTACAGCAAAAGAACTCTCCCAGATAGGAAATTCCCAGCATTCAATAAAAATTCAATCAAAAACATCAATAACAATTTGTAGAACCAGTAAACCAGCCAAGTTCAATCGATTAAAATAGAATAAATTATGTATTTGATCAATTCAATTATGCTAAATACAACCTAACCTATACTAGCCGACCAGAAATCGCGATCAATTTCCCAAAAAGATTAAGGTTACAAAAAATATGGCTTCCATTCGTATATCGGAAAAACTTTAAGGTGAGAAACTCACATGAATTCCTGCAACTGGACTCTACAATGCAACTGTGACCTCGTATCCGTGGTCGCATCCAAATGGTTTCCGACTCGTCTGCAATTGGTCACCTCGTGGGCGGTTCCCCACTACTATCCATTGCCGAGGTCAGATAGCAGGAGCATCGCAAACTGGTTTGTGACTAGTCAGATAGCAGTTGCTCCGTGGGCGCAGGGTCTTACTTTTCTGGATGAAATTTCACTTCTTAGATGTCTTGAAACCAATCTTGGATGTATCTTTGCAATTATAAATGAGGAACCAAGAGTCATCACCAGATTGGGTGGATTATTTGCTTTCGTGACAGACTTAGAAGTACCCATATAACATCAATGAACAAAGTAATGGCACAGGCCACGAAATAAGGAGGCTGAGACTTTTTGAGCTGTTGTCAACTCTTGCCAGCTGACTACTCAAATCGTGCAGGGTAATCGACTCCCTGATTGCCCATTTTTGAACTCTAAAAACCTCAATAAAGTCAGTCTAAAAACCTCAATACCCCAGAAAACTATACCATAAGATAGCAAGGAGTAAAAAAGACCAAAATATACATCTCTGAGAGATTCCAGATTAAGAAATTGTTTTTAATGACCTTAAAGCAAAGATAAATGAGCTAAGTTTTTTTTTCGAAGGCTGAAGGTAAGATGTCTTCATAATTTCCAGAGTTTTGGTTGTCTTAAAATATTGTGATTTTTATTAATCTGTTACAGTTAAAAACAAGTTCAGCTACGCTTACACCCAAGAGTTTCCGTATAGATCCAACCATATCCTGGAGTGCGAGTTTTACTTATTGGAGAATCTCGACTGCTGTTTGATTGTCTACCAGCCATACAGGCCCCTACTGCAACTGGTACAGGATATTGGTCATGAGGACCAGTTGCTAGCACTTGCCTGGCGAGTTGTCAATGACTCGTTGCGCACTGATGTCTGCTTACTTTATCCACCCTACCAGATTGCTATAGGTGAGTTCTTTCTGTGAGAAATTGGAAAGCACTATCTATTGGTCTATACAGTGTTCTCTAACTCTGAGGATTCTTCTGGGTTTACAAGCGCCCAATTGTACAAAAGATGCATTCAATTCACTAAAATAAGGATTGAAAGAAGAGAAAACACAATCTCACAAATCTTCTATTTTTGTCAATTTGACTCCTTTAAATCCCTATTTATGATTTTTGAGTACGTTTCTATCAGTATTCTTTAAAATAAAATTTTCAACAAGTTTTATAAATTTGTTATCGATTTATCGTTTAAATTTTATTCTGTATTATACCTTAGTAAAAATAACGTAAAACTACAAGTTAATTCTAGTGGTATCATTGGATTTTTCAGAAAATTTTTAAAATTGTCCATCGACACACCTCTTTCTGTGTTATATTTAAACGAGTGATGGCCTAATAATTCACAGCAACTACTCGCAAATAACTATGCTATTATCAATGAAACCCGCGAACTGAGCAGTTTAAGCCAGGTCCAGACGCTGCGATATATTGCATCAATCTGATCTGAGCCTACCATATCATGAGTTCAAGATCAATCCCTGTCCAAAGAGTTTATGGCGAGAGATTGATGCGATTTATCCGGGTTGGACGGATGACGAATAATTTGATAATTTGACAACGATATCGTAAGGTTGTCTCGATAAATTAGAACGTATAATACATTTCAGCTTCAATTTGTTACTGCGGTCAGCTATTCAGCACTTTAACCCATTCCTAAGACACTTCAAAACCAAATCAATTTCTGGCTACAGTTTCTATTAAATTTCCTTACAAATGTGATAATTTCATAAAAAAGAAAAGACTTTCGACTTTAGACAGCTAGGTGACAAAATCATATCTGGCCTGCATTGTTCTTCAGCTCTCAGTTGCTTCATTGATTGTCTCTGTCTGTGAAATACTGTAATTCTGATTCATACCTAAAATTCTGAAATACGAATACCTAAATTTATTTTTCAGGTTGTTTGCAGATAGCTTGCGTCATACTACAGAAAGATCTTAAATCGTGGTTTGCTGAACTCAATGTTGACATAGAAAAAATACAGGAAATAGCTCGCTACGTCATAAGTCTGTTTGAAATGTGGAAAACTTACGATGAGAAAAAGGATATTCAGGCATTGCTAGCTAAAATTCCTAAGCCGAAGACACAACCAAGCAGATAGCCTGAGTGAAGCTGAGCATGCTATTACAGTATTAAAGATTCATGCAACGATAATTGGCGTAAAATACTACGGTTGCTCTCAGAACAACTTAATGGATATCTTTTGATACTTCTCATTTTTATAATTCTGTTCCATAATACGATATTTTATACAGATTATAAGGCAATGGCCTCAGTTCCTGACAATTATACGCATATTCTTAAAAATTGGTATATATTCTATAATAGTTGTAATAAATTCGTCATATTCTTTGTGAGCTTTATTATTTATTGTAATTCGGAATAAAAATTTGACTGAATTTTACAATGAATGTAATATTATTCCTTTCCTTATTATATTTCCTTATATTATTTCAATTCCTTTGAAACCAATCATGGGTGAGGTGGAACAATTTATTCACCTTAGGTTATAAGCGAGTACTCCAAGAAAAAATAGGAATATCTGTTATATTGAAAATCTAACGAAACCATATTAAATAGTTCCTAGTTCCAATAAAATAGCTGCAGGCTGAGAAAAAAATCGAGCAATGCCAATAGAATGTACAAAAATTTAATAATCACATTATATACAAGTTTTAATTCAACGATGGAAATTAATTTGCACTTCTCAAATTTACGATGATCTATTGGAATATAAATATTTATACTTACAATTTATTATATTTATATAATACTAGCGTAATCAACAAGTTATAATAGTAGGCTACTCTCCTCTCAGTCAACAGAAGATCATAAAAAGCACAATAAAAGTTATAAAAATGAGGCTACAACCATATGAATGTAAAAAAAAACTAAAGCTTTGATAACAGATACGCAGCTGCGAGGATTAGCAAATATTTCGCTTGATACAGTACTCAATGTTATTGTTCTTCTGGATTATTAGTTGAAAAGTTGAGTTAATTTATATGTTGTAAATTATACATACCGATTTTTTACGAGAGGCACACAGATCTACAGTCAAAATGGTTTTTGACACACAATTTGTTGAGTAGATTTTTTATGATGGCGGCTGACTGGTGCCTGAATCAAACGAGCTTAGGAGGGGACCCTACAGTCAGCTGCCATCCTAAGAAATTCTAATCTACCAGGTGTCAAACAAGGCCACTGGAATTTCTCTACTAATCAGAATTTGGAAGTTACAGACACATAACCAACTCCTCAAATGTTTTCGCCATATAATCAACAATTTATAAGACAAATCATAACACGCTTAGAAGTCTTGAAATAATTTGATCGAGACCAGAGAAAAGTTGAGAACATGCTACATTCTATGTTGAGCAGCAAATTGTGCTAAGTTCTCGAAAGTAAATCACAAGATTTCTTGGGTTATTGCTGGTCAATCAATTTTGCGTGATTTCCGCTTGCGAGGAGCTGACGAAGTGACGTCATCTTCGTCCACGTTGTTGGTGCTGGTGATTCGTGAGTCAACATCTTCGTTAGCCGAGTCTCCTTCCGTTTCGGCATTCTCAATGTCTTCGTCCACTATCTCGTCTTTAGCCAACTCATCATCCTGTAACAAATAAACAAGTAAGTAGTTAAATCTTCCCCAAATCAAATGGAAGTTACAATGAAGCCAATTATCACCAATACAAGTGTTGAATTCTTAATTAACTCACATTCATAAATACTTATGAATGTTCAATTAAAATCTTCAATCTCTTTGGGCCGTAAATGCAATACAGACATAGAAAAGCAAATTCCGTCGAGTAAAAACGACTTTACTACGTTCGGACAAATAATTTATTCCCAAGAATTGGTTCAAAATTTTCAATAAAGATGAATCAACAGTTTCTTCAGTGCAACCAGCTTGAACATTTCAATTAGTCGCCATTTCTTACAAAATTATATTATTAACTTCTATATCTCCAGCATGTGGACGACACATCAATATTAGTGAATCTGCCAGAATTCAAGAGAAATTTTCAATTCGTTCGATAAATATTTTTTTTAAATGAAGACAGAATAGCATATTAAGAAGAACAAAGTAATAATTCTCATGTTTTGTTTGATTTAGGTGTAGAATACAATAGACTCAACTTTTTCTCAAATAACTCAAAGCTTTTTGAGACATTTCGGAAATACAGGATTCTCTTCTTAATCCCTATTGCAGCATTGGTAGCATACTGAGCAGCACACAAAAATCAAACAAGTGTGGTCATAGGGATTGATATTTTGTATGAAGTACAATATCGTCAGTAGTACAATAATCTTTTCTAGAAAATAATTCTAATAAATAATATGTTATTGTTATTAGAAGTCAGTCGCGCAATCATACAAAATAGCAAAAACAGAATATCCGACAAAACTTTTAGAATTGCCTGTTACTTGGTCGTTACTTTCATCAAAATATGAATACAAATTCAACTGAAATACAAAAGTTCTTCCTGGAAACAAGCTTTTTCTTGGAAATCATGTTTCCTTTGAAACGTGATCCACAAGCCTTGAAATCGGGTTCATCAATCTTGTAAAAAATCTAAGGTTGTAAAGCCCAAATAATAATTTATTATAAATTAGAATAACGGTCTTATTAATAGAAAACGATAATACATATTAAACGTCAAGCAATATTCTCCATATTGTGTGATTACTGAACTTCATACATAACGCTAGCGAAAATGGACACCAATAAAGCAGTTACTCAATGTCTAATGTAGTTGAGCTTGATATTTGAGATGATCTATTGTAAGTTGTTATAAACGAATAAAGTTCAACGTACGGTATCTTCTTCACTTTCACCGCCTTTTCCAAGTGGCTGTTTCTGGAAGGACGATGATGCTCCTTTCGGTGGGTAGAAAATATCAATTATGCACACAAGCAACTGAAACCACCCAAAAAGAGAGGATTTTTAAGTAAAAATAACAATAAAACAACACTTTTTATAGATACATAGCTACAAAATATAAATGAATACATCACTTATTGAAGAACTGGTTCATCTGGTATTGATTCTTCTGAGTGACAATAACTCATCAAGACTACACAATAAAAACTACTTTAATATAAAAGTTCATGAGGAACAAACTATATTTAGTTCGTGAGGAATAATTTGACCTACGGCAGTTGATGAAATAACAACTTATTGACCTGAATAAATTAGTGTATTCGTACGACCCATTCACTCAATTAGCTGCTTGAACAATACAGAGGTGCGTGCAAGAATGATGATGATGAGAGGTTAAAATCTTTCTTAACATTATTCTTTGATTAGAATACGAGTTGCCAATCATACTCAATATCAGTTCTACTACAATATAAAATACTTTTAGTTTCACGTGCCTTGTCGTTAAAGTGTAGAAAGGTAAATAGTATGCAGCTAGTTCAAAAATGTACAAATTTATGACAATATTTATCTCTGATTCAACATGTATTCTTTCAGTAGATTAGTAAATAATAATTTTCATTATCATCACTCATCAGTAGAGCCCGGATGTTCAGGCATTTATAATACTTGAAATAGGCAGGCAAAAAGGCACTATAAAACACAAAAATAGGCGCTTTAAAATCGTAAAAAGGCATAGTGTATTCCTATACAGTTTTGGTAAAATAATACAAGAAAATTGAAAAACTTATATTCTACTGGTTGCACATGATCAATATATATGTCTCTTGAAGTTTTTTTACTCTGAATATTGTTTTCTTTCTGAAAGATCATAGACTTATTCTCATGTACACATTCTTATATGCACGCTCGATTTTCTTTTTCCAGTCATCTAATACTTTTTTTAATATTTCAAATTAAAAATTGCTAATCATATTGGCAAAACATATGAAATAGGATGAAATAAGCTATTGATATTGAAATAGGCACTAACACCCGAAAAAGGCAGAATAGGCAAAATTAAGGCATTTTGCCTAACATCCGGGCTCTACTCATCAGTAAATAAATTCCATTTAAAATTATCGGGCTTCAGATCAAGTCAGGATGAGATTTAGAACCAGAATCCAGAATCTGAAATCTTCTGGAACGACGAGGCATATTTCCAAGACCCATGGATTGAGGATTTTGCAAGTAAACATTGAATGAGGATCAAGTACACTACCTTGACCTTGGCGAGGCTAGTTGTCTTCAAATCTCTAGAGCTTTAGTAAGAAATTTAATAATACATTGTGGCATAGAGTTACAAGAAATTATGAAATAATTTAAACGAAAATAGGAAGAATTAATGTTTAATGGTGGAAAACTCATAGAAAAATACTTGCCATCAAGGGTTCTAGCAAAGAAATTTCAATTCTTGGAGGCAGTATCCTTCAGATGACGACCATTCGAAAACATGCATTCTCTATCTCTCATTCTCGAAAAAGTGAAGAACTAAGTAAGTCTCTCATTCCTCGTTTTGAAGCAGCACACCAAACTCCTTACTGTGATATCTTGATGTTGCAATGGTCGTTTATTTAAATGACGAAGGCCTCAATACTTGCAGTTCTCTATATCAACATAAACATTGAGTTTCACCCCACATGCGAATTTCACCGTATGCTTCCAGGAATGCTTACGCAAGAATTGCCATCATCTGAAGGATATTGTCTTCAAGAATTGAGATTTATTTATGAGACCACTTAATGGCAATTATTTTACTTAGTGTTTTTACTCTTAAACGTTGAAATTTTATTTTCTCACCCTCGTTAGGGTTATTTCTCGTTTCTCTGTTCCAAACTGTGTTATGACAAAAATATTGAGCTCACCAATCCAAGAAGCGCTCCCAAGATGATTGTACCAACGGCAAAAATTAAATAAGATCCCCAAGTTGGCAGTCCATAGTCTTCCATTAGCCTTGTATGAATCGACTGTAATAGAACAAGCAAGGTCAATTTTACCAAGGAATACCAAATAGAAATGAATGATATTTCTAGAAATTCAAGTATACTAGCATTTAAAAAAAAATTCTATATTAGTCTTCAAAATCAACTCTATTTCGAATCTATATAAGGTTTGTTATTACGCATCAAATCAGAAGAACATTCAATATTTCTAAATGAAACTTGATAGGCCTATTAATACTTGTCGTGGGTTATAGACGAGTAGCTGCCAAACATCAGCGCTCAAGTGAGAGACAGAGGAACAACTTGTCGGGATTGAAGATGGGTTAACATTGAATCAAATGTAAAAATGTCTGTTTTCAAACCCATCGTATTTGATAAATATTCCAGTAACTTATAAAATCAAAGCTAGGATGTTCAAGAACACTTCAGTTGCCTTTTTAAGAGAGAAGAAACAAAGATAATTTTAATTTGATCCTCTTTCCAAAAGCATTCCTTTCCAAAAAAGAGTGAGATAGGTACTGATATAAAATATAATATTGAAAGTAAATAGATGAAATATGGAAAATAAAAGATGTAAATATAATGTTGTAATTGAATTAAATATTATTTGTGTAAAATAGTTGATGTCTCTGAAATAATAATGTCTTTTTTACTCATGTCATTGATTGTTGCACATATAATATTGAACGTAAATAGATGAAGTATGGAAAATATAAGATGTAAATATAATGTTGTAATTGAATTAAATATTATTTGTGTGAAATAATTTATGTCTCTGGAATAATAATGTTTATAATACATACGGTACTAATGGTTACACATAGCGGGAAGTTCAAACTTCAAAAACCTAACCTAGCAAGAAGAGTCTAGCAACAAGATGACGAAAATTCTGATAAAAGTACTTTAATCCAATTAATACATTCATTAAAACACCTTGAAACCACTAAATAATAGATAGCAATCACGTATTGATGATACATTAATGATTTTATTGAATTCTATCCCAAAATCGTGTTTTGTCCCTATCTCACAATGTTAAAATCCCGACAAGTTGTTCACTCTCTCTCACCTAGAGCGCGCTGATCAGGTCTAGGAGCTACTCCTCTATGGAACTCCCCAAAATGACCAGGCTGAAAACCAGGTTATAATATGTACGAGTATCTAGCCTATGTTGTTTTCACCTTCACCACCAAGTGCTAATGTTTTTTTCTAGATATTTTAAAAGAATATTAATTTACTAGGACCTATTCATAAAGAATAGAGTTCAGTGGTTCAGTAATCTCATATGATTAGCTGGATTGTCTCTCGGAATGAAATGAGTGAGCACTTTTCCATGGGCCAATTTCATTGACCAACCATTTTGATGTATCTAATAGTAGAGAGCACATGAGCTTGTTTGATTCTTTACACTGTTACACTTATAAGAAAACCCTCGAGTCTCGAATCATACTCCACTTATCAAGTTCAATCAATCCTTAAATTGAAAATTACTTTCTTCACGCTGGGTTGCACCAACCAAGGTGAACTTTGATCCAGGATCGTGATCCATGTTCTACTGTGAACATGTAGAACTGTGAACATGTAGTATTTCTACTGTGAATCGGCCTAGCTGCTCCTAGCTAGACTCTCGCACGCACAGGTTTATTTACATCGTCTCTCCTTTCCCTGAACAGACTATAGGTTAGATTACACTCTCAATGAGAAAATATATTGACCATTATTCAAGAATGTGTCCGGGTACACATTCGCGTTTTTGGTAACGGTGCAAAGCGATTAATAACTTGATCCAGGATCAGCTTGAAACCGGATCTGGTGATCCCATCATTCGATCTTGGTTATTGCAACCCAGCATTAGTGTTATCATTCGATGAAAGCCATGATTGGAATGAAATTAAACTTACCCTGAGCAATTGCGACAGCTTGAAGAAGTAGGAGATGACAGACATCTGCAGAGAAGCTGGTGACTTCCAGCTGGGAATCGCTTCCACAGTTTTCCATTTCTTGTCCTCTACAAACGACATCAACGACTCCTTATCACGTGGTCCGCGGTACTGCCGAAAATCACCCGATTGCACACTAGAAAAAAAGACTGCTTGAGCACGACCATCATCAAAACTGTTTCAAATTAGCTTAATGCGTACAGAATTAACTTAGTTTTACACTAGCTTGATACTTACAGAATTAATCCTTTTGACAAATGAAATAATCCTCTTTAATTACGGTACTCTCAATTAGATTTAATGGGTCAACCAATTTTTCATGAGCGAGTTGATTCCTACCGAATTAACCTAGGGTTAACATTTCAATATCATCCATAAATAATCAAAGTCAAAAACCTGAATGAATAAAGAAATAATAAAAGAACTCCTCTATAATTAGAATATAATATAGTTAATATATATATATATAATTATATAATTACTAATTACTCACACACCAGTTCGAGACTTGTGGTCTTCCCTCGAAATGAAATAAAATTGAAAGTAGTTATTGAGACAGCAGAATTTTAGAAATAGTATCGGCAAATTTCAAAATCGTACAAATTAGATTTGATTTTAATTTTTTCTGATAAATTCTTTCCACAAGTTCCAGTTTATGAATGTATTGATTCTATTGATTGAGTTTGTGAATGAATTAATTCCAGTTTCTAGAATGCATTATATAAAATATATTAAAAATTAAAACAAACTTAAAACAAAATTAAAACATTAAAAAATGGTCACAATGCCTCAAATAACGTATGCAAGTGAAACCACATTCAGAACAACAAACAATACCACAATAGACAAGTTACTAAAATTGGAAAGGAAATTGGTCAGAACGTGTATCAACAAAAGTTACCAAAAAGATGGAGTTTGGAGAATAGCTACCAATGAAGAAGTCTATAAAGAAATAGAACCAGTCACAAGTGTAATAAAAAAGAAACGGATATCTTTTTTTGGCCATTTAATACGGACATCACAAAATAGAACCAGCAGGAAAATCATTGAAAAGTTATGGAATACTAAATGCGGTATTGGATGGATCACGGAAATTAGGGAGGATATGCAAGAACTACACATTACAATACAGGATTTGAAAGACAAAACACATGCACTCAAAATACTTAAAGACAAACACAGTATCTTACCTGTAAAAGTAAATAAACAGAGAGTGGGAAGGGTGATTTCGGAGGAGGAGAGGAGGGCACGATCTGAGAGAATGAAAGCATACTGGGTCATCAAAAAGAAAAAAAAAAGAAAAGAAACCGATCTTGTATTGACTAAAGTGGTCCAATGTTGGCCAAAAAAGACAAAAAAATATATATATATATTAAAAAACATGTCTATTAGCCTACACAAATTTATTCATGTTTGTAGGTAGGCTGCAAACATTAAGCTACATGTTTGTAGGTTAATCAAATCCAAAGTAGCTTAAAAACTTCGTCAGGTTGGTTGGTTTTGACACTTACTGGAATATGGTTGGTAGAGCAGTGACCATAAAACGTCCGCTGAGACCGGGAGACGAAGTGACGTCCACCTGTCCAACACTTATGCCAAGCTCTTTGCTCCATGACGAGAACTCTTCCCACAGTGGCTGCAATGACTTGCATGCTGGACACCATGGAGCATAACTAGCAAAAAAACATACTATCGTCAGAATCAAACAAATAAATTTGCATTAATTTGACTAAAAAAATCACCACTTGAAAATAAATGCAGTGGCAAAGCACAAATTTGGAAATGTCTTCAATTCTGCTGTTGAAATATTGTTGAAAACTGTAGAAAGATTGAATTCTGCAGAAGACCAATGCCGCATCAATAAAGTTAATCTCTCCAATTCTAGCTCTTGAATAATTTTATAAATTTTTTGAGTGTGACAGTGCAGTGGCGAGTAGATATTTTGACTAATATTAGCGCTGTAATGTCTGCTGTTGTGATTTCATGGTGTATTGTGATTATTTTCTTTGTCTTGTCTCTTTTGGAGCATGCCCCGTGCATGGTCACTTTAAGGACAGAACATTAATAAGTTAATAATAATAGGACCGGCCGGGCGAGGTATGTCCTCTCTTGGTTGAGAAGGGGGGGGGGGTTGACTCACTCCAAGTTCCCGCAAGGCAGCTCTTTTTACTCCTATTCTTTCTCTCACCATCATTCCTCACAAGCCTAGAGCTCATGTGTGAGCTTATACACACAAAAAACAGTTCATTAACTTTTAACATGAATGAAGATATACTATGATGTCTCAAGTTAATGAGACCGCCTGCGGTACAAATTTAAAAAAACAATGTGCTTGTATAGTCTGGCAACAGACAAAAGAGCTTTCAAAATAAGAACTCTACTGCGCATATGGAGAGCGCACGTTATGCAATACAGCAGTTTTTCTCACTCGCTCACTAGAGTAGTGATACTATGTGATACTGTATCACTTCAGTGATACGATGCGCGAAGGTTCTGTTGTCTGTTGCCAGACTAAAGCTTTTTTCACGTTGCCACTCTTTTATGAAAGATTATCATGTTACCAGCAAAACCAAAAAGGCAGACACTGAATATGAATAGAATACAATGTTTGTTACATTGTGTTGTATTACTTTGCATTAAACCATCAAATAAAATTATAGGCTATTTTACTACAAATAGCACAGACCTAACCTCAACTGAACATAATTTGAATAACAGGTAAGTGCCTTATCAGAGAGATATGCCAAATCTATCAACTTGAAACCAGAGAATTTATGAAAATATAAGGTTGAAAGTCAAATGAGATTACAATAATTTTTAGAAAACTGGGGTGGCCGGTTAAATAGGATTAGCCTACACCGAAACTTGGCAAAAAGCTGAAAATATAACGGTGAATCGATCAGAATAAAAGAAAGATTGATCGTCTCCACTCTCTAGCATTTCAATTGAATCTAAGTTTAAAAACGATTAAAAGAATATTAGTCGAGCAAAAATAACTTACTCGCAAGATTTCAATAGTCTAATAAACACCTACACGGTAAAAAATAAACATCACTGTACTTACAACTCAACCATCCATTCCCCAGTTAGCATTTCATCCCAATTGTCTTCATTCAACTGAACTAATTGAGATTTTCCATACACACAAAGTATATTTGTGAAAAAAGTTAATAAGATGAGTAACTTTAGAAACCTCCATAACACTGCAAAGGCAGCCATCATCAAAATCTAGAATTCTTCGAACGATGAAATTCTGTTGATCCAGCTCGATGCTCTTTGCTGTTTTTTGCTCCGCCGGGTACCCACCATCGACCCGACTATTTGCTTGACCGACAAACATGTTCCAATACAACAACCGCACGTTGCATACAGGTTGTCCAACTTAATACTCAATTCAAACAGAAAAACCAAATCTTATGTTTACATTCGGAATTTTGTTCAAGTTGAAAATCTCAAATTTAAACTTCAATGAGGAAATCTTGAATATCGATTGAGCTGTGAATTATTCACGTAGATATCATTAAAACGTTCAATCATTAATGGTATTCAACGTACTATTATACGTTGGATAATAAATAGATTCCATTTCTATCATGGTTCATGGTAAAAACATCTGATTCACAAAAGAATTTGAAAAAAATTCCTTCTGGTCTATTTCTTGAATATTATTTTCTTGATAAATTCCTGACAGATGACATTGTATTCATTCCGTTGTCCTTGAAATATGATTCAGGCACTGTGGATAGGGTTGTTGAATCCCAGGACATTTGAAGGTTACCGGGTCATTGAAAGAGTAGTATTTAAGCGGGCGTTTGATTTGTTCAAAGTTCAAGTTCATATTTTTGTTCAGAGAAGTGCATTAAGTGACTGCAGAAACTTACAATTTTCCAAGATGGGTCGTAAATTTTTTGTTGGTGGTAACTGGAAAATGAACGGTACTAAATCATCCATTGATGAAATTGTGAGTTTTTTGAGCAAAGGTCCACTGGATTCCAAAGTAGGTGAGTTGTAATCACATGAAACACGTACTTCAACAAGCTGTAGAATAAAATAACTACTGCTACTATTATAGGCTAAATAATAAGTTACAATTGTATCAAATTTCAATTTCATTTGGCTAACTATAACCTGAGCTCATCTAGGCCTTTTTTGACTAGAGATTCATGTCCATACTATTCCAATACTTGTGTATTTGAAGTTCTCTACGGGGTGCCAACGACGTAACTAGGGGGTGGGGGCATGAGCCCCGGGCGCCAGGTGTTGGGGGCTACTACTTGTACATAATTTACTACCTCAAGTGTTTTTGTATAAATGATGTCGTTTTTAAATAAACTATTTGTCTTTGAAAATACGTATTCAATTATTTACCAAATATATTTAGGCCTATATACTTTGATCTTGAGGTTGAGTAAAGAATTAGTTTCAGTCAAATTGGGGGGGGGGGGGGTGCCAAAATAGGTGTTTGCCCCGGGTGCTGAATAGCCTAGTTACGTCCCTGCGGGGTGCTTCAAAAGAAATATAGTTACGCCCCTCATTTGCACATAAAAAATCAAAACCAATATCCTATTGTTTGTAAAAAAAAAACTGTATTCCTGTATCAATTCGTACGAGTCACCTTCAATTGATGTCCTTTGTATTGAAATTTCCATTGTCCAATGAGATTCCCATCTTACGGTTCAAATCTCATTTTAAATAATTCCTAAGGTATTTTTGGTTTATGCTCTTCCTCATCATCTTTTGTCTTCCTCTAAAATAAATCCAGCAGTTGAAGGTTTGAAGAGCGTACCTGAACCTTGATTGATTGACCACTTGCTTCTCACTATTGGCCTGGAAAATGTTAATTAAAATAAATAAGTAGGCTGATGTTGTTATATCCCTGTGATGGTGCGGAAAAACACTGTTCTGTTGAAATTTAGGCAGGCCCATCTACAGGTTATTCTAGAATGAAGCAAAAGTTGCAAGTTTTATAAAATTTGTATAAGCACTACCAGAACCGGGTACCATACAGCAGAGTTGACAATCAGAATATTGTGTGTTATCTCATAGCATTCCTAAATCGTTATATCCATTAACTTCAAATATCAACTTTTATTTTTCAGATGTGGTTGTCGGAGTTCCAGCAATTTATCTTGATTACGCAAAGTGTAAGCTACCTGCCAATGTATTCGCATCGGCTCAAAATTGCTACAAGGAACCTAAGGGAGCATTCACGGGTTAGTGAAATTTTTCCTATCATACTGGATTTAGTCTTATAAACATGTTATTTACCATGCTACTCGGATCTTTTAAAATTTGAGTGGGTTGTGACAATTTTATTGTAGTTTCCGTAATTTGTGCTTCCGCGTACTTATGTCCTATTTGAAAAGTCCATAACTCATATTTTTCCAAAAACCTCCGGGATCTCATTCAGTCATCTAAATCAGTCCAGCAATCTATACGGAGCTCACTTTGAAAATATTTATATAATTACTCAAGAAAGTTCATTTAATTCAGAGGATGAAAACAGAGAAACAACGTCTAAACGTTTTTCTTTCTAATTTTGAAAAAGTTTCAAATTAAAATTGTGTTTACATTCACCACACTATTAATTACATATTTCCCTACACTAAGCTGGAAAATTATAAGTTTAGAATTTAAAAGGTTGGTATTAAAGCCAAAATACCAAAAATATGAGTAATAATTTTTTTATAAAAAATCATGTCAAATTTTAATTGAAAGTAAATAGACATTTTATGGCAATTGCTGTAGCTGTAATTAGTTTATGGAATCAACGCTAAACGTTAATTTAAAAAATTCCATGAAGTTTAAAAAGTTAAATTAGTTTTTGTTGATTTGTTCTCACTGATACACACACAAAAAACTCTCACTTTGAAGTGTATATTTCCTTCAACTTGACATTTAATTCTTACTCAGAAAATACGGCTTATTATTTAAACTTCCGTTTTTATTATAGGTGGGTTTATATTCGGATACATGTATGAGATACTTGTTCAATTAACCAATTCAGAAACATTTGCGCTCAAAATTTTGTGAGCTTAAACAACTTCTTATACTTTTTGAAGGAACAAAATCTTGTGTGAGGTGTATGTTTCTAAAACAAGTACCGTAACTACACAAAATTATTAGCATATGTCCAAATAGAAGCATACATTAAGGTTCGCAAGCCCAAAATATTTAATTATGTTCTCTTTATGAACAGGAGAAATCAGTCCTGCGATGTTGAAAGATGTGGGAATCAACTACGTTATTCTGGGACATTCTGAAAGAAGGCACGTCTTCGGTGAATCAGATGAGGTAGGTCACCATTCATGTTTTTTTATTGACTATCATAATGAAATTTATATTGGAAGTGAGTTAGTCATTCAGTAAAATGTTATTGCTAGGCTTATGTACAAAAATGTTGACTTGCAAGGTGAATAATCTATAATACGAGGTAAAGTCCACGCGCATCTTAGCCTACTCTAAAAGCTGAGCAATCAGGTTCACAAGTTGAATTGGGCAAGTTTCTATGTATTTTTCTTGAAAATTCTTAAGAAACTTACCCCTAAGTGCCTGAAGCTAAAGGAAATGTGCAGACTAGACTTACAAAAGAATCATATTGAATCAAATAATAATCCGCACTGCATGGATTACCATTACCGCTAACCAGAAGCGAGTTTCATGAGAACAGAGAAGTCCTGGTTCACACAATAAAATGGAAATGTAGACATATGTCCTTTACTGGATATGAATAGCTCTTTATAGTATGTAGGCCTCAGAAAATGTATGTGTTCAACTTTTTCCTATATCACATCTTCTAAATCCCCATGGAGCAGGTATCATAATAGAAATGTTCTATTCACTGTTGCTAAAACTAAATTACTCTGGTTGAAACTACATTAATTTATAGAATTAACTTTTTTCTTAATTTTGTTTTTCAAATTTATTTTCTAAACACCTATTGATTTCTACCTCAATTTAGTCTTCCCCCCAATATTTTAGAATTATAACAGTTTAACTTCTTCGATTCATTTTTTTAGTGGTCGCATGAATTGACCTGTTCCTGTTGAAATTAAGAAATTTTGTCAATAATCATTTTGATATTTACTGCCAATGCTATTAATTTTTCAATGATTTCTTATGTGTCATAAAACTCAGCTCCTGTTCATAGGGTATGTCCTCTGCAGAAATTTTCTTGTTAACTATTACAATGGAATCTCGTTTTTACGAACTCCGATTCAACGTATTTATTTCAAATACCTTGAAACGTTCAAGACACTCAATTTAGTGTATATTGCAACCCCGTTTCTACTAATACCCCGATACAACGAATTTTTTCTCGGTCCCTTGAGCTACATAAACTGCGGTTCCACTGTAGATCAGTATAATACTTCATGGTAATTATTAGTTCAAAATCTGTATAATTATGTTCAATGTTATCTTTATGCTCCTTGTGATTTCAGTCATTAACTATATTTCTGCATTAGGCTACTTTGTTCATGTAATGTTTGTTTTGTTTTTTCTGCAGTTTTTTCATTAATAATTTTTCACACTTGCCATTATGAATTACTATTTATCATGAAAAATTATATCGTTTTTCAGCTAGTAGCGGAAAAGACAGCACACGCATTGGAAAATGGATTGACAGTGATAGCTTGCATTGGCGAGAAGCTGGAAGAAAGGGAAGCCGGCCAAACAGAGGCGGTTGTGTTCCGCCAAACAGCGGCCATCGCTGCCAAAATAAAGGACTGGTCCAATGTAGTCATCGCCTATGAGCCAGTGTGGGCCATTGGCACCGGAAAGACTGCCTCGCCCCAACAGGTAGGCTCCGTAGGCTTTCAACCGTTCAAGTTTTTTGCGGCTGAAGCCGCACTTATGGATGGTTTTGTAGTGGGTACATGGAATGAATATAAAACATTGAACATTCATAGTAATAGAGCATATAATATTATGTTATTAATTTCCACTCACGCACAATAATATTGTTCTTCCATTTCAGTAATATAAAAATTGCTAAATTTCAACCATACACAACAAAGCACAGTTATTGATGTTCATTTTCGCAAATGTGAACCTCCAATTTTACAAGTACAATATAAAATTGGCCCAAATTTCAGCCTCATATAACAAAACAGCAAATATAATAATTAGAGGAAGATCCACGAACAGAAAATATAAAGATTTCATAATTACTGAATTAAACTTGTAGAACAAATGTTGATATTGTGTAACCTCTCCGTAATTGAGAAAACGTGTTGAAATTGTCAATGTCAACATTGATCGATCATGTAAATGAAAAAGTTCTGTCAACATTAAGAATTTCCAAAAGTTGTCTCAATAAAGATTTCTTTTTATTAAGTTTACTAGCTGTCCCGGCGAACTTCGTATCACCCTCTTCCCCCCCCCCCAAATGTCCCCCCCCCTTCATGCCACACTCCAAAAAATGTCATCCCCCAAATGTCCCCCTTCATTCCCCCCCAAATGTAACCCCCACAAATCCCCCTTCATGTCAACCCCCTCTTTCCCACCAAATGTCACCCCCCTCTTCCCCCCATTGGCCATCCCTTCACGTAACCCCCCAAAAATGTCACCCCCCCCCTCTTTCCCCCAAATGTACACCCCCCCCCCCCCCGCAAAAAATGTCACTAAGTAAAAATATATTTAATATAATCAATGTATTTTTATTTTATATAATAAATAATTTTTTATTTAAATTATTTTTTTCCCCTTCTTAGAACTAATAAAACATATATTATGTTACGAACGATAACTCATTCTTAGTTGATGATTCTAGCGTAAAAAATAATTTGAGTAGAAAACCTAGTACAAAAAGATTTGGTCCAGAGTGGGATTCGAACCCGCGTTCTTCAGGTTTGAACGCAGAAGCTTTAACCACTGCGCTACTGAAGCTTAGGATCTTCAATGAGATTTTTCTGATGTTGAATCACGATCATCTTTCCGTTGTAGGTACCCGTTCGGGCGGCAAATTTGAACATACGTCTGTAAAATGTTTGATAGGTTAGGTCATTAATCTACTAATTATTTATTAATTATTAAGTGATTTTCTTATATTTTAATACATATTATGTTAACCAGTGCTGTAAAAATTCAAATTAATCCAAAATCATCTAAATCGGTTCAGCCGTTCTCGAGTTATAAGCGAGCGTACAGACACCAACTCTCTTTTATTAATATAGATTAATAATTCATCTAGAATTTTATGACTTCTGTTTATCAGTTCTTACTCTCCTGTTTTTTTCCTTTGAACGCATTCCTAATAGCCTACATGGGAAACCATAGTGGAATGATCTCGCTATACCCCTCCATCTTTGCACCACTTCTCCCCACTTGGCTTCTTGTTTTCATTCCCGTTTGCATTTTGTTTAATCTCAATTTTTACTTGTTGCTTGTTTTTTGTGATTATTGTGTGTGTTAATAAATGAAATAGAAATTAATCTCACCTTTTTGAATTTATGAATTAAGACCTAAATTAGTGTTGCTTGGTTGCTTGTAATTGTGTACGGAATGTGAATAAATAAAATTGAAATTTGGCTAATATTGTTGTTGATGTTTCCAGGCACAAGAAGTACACGAAAAGCTGCGTGTTTGGCTGAAAGAGAAGCTGGGTGCTGGCGTGGCAGATAGCATGCGCATAATTTACGGCGGATCGGTGACAGCTGCTAACAGCAAGGAGCTAGCCAAGCAGGCTGACATCGACGGATTCCTCGTCGGAGGCGCCTCGCTCAAGCCTGAATTCGTCGACATTGTCAACTCAAAGCAATAAAATGAGAACTTCAACTGAACAACTATATTAATTCATTGCACATACTTGGTGCATCATACTAAATACTGTATTGCAATCCCTATGTCCATACTTGGTCGATTTTCGTGTGCTGCACAGCATGTGGCCAATGCTTTAGCGTATGCAGCATGCTTGAGTCGCACACAAAATCGACCAAGTACAGACATAGGAAATGTTCCTTAATTGAGTGGACACTGACTGAAGCATATCAGAGGGATTTGAAATGCACAAAACTTCAATCTAGGTTTGATCTTCGATCAACCATTCTAAATCTCACAGCAGATCAACCTTGATCGACGTTTATGCAACTGATCGTGTTTTTCTACTTTCATATCTTTTATAAAATCTCAAATTCCAGAAATTCTTGACTTGCTAGATTGCGATGCACATAACTTCATGTTGAATTTACTTAGAATTAATTTTAATTTTGAAGTTCTTCAATTTCAATCCTTTTTTACGAATACATCACATTGCGTGGGAATTTGCATCTTGTCAATTGCTCTATCGAACAAACTTTTCATTATTTTCCTTATATTTATTATTTGTTGAAGATTGATGTCCGATTGCAGAGTCGTTAAATGAAACCTACATTAGATATTTAAAACAAAAAGTTGAGAAATGCTTTGGAATCATTAATATTTTGTGCTAAATATGGTTACGATGCTAATCTTTCGTTCTCCAGACAATTGTCTTCAATATTGAACTGAAAATGCAGTTCATCTAGTCCAAGGTGATTTTTTTTTTTTACCTTGATCTACCCTATCAGACGATTATGGAATGCACTAATGTATTGATTGGTAAGTTTGATACTGCCTTATATTTTCAGAACTGTGATATACTGCTATAAAATCATGATGTTGGATTTATGTATCAACTCTGCAACCGGGTATAAGAATATTTTATTTTGAAGTTTTACAATGTTTTAATTTTATTTTTTTGATGAGATGAATATTAGCTGGAATATACTTTATACTTTCATAGTACTGACAAATTTAAACTTGTTGAATTGATAGCCTCGTATTAATTAATGATGTTATTTGTGTAAAAATAAATTATATTTTATTACTTGAGTGCCTATGTTATTGAAGAATCATGGTAGATATCTGTACCTATCAAAGAATTACCTAACAGCTTTCTTGTTATACTGTTGAAAATTCTCCGTAACAAACTGGTAATGAATGTATGATGCTTTATTTTCAACTCACTGCTCATTTGCATTTAATGATTCTGTAAAAAAATCTGAAATTATTGTGAACTAGGATTTCAAGGGATTCAACATTCAATTGAATATTCAAGAATTCCATAAGGGAAATTAAAAAGCAATCTCTTGAAGGTTTATGAATTTAAAAAAAAAAAATAATGTTCAGGGTGTTTCAGAACTCCCTACCAATATCCTAGGACATTGTTCCTGTTTGAAAACCATATCTAGATATCATATTTAAATTGTTCCGGAAGTCCTTATTATTCACACAGCTGCCATTTTGTTTTTTCACTTATTTTTTTCTTAATAATGTTGAAACATATGAAATTGAAACTTTACACCAACATTTATGACAACTAGACAAAGCTACAAAACAATATGAAACAAAATGGCGGCCATTTAAAATTTTGTTTCTCAAATAACTCGAGAACCGTTGATATTACAGCTACATGGCAGCTTTATTGATAGATGACTGCGGGATGTTAGTTGCACTCCTTTTTACTGTCTTTAAAATTCACACAAAATAATCTAAAATCTCTTAAAAATAGCATGCAAAGCAGACGGAGGCTGTTGCATTGTTGTGGCAGACTTTAGCCGCAAGCCCAGGATGCACTGCAACTAACATCCAGCGGTCACCTATCAATAGCCTAAAGCTGCCATATCTCAGTTAATATTCGTCAATTCTTAAAAAACAAGGTGTAAATCAATTTGTAATTAAATTTACTAAAAACAGTTATTCTTGTAAAGTTTTTGTAATATCAACGGTTTTCAAGTTATTTAAGAAACAAAATTTTAAATGGCTGCCATTTTGTTTTATGAATCTGAAAAATTGTCAATTTTTTTATAGCTTTGTCTAGTTGTCATAAATGTTGGTGCAAAGTTTCAATTTTATATGTTTACCATTATTGAGAAAAAAATAAGTGAAAAAACAGAATGGCAGCTGTACGTGTGAGTAACTAAGGAATTCCGGACAATTTTTTTTGCTAGGGATGATGCCCACAATAAGCTCTAAGCTTGTACGTGGGTAATGGGAAGGATGATGATGAGATATGAATGGACCTACAGCTTTGGGTGGGTTCCGAACCACCGGGAAGCGATTTTGAAGCTCATAAAGTTTTGTATTTAGAGGAGCCGGTCACTGCTGATACAATGGGAGTGGTAGGCGCTGTCTCTTATCCAATCTCACCGATTAGCCTCTCCTCTGGGACCAACCCGGTTCCCTATTTAAATATGATATTTCGTTAGATATGGTTTTTAGATATTGGTAGGGAGTTCTGAAGCACTTTGTATACCGTACTATAAACTTGAAAAATTCAGAGGTAATTTTGGAATATTGTAGTTGCAGCTCTGCAAAGAATATTATTTTATGAGGTTCGTCGAGTCGAGTGTTTTTTCGAGACCGGTCGTGTCGAGGCTAACGTTTGTCGCGACTACGTTAGCCACCCGGTGATGTGTTGAGAAAGAGATGATACATAATACAAGATACTGATTATCATGTTGAAGGTGATGATACATAGACAAGAATTGTCTATTGGGTTGCACCAACTATTTTGAATCAGCTGATCCCATTTAATTAGCATTGTACTGATCCTGGATCAAATTGATCTACCTTGGTGCATTTTTATTGATGGTCCTTATTGGACCATTGCTACCTTGGTCCATTATTAATGTATTGTTTATTGATTGTCCATTGTTGTTTATTATGGCATTGTATTGGAGCAAAGAAAGGTAAGCTGTGACTTGATTTGACCTGGATGTTCTTTTGAGGCTAAATTCTCATTCAGCTGAGACTAGGATGCCCTCAATGTATAACTGCTGACTTACACATTATAATTTGTTCATATTGATTCTTGTCTTGGATTTGCCAATTTCTTCTATGAATGCATTTACAATTAAGTCCCAACAGAAGCATTAAAAGAGGCAACGATAGCATATTTAATGCGATTCCTGGTCTTTCTCAAAGATGTTGCTACTGTATTTCCATACTGATGTACTTGAAATAATACTCAACTGTGTTATCATAGTCTATTGAGAACCCATTTTTGCATTGTATGCAGATTGGAATTGAAAAAATCTTTATTCCTTACAAAATTTAAATTTGAAAGATCAAAATTTACAAGAATAGTGTCAATAATTTTAATATTATACAAAGCTAGGCATAGCCTATATAATCAAAAGACTCAGAAAAAGAAAATATATTGTTTATTTAATTAAAAATTTACGTCAAACTCATGTAAAGAGTACAGCGATAAGTTCACCAGATATTCCTTCAAATTCTTTCTAAATATATGAGGATCTTCTAATTCTTGCAAACTGGTTGGTAGCTTCACAAAATATTTTTTTTCCTTTGTGTGCGGTTTTTTCTCAAATAGACCCAATCTGTGTCTTCCTGTAATACGACCGAAATCGACTCGATTATCAGTCTGATATTTTTGTTTGGCTGAACAGTGCAGTCTCATTCTAGATCTATCACTGACCCGGAGGAAGAACTTGAAGTAGAAAAGAAGTTGAATGTTCATTAAGAGAAAGCTGATATATTTTTGGCATATTATTCGCAAGAAAAAAGAAAGAACAAGCTGATGAAACTAAAAAGTGTTACAGTTTTGATTTACAGCCATGCCTACCCACACCGTTCCTTTGCTCAGGAGTTGCATTTTA
This sequence comes from Laodelphax striatellus, assembly GCA_017141395.1. Classification (NCBI taxonomy): domain Eukaryota; kingdom Metazoa; phylum Arthropoda; class Insecta; order Hemiptera; family Delphacidae; genus Laodelphax; species Laodelphax striatellus. The sequence continues at coordinate 26,276,948 of CM029531.1, forward strand.
CAAACGCCAGCTCTGACTTATAATTTGACAATCCATGACAATTCAACACGAGAATCATTCAATTACATGTGGCACGAAGCCACTGCAGGTAGGGGAGCTAATGAAGTGGGTTCATGTCTCTAACATCATATAAGTAAATTGCCTCATACACAGTGCGTGAAATACCGTAACATTCTACTCAGATACATGTGGAGGCCAAAACAAAAACTCACATGTATCTGCATGTTCATGAAGGCTGTCTCTGATTTTCAACATATTTATAGAATTAATAATAAATTCCTAGTACCAGAGGACACACCCACATGGAATGTGATGTTGATCATTCTATCATTGCGAGACGTAAAAAGTGTCCAAGTACCCATCTGCCACCCACATGACTGCTGGTATCAGTTGGTACGGTCATGTGGCAAGAAGAATCCATTAATTGTACACGAGATGAAACAAGAAAATTTTTTTAACTTCTCTCAGTTGCTGATGAAAGAGGGATTAGTTCTCAAGAAACGAAATGATGAGAATGAACAATTTTTTTGGCGAAACATACAATGGTTTCAATATGCTAACTCTGAAGTGGGTATTGTTCTATTGTAAGATACAGAGAGAGTTTGGAGGAGGAAGTACAATTTTAAAAAATTAATTTCAAGAGGAGGGGGAGAAATATTCTTTCGTTCACTTGTAAAAAAGCTTACAATGAAATGTTGCCAATTAGTTTGGAGAAAAAAAAATGATCTGTTGCCTCTGATTCCTCTTATATTCAATGAATTTTACAGGAGTGTGATAGCTCATGCTACACAGGCTTGTGACATAGATCCTGACCTTCAAGATGTCAGTATTAATTAATAGAATTAATAAATTAGGTTCTTCTTGGTCCTGAATATCTTAAAATAAGAATCTATATCTGAAGCCTATGAAGCTTGTAGTAGAAAGTAGGCTTACAGCTTGAAGTAGCCTAGAAGTAGGCTTGTGTAGAATAAAATGGTCAGATTATAGCATTATAGAGTGAAGCATTTATTCACATATTTGTTTTCACATATTGAGATACAGTAAATTTGACTTATTATATAATTTGGTTTTGATAAATAATTACAGTACATTCATTCATATTTGCTAAATTTTGTTTTTGATAATAATAATTGACTGAAGTGATAGCTGAAGTCTAAGATTCAAGTACCGTAAAACTGGGTGAATAGGATCACTGGGGTGAATGGGATCACTGGGGTGAATGGGATCAAAACTTCAAAAAATTTTCAAATATTTTTTATAAATTATGCATTAAATATAAATTCGATTTTTTTAAACCATTAAAAATAAAACATTCCAATGAATCTATTTTGTTATGTGATATTGAATTATCATTGGTAACACTGTTTGAATTGAACTCCAAACACATGTTAAATAATCAGCTGGTTTTCATAACCTACAAAACTTCACATGTAGAAAAGCGAGGAGGTTAGTTGATGTGTTGATTATTCTCATGTGACATAGACAGAACAATCACGAACATTTTTATCAATTCGTTTTCTAAATTTATGAGTGATTAAAATTTTTATTGAATATTTTGTAGTTTATTGCACAGATTTTTATTTTTTGGGGTGAATAGGATCATGCCTTAGGAATTACAAAACTGCTCCAAGGAGCAAAAGTTATGTTAAAAGAAGTGAAAATGAGTTTGAGGCTGCATTGAAATCAATTAGAATTGGTGGGGTAAGCATTAGGAAAGCATCAAAGGACCATGAAATACCATAATATACTGTGCTCTACCGACATTTAAAAAATAAAAACTTGAAAAAACAAGGTGGGCAGACAGCTTTGTCTCCAAAGGAAGAAAAACAAATTGTTTCACGAATTTCACTGTGTGCTGATCCATTTGACAGAACAACATTGAGACTATTCATCAAAGGATATCTGGATTGAGCAGGTAAAACCAATAAAATATTCAAAAACAACTTGCCTGGACATGAATTTACTATTAGTTTTCTAAAAAGACACAAGGATGTATTGAGTGTTAGGTTGTGCCAGAATATCAAAAGGGCATGTGCTGCTGTTTCTAGGCCAGTAATTAGAGAATATTTTGAAAATCTGAAAGAAGAACTAGACGGAATACCAGCATCAAACATCATTAACTATGATGAAACTAATTTAACTGATGATCCGGGGCGTAGTAAAGTTATAACAAAAAGAGGATGCAAATATCCTGAAAGAGTTATAAATAGTTCCAAATCTGCAACATCTATTATGTTTGCAGCAGCTGCTGACGGTAATCTCTTACCCACTTATGTTGTTTATAGAGCAAAGCATCTGTACAACACGTGGATGGAAAATGCACCCAAAGGGAGTAATTTTAATAGAAGTGTATCAGGTTGGTTTGACAGTGAGTGCTTTGATGACTGGTTAGCAACAGTAATTGTGCCTTATTTCAGAAAACTTGATGGTACCAAAGTTCTTATAGGTGATAATCTTTCATCCCATCTCTTGATTGAGTCAGTCAGATTGTGTCAAGAAAACAATATTAAAATGGTCTTTCTTCCCTCCAATTCCACCCACCTTACACAACCACTTGATGTGGCATTTTTCAGGCCACTGAAACAAAGCTGGAGAAAAGTATTGAAAAAGTGGAAGATGGGTCCAGGACGAAATGAATGCACTGTCCCTAAGACTGTATTCCCGAGATTATTATGTCAGCTCTTAGAGGACATTGCTCCCAACGCCGCCAAAAACATAAAAGCTGGCTTTAAGAAATGTGGAATATTGCCATTCAATCCATCTCAAGTGATAGACCGGCTTCCTGTCCCAGTAGAAGAGATAGACATTAGTACAGTAGAAGCAGATGCTGTTGATAGCTCTCTCATTGAACTTCTTTCTGAAATGAGAGGCACTGCAAATGCAGCTCCTGTCAGGAAGAGGAAGACTAGATTTGCTGTGGAACCAGGGAAAAGTGTGAGAGTCGATGAAACTGATGAAGAAGTGAATGAGAATAGTGAAGAAGGAGGAGATGAAACACATGGAGAAGAATGTGATAAGATAATATTTGAAATTGATGGTGAAGAAATACCAGAATGTGAATATGATGTCATGGGTGCCAGTACCAGCACAGGTTACTCCTCTAATCAATTTACCCCATTTGTAATTAATCCAAATGACTTTGTTATTGTAGAATTCAAAACCAATAAAAATGAAAGAAGGTTCATTGCATTGGTGCAGAGTGTTTCTGGGATGTCAATAAACATAAAATGTATGCGGAAAAGGTCAGGAAAAAAGGATGTATATTTTGTATTCCCTGACATAGACGATTCATGCACAATAAATCAGGTTCAAGTGGAGAGAATTGTACATCCAAGTAAAACACATAGAGGCCAATACAGGTTTAAAATTGATTCTAAGTATTTGGAGTAGGTGGGTTCCGTTCTAGCCCTACTTTTGATCAATTTTGGTTTTTTTTTCAAATACCTTTACAATTTTTTTACTGTTACCATTTTTTGCACAAGTTTTTAATTTTGATAAACTTTTTTCATCATATTTTGCACCATTATAATCGATCAATTATGATTAAATTTCAATCATAATGGTCAATTTCAAATCATAATGATTGATTATGATTAAATAATGTGTCAGGAAATAAAAAATTACATATTTTTTTCATTTATATTTTGTATTATGGTTTTTTAAAACCACAAAAGGCTATCCTATTGGTCTCTGAAAGGGTAAAAAACACTAATGATCCTGTTAGAAAAACTGAAGCTATTACATTGTTACAAATACATAAACTGAGAGCCAAAAAGGTTTATCAACTATTACAAGAACCTGATAATGAAACACTTGTCTTATCTTCTGATATGCAAAAGAACCAAACTCTACCTAAAGTTCCCAATCAGGCTGCCTACTACAGTAGGCAACTGTATTTTCATAACCTTACAGTTGTTCAGGGAAATTCAAAATCTAAACTCACAAAAGACAATGTTTTCTGTTATTGTTGGACTGAAGATTCATTTGGAAAAGACTCAAATTTGGTTTCCTCTGTTATCTATGATCGACTCATAAAAACTGATTTGTCAAATTTCAAAAAAATTAAACTTTTTTGTGATGGCTGTGGGGGGAAAAACAAAAATTCGATTCTTATAGCAATGTGCTCAAGATTCATGAATGATGCCCCACAAAATATTGAATCAATTGAAATAGCTTTACCTGTGTGGGGGCATTCATTTCTTCCCCCAGATAGGGTATTTGGCTTGATAGAAAAAGAAGTTAAACGATGTGAAGTAATTGAAAATCCACAAAAATATAAAGACATAATTGGAAATTATGGTAGAGTTATCATGTTAGGAGAGGATTGCGAAGTATGTGATTGGAGAAATGAGACAAGAAAATGTATCAAACCAACTGCAAATTGGCCTTTTCCAATTTCTAAAGTTAAAAGAGTAATAATCACTAAATCTAAAAATAAAAACCAATCTTTGATAAGAGGTGAAATATCTTATCAGTCAGACTTCTTACCAGCATGTTATTTAACAAAGAAGGGAAAAACTATTAAACAAATTAATCCTGACATTATCACTTCAAATAATATTGCCAACATTAGCAGACCCAAATTGAAGGATGTTGAGAAGCTGCTCACAACTCATTTTGGGCAGAACTGGAGAGACTTACAAATACTCCAATATTTTGTAAATGTGCTAAATCATTCTGAAATCCCTACTGTACCCAACAGAGATGAACCCTATTGTGAGGAAAATCAAGATGATGAAATTCCTATTATTGTATAAGAGTTTTACTTATAATATATTTTACTAAGACTTTATATTAAGACTTGAAACTTTTTCAAGACTTTTTAGACTTTATATTTTACTTAGTTAGTTATACTTTATTTAGTTAAGACTTCCTATTATTGATAAACAATAATGGAATATAGGTAATAAGACTAATATTAGATAATCTCATTATTGCTTAAGTTTTTGTTTCCTTCATTTTGTGTAATGCTATGTATGAAAATAAACTGTATAATTTTGTTTCAACACAATAATATTTTTTGCCTTATCTTCTTCCTGTGTAACGATTCCTTTTACTAATCAATCTATCAACTAATTAGTTTAGTTTGATTATACTTGGGGCAGCATTTGACTTGTTTTTATTGAAATGTATCAATTTATTTACAAATACTTTCTTTATAAGATGACTGACTTGCAAGTACTATTCAAAATTAGAAAATGCTATTCCACTCACAAACTTGAGCATTGCTTTAAAATCCTACTAATTAAGTAGGAGTTAAGCATAAAAACTATTATTGTAATCTTGACGACTAAGAAAACAATTTCAACATTTTTATTGATAGCCTAATAACCAATTTATTGATACAATTCAGCATTCTACTTCTGGCAGCTTAGAGTCAGGTTGGTATCAAAGTCAGCAATCTCCAATACTTGAACTGAAATATCAAATGTCAATAAACAATCAGGTTTTTTGGGGCTTGGCCATTGAGTTTGAAATGAGATACTCTATTTTTCAAGTCCAACATCAAGGTTCTAACTGGTTTAGTTTGCTGTGCACAGTTTATTGAGCTTCCTGAAAAATTAGGTAAAGTGGAGATTGCATGTTTTGATACCAATAGGCTCAAGTATTGTATGTAATGTTTCAATGTAATTATAGTAATTTTAATAGAACCTTACAATTAAAACAAATAAATATTTTTATAACTACATTTCTGAAAAAAATGTAATTTGAAGTTGATTTACTAATTTGAAATCTGTGATATCTGCAAGCTATTGATACTTCTAGGCTGTGCTCTGAGGCCACAGCTGTTCATACACCTACTAAAAAGCATTACAAGATGATCCAATCTCCAGTAACAAATGGGGCCCTGTTGGAACTCTAGAAGACCTTCATGAATTCAATTTTGATGGTGAGGAAGTTGAATAAACCCTGATTTTATGGAGACAATGAAAGAATGTGACGAAACAGATTTCTTTGAACTTTTTGTGACAAATGACATTGTGAACTATTTAGTTACAGAGACAAATCGCTATGCTAATGCTCTGAAAGCAAAAACACATACTCCTTGTGCACGAATAAGGAGATGGTTTGATACAACCATTTGTGAGATGAAACTTTTTTAGCAATGGTTATGTATATGAGCATGCATACTTTGCCATCAGTGGCACATTATTGGCAAACAAATGGTAAGTTGACATCCATATTACCCAAATTTATGTCTTGGAGCAGGTTTGAAATTCTACTAGGGGAGAATGGGGGAATAAGAGACAGGGGTAATAAGAGACTTTTTTTAAAAATTTTATGTATGTGTTTAAAATTATGAATAAATTCACATAGCTACCTTGAAACTTCCTACATATCATATAAAAATTTCAAAGGATTCAGAAACTCTTTTGATATGAAAATCTACACTTCAAATGGACCCTTGCAAAAACTTTACCCACCCAAAGTCATGTTTTTTGTGGAAAATTTTATTTTTCACAACTGTACTACTTAGTTTGCTCCAGATCTCCTCATCAAACCTTTTAATAGACTAATAGAGCATCTTAATCCAATTTTTTGTTTTCCTTTCAGCTATTTCTATTATCATGAAAAAGGCTCTGTTTCTTATTACCCCTATTATTGAACAAAATGTCGGGGTAATAAGAAACATAACTGTTGAATTTGTAAAAATTGCATTAAATCAGTTTTTGTCTTTGTTTTGTTATTATTTTGTTGTGTAACACCTGTTTATCATGTTTAATGCTATGTTTCTTATTACCCATATATTTGAAAAACATGGGGTAATAAGAAACACCAATACACCAATATAACATGGTATCCACTTGGGCTATATTTTTTCCTGTATTCTGTTTCAGAGTGAACTGTGAACTGTAGTGTTTGAACAGAGTGAACTGTAAGCTGTAGTGTGTGGACAGAGTGAACTTTATTAGGACTACACAAAATCAAGAATTATTTTATCTACCAAATCAAAATGCCGAGGGTATACAGGAAGAAGAACATCAGGCTCAACTACGACTGAAAAAAAATGATGCAAGCTGCTGAAGCTGTGAAAAAAGGACTGACACTACGCATAGCAGCTTCTCGTTATCAAGTGCCTTTTGGAACTCTTAGCAAGTTCTATAAAAAAGATGAAAACAACGCGAGTCTTGGTGGTGGACAAAAACCCAAACTGAGCATTGATGATGAAAACGATTTGGCAAAGTATTTGATTGTCTGTTCTGTGCATGGTGAGGGACTTACCAAAACTGAAACTTTGCAACTTGTGGAAGACTTTGTGAAAACAGAAAATATCAAAACAAGATGGGAGGGTAATAAAGGCCCTGGTGGTTCCGGGGGTTTCTCAACCGACATCCCGAACTAAGAATAAGAAAAGGAGAAGCTCTTAGTTCCCAGAGAGTGAGAGGCACTGACCCTTTTATCATAAAAAAGTTCTATGATGACATACAGAAAATGTATGAGCAAGAAAAATTATTATTGATGATGCTGGTTTAGTTTTAATTGTGATGAAACAGCATTCTCACATGACCCTAAGGATGCGAAAGTAGTCTCAGAAAAAGGTGTGAAAAGGGTGTTGAAAAATATTGCCAGATCAGGTAAGACTAACACGACTGTGTTAGCCTGTGGAGCTGCAGATGGCAAAAAGCTTCCACCATTTATAATTTATACTGGAAAGCAAATGTGGTCTACGTGGATGCCAGAAAGAGTATGAAGGTACATATGCTATGCAGTGCAGGAAAACGGGTGGATGGACAGAAATCTCTTTCTCAAATGGTTCAAGGAATTGTTTTTGAAATCTATTCCACCAAAAACTGAGAGGCAGAAAAAAGTAATTTTGTTCTTTGATAGTGTGGTATTCCATATAAGTTATGCCTTAGTGAAATTGGCTCAGGAAAATGATGTAATTCTCGTGAAATTCCCACCAAATGTCAGCCACTTCATCCAACCACTGGACAAGACAGTATTCAAAACTATGAAAACAGACTGGAATGTGCTGCTTTTGGAGTTCAACAGGAAAAACCCAGGCAAATTGATTACAAAAGCTGAGTTTGCTGAGAAAATTGGAAATTTGTGGGAAGATTCATTCAAGTCACGCAACATAAGGTCAGGATTTGTATCAACCAGTCTCTTTCCAGTGGATTTCAAAAAATTTCCAGAAACTTCCTATGATCCAGTTAAACTTCAACGGTTCAAGTCATCTGTCACCAAGCCAGTTCCAGTTAGGCCTAAACCTACACCCACATCGACTATTGTATCTACAGAAACCGACAACAATTTGCCAGGGTTAGGAGCCCAAGAAGAATCCATGGCTCTGCCCAAACAAGGAACCAGCCTAGCAACAGTTACGCCCAATAGCAAAACATCTGGTGAACTTCTATCCAATACAAGTGTTGTTGATAATCAAGAATCTGTGAACACCATCAACCCTTCACCAGTGATAAGTGCTCAGATTATGCAGTCTTGTACAAGAAAATTTATTAGATAGGCCGGAACCAGTAGCTGGCCCAAGTAGGCCTATGCGGTTGACTGAAGAAGAGAAGGCTGTTGAGGCTTTTGGAATGGACAGTCCTGAAAAATCAAATTTTGAAATGTTCATCCGAAAAAAACTCTCTCAAACTGTATCAGAAGTGGCAAAACAATCGAATCAAGGCAAGAAAAGGAAGAAAGTACCTCAAGGAGCTGGAGAAATTCTGACTAAAAAATCAGTGGAGAAGCGTTTGTTAGAAGAAGAAATGAAGAAGAAAGTAAAGAACATTAAAAAGGAGAAGCTAGAGAAACCCCCAGTTAGAAGTGTCAAAGTTGTGAAGAAGAAACTTTTCAAAGAGGACAAAAAACAACAGAAACCTTCAGACCTTTCATCATCTTCAGATGATGAACATGATGGAGAAATGATTTTACTATCTGAAAACAAGACAGAAGAATTAGAAGATTACATGCGGGAAATGAAAGCAGAAGATGATGATTTCCTTGATGACCGTAGGGATCTTGGGGAAATTGAAGTGGAAAAATATTTTGCAGTTTACTACGAGGAACAATGGTATATTGGACAAGTTACAAACATAAAGGAAAGCACCTGTGTTATAAAGTTCCTGAAACAAGATTTGGAGTTATTCAACTGGCCCAATCACGACGACATTGATGAAGTGGAAAAGAGTTATATTTTTTATGGACCTATATCACTGATTGGAAATGGACCTTTCACTTTGAAAAGATCAGACTTTGTTAAAATCAAGCCTTTGTTCCAAAACAAAAAGAAAGAAATGCGAGAGTCTTTGAAGAATAATCAAGTGTAGCCTACTTATCAAATCACTTTATTCCAATTTTCAAGTGTTTTTTCAAGTACAATTTTCATTTTACATTATTGAAATCTCGAAGTACAATTTATATTTCACTTTATTACAATTTTCAATGTTTTTCCTAGTATAATTCTCAAGTACAACTTTCATTTTACTTTATTTCAATTTTTGAGTGTTTTTTAAGAATAAATTCCAAGTGCAATTTTTAAGCGCAATTTTCAAGTATACTTTCCAACTATGATCAACTATAATTAAGTATTCAACATGTAAATGGAAATTTGGAGTGGTTCGTAGCCGAGGCGGCTAAGGCGTCAGACTGATAAGTTATCAGCAGTCAGATAAAATCCATTGGGCCAGGGTTCGAGCCTGGTTGACGGAAGGATTTTATGACAAATATGGCTACTCCTGTCTTTGAGGAGACGTGAAGCCGTCGGTCCCGACTGCCTAAAAAGTGGTCGTCATATCTCATCATCACCCCACTCATTACCCACGCACAAGCCTAGAGCTCATGTGGGCATCATCCTCAGAAAAAAAATCATGATTTTCTAGTAGTTTACTCACAAATTAAAAGGTTGTAAAAAACTTTTGATCTTCAACTTTTTGAACCTGATTTTTGAATACTCATAACTTTGAAATGAATTGAGGTAAAAACCTGAAAATTGTTGGGGCATTAAGATACACCAATTTTCTTATTTCTTTTTCTTATTTCATCAAATTTTATATGTAGCCTAATTTATCTAGTATTTAATTTAGAAATGTAGCGGAGGGTTAAGTGTAAGAGAGGGCCGGCTGCGCCCTAACTTCGCCCTCCCAGGAAAAAATAAAGGCAGCCATTCTATTCTATTCTATACCAAGGAGATGTCCCGAACAGTCTCCTTTGATTTTTAATGCTATTACTTGGTGAAATGACTGCACTGTTCCTTATTACCCCTAGTGGGGTAATAAGATACACTTGAATGGGGTAATAAGAAACCAATTTTTATCTTTCTTCATTTTCTAGTTGACACTTAAGACTTGACAATTTTCCTTTAAACAGCTATTGGTTGTATAAGTATGGCATAAAAAAATCAACATCATAAATCTATTGGTGTGTGCTGTGGAATTTTCATACGAGTAGTGTAAATATGTCACTTCTGTCACCAACTCTGTCACCAAGATGGCCGCTGTCACCAAGATGGCCGCTGTCACCAAGATGGCCGCTGTCACCAAGATGGTTGCTGTAACCAACATGGACGCTGTAACCAGAGCGTTCTCTGTAACCAACCTATTCACTGTAACCAAATCTGATTATGTCTCCAAAATGGCCGCTGTAACCAATTGGAATTCTGTAACCAAAATTGACGCCGGCACCACAATGGCCGCTATCACCACAATGCGCGCCGGCACCATATGTGACTTTGTCACCACATTAATTGCTGTAACCAACATGGCTACTGTATCTTGTGAGATAGCCGGATCATGAAGACAAGATAGAACCTCACCCAGCTCTACCGCCCGCCTTTTTTCAAAAAAAAATATTTTCCCACAAATCGGCTGATTAGCAGACTAGCTGACTATCTCACACCTAATTAGAACCTAATAATTACATCACCATTATTTTATCAATTTCTCATTAATCATATTCATGAATTTGGCGTCCATTGATTCCATATCTCGTTGCATTTGTGTTAGTTTAATATCACAATAGGTTCTATTATTACGAACTAAATGCGATAATTTACCAATATTAGTTGTAGTTTCTGATACACACGACCAACATCACCGCCAACCTTGTCTTCGACTAATTTTGTTAATCGACCTGATAAATCATCAATGATTGATTTTTTCTCTGCCCTAACCACGTTCAATATATGTTCTTTATTTACTCTGTCTTTTTCTTCTACTAATTTGTTAACTTGACCTGTTAGATCAGCAAGGATAGATTTTTTCTCTTCCCTAACCACGTTCAATATATGTTCTTTATTTACTCTGTCTTTTTCTTCTACTAATTTGTTAACTTGACCTGTTAGATCAGCAAGGATAGATTTTTTCTCTTCCCCAATCACATTTGATATATGTTGTTTATTAACTACATCTTTATCCTCTGCTAATTTGTTAACTTGACCTGTTAGATCAGCGCGAATACATCCTTTCTCTACCCCATTCACATTCCACTTATGTTGTTTATTACCTACACCTTTATCATCTGCTAATTTGTTAACTTGACCTGTAAGATCAGCGAGAATAGATTTTTCTCTTCCTCAATCACATCCGAAATATGTTGTTTATTAACTACATCTTTATCTTCTGCTAATTTGTTAACTTGAGCTGTAAGATCAGCAAGGATAGATTTTTTCTCTTCCCAATCACATCCGAAATATGTTGTTTATTAACCACATCTTTATCTTCTGCTAATTTGTTAACTTGACCTGTAAGATCAGTGAGAATAGATTTTTCTCCTCCCCAATTACATTCAATATATATTGTCTATTAACTACATCTTTGTCTTCTGCTAATTTGATTACCTGTTTTGACACATCATTGAGAATCACTGCTTTCTCATCGCCAATTATATTCGATATATATTGTTTATTTTGTGCTTGTTTTTCTTCTACCATTTAGATAGACGATCTGATAGATCGTTAATAGTTGAATTTTTAATATTCTCGATATCATTCAATAGATGCGTTCTATTTACTACATCCTTGTCTTCCACCAACTTAGTCAGACGTTCTGAAAGATCAGTAATGCTTAAGTTTTTCACGGTGTCAATTTCATTCAATAGATATTGTTTATTTATTGCATCACTATTTTCCAGCGGTGCACCTAAATTCACAATTCGTCTAGAATGAACATTGAGACCGCGACCATCTGGTAAATGAACTAATAAAATCATCCCAATTTTCATAATTTCCTAACCAATCAGCATTATCAGTCTGTGTTTCTTCAGATTTTGATGCGATAATAGTATTAGTTGAAGTTGATTCAGCTGTAGTATTTAATTTTTATCTCCACTTTTTGCTTTAGTACGCGCGCGCTTATGCGCTACCATTAAAGATATTATTATTTTCGTTATTATCACTATCAAAACCGCTGGACTTAGCTCCCAGCGGTCTTCCAAATCGATCGATTGTTATCATCATACTAATGATAATTCAACTGTGCAGCTCAAGTACACACCTCACATATGTATGCAATTAATAGAAGTACTAAAACTAGATGAACTAGGTTTCTAATGCTACGGAAATTAGAAAACCATATTTAAAGAAAAATCTCAGCTTTATTATTATTATTATACTTTACCAATGTAATTTGTTAACAGCTAAATCATACAATAAATTATGCAACAATAGTAAAAGCAATGCAATTATCAACAACAACAGCAATAATATTAAACGATCATACATAGTTCCAATGTCAATTATCCGTTCAGTGTTCTCATCACCTTCCATCTTCTGCACCTCCTCCGCCTCCTCACTGTCGTCCAATTCTTCATCTTCTCAGTACATCAGCGTCCTCTGCCGTGTCCATCACCTCGGCAACAGCAGCAGCAGCAGCAAGATTATCAGCAATGGCAGCAAAAGAAGCAGCAAACGCATCAGCAGCAGAAGAAGTAGAAATAGAATTTGAAGAAGCAGGAGCTCGAATAGCATTAGCAGCAGCAGCAGCAGCAGTTAACATCTGGTGTCCATATCTCTTCCGTTCATTATTAGTGATTGTAATTCCTCTGGATATTCTTCAAGTTCAGCCTTTGTCATCCTGTCGATTGTGCAACTCGGGTAGATTGAACCATTCACACGTTCCGTAATCAATACATATTTTTCCTTTCCTTACTTTTTACATTACTCTCATCTACTACAACAGCTTTTTTATCACTATCATCATTATCATCATCATCACTATAATCTTCATCACCACTATCAATAGCATTCAAAATATAATTTTCTATTTGTTCCTGTAATGTATGCACGGGTTAATGCACATCGTCCATAATTATTTCTATGCTGTTTGCAATGTTCATTTGTATGTGGATTATAAATTGGTTTTTCCATCGGTGTGGTAAATCACATCATTGTGAAAACGAGAAAGATATCTACGTTTTTCCTCACCCTTAGTATACACTATTTTATATTTTGATAGCAAGTTTCTTATTTGATTTTTACTGAATTTTTCGCTTCCACAATCCCACGGTAGTAAAATGATAATGCTTTGTTAACCATAATACATGTCTAATTTTATCATCATTGAGTTTACATAAATTATAAGGTGGCTGATAATGAAACACTCTCTTCCAGTCTGTTAGTTGTTCACCATAACTTGCAAAAGCTAACTCCTTTATAATGTGATTATTGCAATTGTCTCTGAACCAATGAAATTCAACAACTGCATATGAATCATTATTGCTATTAATGTATTCGTTGCATTGCTAATCAACATTATTTTGAATCCAACACGTATCCACGCTTGCACTCGTGTACAACGCACCAGCTGCCGCCATCTTTCACTCTCACATACACTGTAACGTCTCTATGCACCGACTATTCACTTAAAACTAATTAAACACTAATATGTTAGCATGTGCACACTATCTATCCATCTATCTCTCTCATGCATACACATGTCTACCAACTGAATTAATCTAAATTTGCCACAATGCCGGTAAGTTTATATGTGAGAAGTTTATCGGAAATTAGCATAGCATAGGCTGTAGTATTCGCCTTTACATCTACACTACATTCCCACTCTAAACGTATATCAACTGCATTTGATTTTAATAGTTCTAATTGATGGCTGCAATCAATTACATATAACGGCGCTTTGGTCTTAAAATCATTAAATGTTAATGCAAGACCATATTCATCACTAACTTTTAAATTGTAATAGCTTTTTGAAAATTAAGAAACATTTGATAAAATATCTCAAATTTAGATTGGGTATTCTCATAAGGAAAATATATATTATTAAGAAATAATTTCATTAATTATTGATACATCATCAAATTCAGCCATTGTCTTTGTATACTGATTCTTTCGATCAGTTTGGAAACCGACAACAACAAAACTCGGTCTATCCTGGAATGAAGCTGTTTTACCACCCAACTATGGGATTTTGAAAGAGGTAAAAGCGGTATTCAAAAACTTCAGAGTGTCTAAACCCAATGGGTAATGGGTGATCATCATCCAATAATTTCAACATTCTCAATCGCAATGCATCAGCGAGCTTTACGAATGGCATTCTCCAACAAATTCTTCTAATATTCACACTTAAGTATGTGGCTTGTGCACTAGCAATTAAAGTTTATCATGAGATGTACGAACAAGTATTAATTCTTGTTTAACATGTAAAAGAATTTGTTGAAAATCCTCGAAAAACCCATATCCATTTGCAACGGCATTAAAAATTGGTATTTATGATCTGCATTACTCCAGCCAGATGATTTAATTCCAGCCAATTCAAATGAATTCGTGTCAACGCCTGCACGTTGACATAAATATGCTTTTATTTGTGAAGCAATATTTGGATAACGGCGTTGTATTTCATGACCCGATAAATCGAATCGTAATCTCTGAAAACAAATTTGCTATAGGGTTAGAATTAACAGTATACGCTGCGGAACAACTTTTGTTGTTTCGGTGTAGTATCTGTCTTCCTTACAATTTCATCTTTGTTACAAGTTATGCTCAATTCCACATATAAGTAGCTTTCACAAGGTAAACTCAATACTACAGACCTTTGACTCCTTCTTCTTATTTCTTCTGAACTATTAAAATTTGTGTTTGCGTATGCTACAAAGGAATAACCTTCATATCCCCTGAATCGATGAGTCAATACTAATTTGATTATTAATATTCAATATTTCACTAAACGACATGACGAGGGTTCACTTTAAATCCTAAATCTCTGAGAATTCTTGCGTAACGAGGTGTTACCTTTAACGTAGTTGAACGTAAACTGCGATTTTTTGATTTGCGCATACGACTCATACGTTTCTTTTTTTTATAACAACTTACATGTGTTGTATCAATATTTCTTGATGATGATGATGTTGGATTATTATACACTACAACTCCCATTTCTCTTTTTCTTTTGCCTTAAATGTAAACACACACTTACTCTGTCTCCGCGAAAATCTACTAGACGTCCGTTCTGATCGACTATCTTTACATAAATGCTAGTAATTACATTTGTACTCATAGCTAAGTAAATTACTGGTGATTGTCTTCTTATCATCAAGTATCCTGGCGGTACAGACGGTACGAAATCATAGATAACATGACTTTCGTCTCCATTATGAGAAATTGAACCACTAGCTAAATTACACATAATTCGTATTGCACTTATTCTCCTAATCTTAACTATTTGTGTGGAATAATGCCATTTATCGGTGCTAAACATGTTCGTTCGAAACCCAAAACGCCTGCCAAACTGTCTTCTGCACTCAAATCTAAAGGTTTATCTGAATAGATTTCACACTGCATTGTGTTATTATTTGCGATTAATTTTAATCCATGATCAGACGGTAAATGTTCTTTAATTTCTTTGATTATTGATTCAATTTCATATGCACCAGTTCTTAGTGCAATCTCTAAATCACCGTACATAATTTTATTGTTAATACCTTCATTAATATTCGCTATTGAATTATAACATGTGAAATTATCTATCCCTATTTCCCATTCATTCTCTAAATGAATTGGTTCTTGTAGAGTTAAATATAATTCGCTACAATTATCACTCAATGTCACAAGTTTACTCATTGTAATGTTCACCTGATAACTGTCTGTTCACAACTGTTAATATTAGTGAATTAATTCCGTTATATATTCTACAATCAAAGTTGCATTGTAACTTTGTCGAATGCGTAGATTGAGAATTATCGGTTGGCATTTGAAGAATCAGATTTGGAGAAATTCACAACTAGGGATGGATAAATAGTTTGTTACCTTGCTAATACATTTCAAGATTTTCCTCTTCGTATATCAAGTGGAAGCTCTATTATTTCTCTAAAGACAACCCTAGTTGTGAATTTCCCAAATCTTATTCTTCAAATGCCAACTCGATAATTCTCCAACCACACGCATGTAATATATACACCTGTAAGATGTTTCCTTGGAGATCATCTAGTTCCGTTGTTAATCATGGAATTGCATTTGCAAAAAAAATATGAATGCTTTAAGCTGTTTAGAATTGTCTCGCTAGAAAAAGTAAACATAATTCTCCGCAAATGTTTGTGTCTACTTTTTGAACTGATGTAAAATTATAATAGATCTTGCAATCATTATTTTTCTACATAAATATTTTAGTAATAATTTCGTGGAGCTAGATTACCGATTGGGTCGAAATATTCAACAATATTTCCAGCTTTTCGAAAACATACCCAGTGAGAACCTTCTAAGCCTGTTCGAGATAAATTAATAATTGCATTTTCGTTTATATTCACCTTTTCGGTAAATTATCCAGCATATAAACACCACGTAATTGTACTTGCATTTGCTTCGCATATGCGAGTAAATCGTAATTAGAGTTCCATTTACCACGCCGAATCTTCTTCTTCTTCTTCATCATTACTTACGGTGATTCGTTTTCCTCCTCCTCCTCCTTCTCCTGCTCTGATCGGCGGGTTGCGTTCGGCGCCGTGATTCAGCCACAGTACTTGCCTTTTCGGCAGTTTGAGATTACGAATACTTCCTCCGTAATTTTCCGGTAAGGTGCTAAATAGAAGCCTCGACCCTTTACGCTATTGGTTAAATGCTGAATTGTTTTCTGACGTGCACTGTTTCTTAGTCTCGATGTTACAGATGCACTACCACTACTCACAGTTTTTGTTGACAACCTTTTACTACGCTTAGTGTCTCCTACGTAATTTTTCTAACTCTACCACCGAAAAATTTACTTTTACGCTCATAATGTTAGTTGTTAAATATGCTAACGACCTCTCACCAAGTGATTTACTAGGATCCTTAGCAATCTCCCAGGCGTTATTAGCTAGTTTTTATCGGCTAAACTTCTATTCTTCGAATCTGAAAATCTCTCATATGCAAGATCGTGAGCCAAACATTGACAATCAAGAGAGTTTATAGGCTGATCTTTCCGGCTAAACGAGCCCTGAGACGGTTCCAGGACCACAGAATTTGTAAGTTGGAAAATGAAATTCATATGGTAAATAATCAATAGCTTTATTAATTGCAGTACCAGCCAATGAAGCTACATCACCAATTAAATTTTTGCAGCAGATAAAACACCCTACCTCTGATTTTGCGTTGTTTATTACGGAGCAGCCTCTTAGCAACGGTATTTAGTACAACTACCATGCTTGCTCCACAACTGTCTGTACACGACTGAGCAATTAATTGATGTGACAATTAGGTATATCAACTTTTTCATCATCATCATCATCATCATCTCCTATCACAGAAAACCATCGATTTATTCAATACTGTATTTATGTGTTCTATTGATGTTTGTGTAAAACACCCAGCTAGAAAATCTCTATACTCATCATTAAAAGCACAAACGCTAGCAATTTTCAACATTAAAGTGTCATACCAATTATCGATGTCATCGTTAAAGTGATTGCTAATATTAAAATATTTTGCACTTGATATACAGGCTTTTATATAATCCAACGAGTCACGCTCAATTTCTCATTATAAGATAAATTATTTGAAAACAAATCAGATTTGTCTGCTACATTATCAGTAATATTCGTAACAGAAACATTTTGTAATGTGAAACTTTGTTTGAAACCAAATTTTGAGAGTTGAATTAGCTGAATAACGGTGTTCTTTGTATCTTCATCTGATAACTTATTAATTGAAACTAATGCAGTAATATAAATCGATAGTACAACTATGCTTATAATGCACACATACAAAACATTTAATAATTTCTGTTGTCTTTTCAAAAATTCGTCTATGTGCATTATAAGATTATAGTTGGTGTTATACCTATGATGATTTATATTATCACATTCGTTCAACTTGCAACAGCAACATGTTAAATCTTCAGAGTAATTTTCACAAAACATGTTGATGTTCACACTATCACACCACAATCAATACTAAACAAAGAACAATTTTTATCAAGATTGTCATTGAAGCTGCACTAATTTTAATGAGCAATGACGCATGTATTATCTGCATAATAATGGCATAAAGTAACGAACTTTCATGTACAGGATGAAACATGTAGATGAAAGCGTACGCACCTGCCATCACCCACCATATGTTAATGGCAAAAAGTAACGATTTTTTTCACGCATCGGATGAGACATGCATGCGAAAACACATGCACGCACCTGCACTCATAGAAAAATATTGGTATAAAAACGCAGGCATTAGCTCTCTGCTCATCACTGTGTGAGGTGTGTTCTAGCAGATAGTTACGCATATTCTGTTTCTCGATTACAACGAATAAAACTTACATTCAACTATCACAATCATTTTCTCTATATATGTTTGTGGCTTGTTAGTGTGAACTTCAACATCGACAATAGATTGTGTGTCTGCAGTATTTTGCTGTTATATAGCTGTGATCAGTTCTACTATTACCATTGCTGATGTTTCTACAAGTACTATATATCTGCTAGTTGCTGCTGTTTGCTGCTTAACTACTCAATAAAACAAGGTACGTGAAATGAAAAAAACATTTAAGTCAATAATGTTAATTTATTATTAACATAAAACTTTTTTCCTCCATTGTTTTTTCATGAAAAACAATCAATTGAACACAAAAATGTTCAATTGATTGAGGTAATATGTTAGATCGATTGTTATGTGTGCATGTGACAATTTCATTATGCACACATAACAATTAACCTACGATAATACCTCAATCAATTGAACATTAGTGTAATCGGTATTGCTTTTCGTGAAAACTACCTCGAATGAACGTTTGTTAAAATCTGTTATATTTTCCTCGTTTATAAATTGATTATAACGACGGGGGAGGAAAGTGTCAATTACCTCTTTCTCACTGCTGTAATTTTCCTGCTCTATAGTTGATATTTCGATCTCATCTTCAATC
Organism: Laodelphax striatellus; assembly: GCA_017141395.1. Lineage (NCBI taxonomy): Eukaryota > Metazoa > Arthropoda > Insecta > Hemiptera > Delphacidae > Laodelphax > Laodelphax striatellus. The sequence continues at coordinate 26,296,231 of CM029531.1, forward strand.
ACTCCAGACGCCCCTCAATTGCTGATTCGTCAGCAACTGACTGTGTTGCAAGAGCTGCTGCCTCTGCAAACATCATTCGCCGTGCCTTGTTGAATGCGTTAGGATCGGTGTCGATGTGCGCACTAGCTGCTGCGAGTGCGGCCTTCTTCTCCTGAAGTTGTTTCACGGTTTCCCACGGTGGCAGTGTAATCGTAGTACCGCCTCTTACCGAATTTGGTCTTAGCGATCCTTGCACTCTGCACGGATAGTTGTAGTTGAATGTGAGAAGTTCAATTGAAAAGCCTCAATTTCTTTTATAACCGCACGATTGAAACTTATAGGATTGAAAACTTGATCAGACATTATTGTACACACAATAACACGACAGCACTGGTAAGCGAAGCGAATAATTGAAATTAATATCAGAACCGAAAGCAATTGATGAACTAAAGCAACAGCATGAACGAATTGAGAATGATGAAGCATAAACATTTGTACTTTGTATTTATACTGGAAAAAAATCTCCTACTCGTATTTCCAGACGCAGCTGAATTGTGGTTTGTTTTGTAATTTCACAGAAGCTTGCAGTGGGAAGGACAGGAGAACGTTATTGCACCTGCATTTTCGCACTGCAAATTATGTAGCGGAGCAGATGAATTGCATTCATCTCAAGCAAGGATAAACAAGATCTTCACACCTGCTCTTCACCATCATCATCATCATCATCACCCCCATCATCGCCAACATCATCATCATCATCATCATCAAAACAGCGTCAACTTTATTGCAGCCGACAATCTAGAGTGGATGGGGAAAATTCAGACTAAACAACCTCTTGTAAGTTTAAAATTGTATTTCACTTTTAATTTAACTATATTTTTCATTTCGAAGTTCTCTCCTTTTCTCTCGAATTATGATTAACACATGTAATCATTATATTACATACAGTAGGATCAATGCAATAATATGGAAGTTACTACAAGTTATACATAGTTTATTCCCCAAACGACTGGTCATCAAGAATCAAGACCAAAAACCTCAGGTTTAAAGCACACTCAATGTAAGAACACTCAAAACAGAAGATAGACTCTCGAACTAGAGGAAGCTGAAAGGAATCTAACATTGATATCCTTGGTACATGGCGCCAAGAGAAAAAATAATTGAGAGGAGCAATTCATTTTCTACCATTTTGGTGAAACACCAGGTCATAAAGGTGTTGGTTCCTTGTTAGACAGGAGTTGAAGACAAAATCGTAGAGTTCAAAGGTATATCCGAAAGAATAGCATTGCTGAAGTTGAAATCTCAGAACTGCTATATTTACCAAGTTTATGCTCCCTGAGGAAGCTGACGCTGAATCATTTTACAATTCACTCACCTTACCTAAGCAGGGAAAACAATTGGAAAAATATAACTTTGATTATTGGTGACTTCAACAGTCAGGTGGGAAAACAAGAAGAGGGTGAGAGGCACAATATGGCTATGGGACAAGAACGAAGCTGGACAAAGAACTGGTGGATTTCTGTCAAGAGCAGGATAATAGTTAATACATTCTTCAAGAAACGAGCTGGTAAGAATGGACTATTTCGCAAATCAATTGTTTAAAATGAAATAGATTATGTTTTGACTAGGCACAATGGAATTGTGAAGCAGTTTGAGGTTACGAAGTCTGAGGCTGTGTACAGATCACAGACTCATATCCATTGAATTGACAAAGATTGCTTCAAGGAGGCCAAAAAGAGAATGGAATGAAGAAGTAGTAAGGAATATTTTCAAATGAACAAGGACAATTTGAAATAGAATTGCAGAATTGGCGTGAACGAAGTGTATGTCTGCAAGAAAGCTACAATCGATTGGAAAGCATCATTAAAGCTTTGAAACCTGTAATAAGTACAAAGATGAGGAAATAACCAATGAAACTAAGATTGATTGTTAAAAGAAAGAAATGAGAGAAAAAGAACAAAAGTTTCCATGAGACGAATTGAGTTTATCGCTATTAGAAAGGATATTGGGACATTTTGAAGACAGAATTATATAAAAATGTATTGGACACCAGTGGATCAACAAAGAAATTGAGAAAACAATTGTTTGACGGTAAAGAATGGAAAGTTGGAGTGAAAGATGGACGTGGCAGGATTGTAAGGAATAGGAAAGGTATTTCTGAAAATGCTACTGAATTCTTCAGTGAGCTATATAGGGACACAGCTGAGGCGCGGTTGTATTAGAGCAGATTAATTTGCAGGAAGAAGTACCAACAATTGAAGAAAGTGACCTGAAGACAGTTGTAAGTACTTTGAAGAGCAATACCATGGCAGGAGGCGATAGGATAACAAATGAGATGCTGAAAGTACTGTACTCGATCTCTCCAGAAACAATAGTCAGTCTGTTTAATAGAATCTTCAGCGAACATTCGGTACCTCGGCAGTGGAAAACATCAGACATAATTTTACTGTTCAAGAAAGGAGATCAATACGACATAAACAATTATCGACCAATAAGCATTTCATCTTGTTTCGGGAAACTCTTCATGAAAATGCTACAACATCGCCTACAACCAATTATGAATGAGCGTCAACCAGTCGAGCAGGCTGGCTTTCGAAGTGGATTCTCGACGATTGACCATCTTCAAGCAGTTAGTCAACTCATAGAGAAATGTGAGGAATTCAATATAGGTGTCTACTTAGCCTTTATTGATTATAAAAAGGCGTTTGATAGTTTGAAACATGCTTTCCTTTTCTCATCGCTTGAAATGATTCCAGCAACCTTCTTAAATATAATCAAGGACCTATATAACAATAGTACAGCACGAGTAATATCAGATTCACCAGGAGAGATCTTCAGCGTGCAAAAAGGTGTGAAACAGGGTGACCTCTCGCCGTCTCTCTTCAGTGCCGCTCTACAAAACATTTTTTGGGGTCTCAAGTGGGATGGGTATGGTTTGAATATCCAAGGACAATATTTGAATCATCTACGTTTTGCGGATGACATTGTTCTCATCGCCAAATCTCCATTGGAACTAAAAATCATGATAACCAGCCTGGCTGCTGAAAGTGAGAAAGCGGGGCTCATTATAAATCCAGGGAAAACACATCTTATGACTAATAGGGAAACAGTGGACATAACACTCAATGGCTGTTCATTGGATTGGTCAAGAGTTATTTATCTAGGACAACTGATTGCTGCACTGACAGAACCGACAAAGAAGTGAAACGTGGGTGTGCAATTGCATGGAGGAAATATTGGTCATTGAAAAGTATTCTCAAGAATAAGGAGATTAGTACTGTTAAGAAGACACAGATATTAAAGACTTGTGTGCTTATCTACGGCGCCCAAACCTGGGCGTTAAAGAAAGCAGTACTGAAAATAGCAAGAACTCAAGCGGCGATGGAAGAAGTATACTGAGCGTAAGGAGGCTAGATAGAGTTAGGAATACATCCATTAAAGCGATAACTAAAATTGAATGATGTACTGAAGACTATCAAGACTCTGAAGTGGAAGTGGGCAGGTCGCGTCGCTAGATTGGAGGATGGCAGGTGAATGAAGAGTCTAACTTTGTGGAAGCCCAGCTGGAGGAGAAGGAAAAGTGGACGACAGCGATTCAGATGGGAAGACGACATAGTGAAAGTGACTGGGGATAGGTGGGCAGGGTATGCAAAAGATAGAGATAGGTGGAGGAACCTGGGAGAGGCCTATGTCCAATAGAGGACCTGGTTTCCACAAATAAAAATGATAAGAACATTTTTGCATTTTCTTTTTCTTAAATCTTGTAATATTAATGGAATTTGGACTATTAAAAAGCTAGCTAATTCAGTAATGTTATTTAATATTTTCAGTTTAGCAAAGATGTTCAATTTTTCTACATATTATTCTGTATTATTGTATAGTGTTGGGAACCAATAAAGGCTTTTATTATTATTATTATTATACATATAGTATGCGAAAAACTGTAGCACGAGAAAGATATAAACCAAATTCACTGCAATTAGATTTGAAACTGTTCATTGAGAATTTGTCTAGCAAAATATATGATTTTCTCGCGGAAAAATCACGTAATTTGCATAACAGCATAAAATGGTTTATGTCGGTGAGTGTAACATTGTACAAAATTGTAATTCTCGAAGAAGGTGAAACAGTGAAGACTGCTACACCATCTTTCAATTCAAATTCGGCTATTTTATTGAACATACAAGATAATAGAGACGAATTTTTTACAACGAAGCAGCAAAACAGAAAATTCTTTCTCTTTTGGATCAATTCACAGAAAATGGTTCAAATTGGGCTGTGGGACAACTTAATTATACTGATATACATGTAGTTAGATATAATCCAATATCGGATCATCTATTGGAAGTAGCTACATACCTACACCCATAAAATTGGCTAACAAAAAGGCTCTAATAAATGTTCAAAACAGAGAAGACCATATGTGTTTTCTATGGTCGGTCCTGGCGTACTTTAATACAGCGCGTAATAATCGTATTAGGGATTTGAAAAAACTTATGCCAATTGTTAATGTAGATGGGTTAACATTCCCTGTAGCTAATAAGGATTTGAATCTTTTGAAAAATTGAACCTAGAGATCATAATAAACATACTGTGTTATTGTAATGATACGGAAAAAATTTTCCCATTCAGGATAACAAAGTTTCGTGAACGGAAATATCTTATATATCTCCTTCTGCTCACCAACGACTTTGGTAATAAACATTTTTGTCTTATTAATACTCGTGAACAGAAAAATGGTCTTTCTCGATTATTAGCGGGGAGTACAAAGAATAAGCATGAAAAATTCATATGTCCATATTGTCTGCATCGTTTTTCAGATGTACATAGTCCCACAGGTCAATCAGATGGGGAATTGAATCTAGAAAAACACATTGCTATATGTAAGTCATTCGGCGCGCAAAGGGTGCGGTACCCGCGTGAGGAAATTGAACGTGAATCAATTATGAAATTTCGTGATTATAGTGCAACGATAAAATCTTTGTACTGTGTGTATGCAGATTTTGAAGCATTTTTAACACCATGCAATGATGATAATGATTGCAATGAAGACAATTCTTCACTTGATAATGCAGATGATGATGATAATATGACAGATAATCATACAAAACAAGGACAATCAAATGCTAGTGCAACTACTAATTTGAATAAACATGTCCCGTCTGGTTATTGTTATATTATCGTCAAAGATAACTCTCAGATATATTTTGGGCCGAAAGTAGTTCGTGCTTCTTACGTTGGTGAACCAATTGTAGAAAAATTCATTGATGAATTACTTGTACATGCTGAAGTTTTGGAACCGCAACTGAGATATGAAACCCCAATGGAACAGCTGACGAATGAACAGAAATTTGCATTCACAACTGCGACAGTGTGTTGTCTATGTCATACCTCATTATCTGATAGAAATAAAAATAACAAAAAGGTGCACCACCACTGTCACAAAACCGGGCGCTACATCGGACCCGCACACAACGTTTGTAATGTCAATGCTAAGCAGAAAGCTGTTATTCCTATAATATTTCACAATTTTAAATCTTATGACAACTCTTTTTTGATAAGAGCATTGGGTAAATATGATGATGAAAAGTACAAAATAAACTGCATTGCTCAATCATCTGAGAAGATCTTAACAATGTCAATTGGTATTCTCAAATTCATTGATAGTTTGCAATTTCTGAATACATCACTAGCAACATTAGTAAATAATTTGCATAGTGATACAGACATTGAGCATAATAGACATGTATTTAGGAAAGTTTATTCCTCGTTTCCAGACGTAAATGAAGAGAGAATTAGCCTTCTTTTACAGAAGGGTCATTTCCGTACCAATATTTGTGTGATGAGACGAAATTCAATGAAACACAACTTCCTGCTCGCGATAAGTTTTCAACTCATTAACTGATGAGAATATAAGCGAAGAAGATTACCAGCACCTTGAAAAAAGTGTGGGAAGCATTTGATATGAAAACTTTTGCAGAATACCATGATATTTACCTTAAGACAGATGTACTCCTTCTTTGTACAATATTTGAACATTTCCGCGACAAATATTACAATATTCTGAACTTGATTGTGCTCAATTTCTAAGCCTCCCTCACCTAGCATGGTGTGCAATGTTAAAACAAACAAATATTCAACTTCAACTATTGACATCCCTGAAAACATTTGTTTTATGAGCGGGGATTAAGAGGTGGATTTTCAGGAATTAGCTTGAGATTTTGTCAAGCTAATAATAAATTTATGTCATGTTTTGATCAGAAAAAACCATCCACTTCTCTCCTTTACCTTGATGCAAATAACCTTTATGGTTTTTGTTTGGGAAAAGCGATTCCACAAGGTGAATTCTGTTGGTTAAGCGATGAAGAAATATCTAATTTCAAGTGGCAAGATATAGATGTTAACGCTTCACCATATGGCTTTACACTTGAATGTGATTTAACTTACCGCTACATCTTCAACCACTTCACAGCGATCTACCGCTCGCACCTCATCACGGTTATCCGCCAAAAGAATTATTTTCACACTATCAAAATATAGAGATTGAAGAAGAACACACAAGTAGTGAGACAGACAGTGCTGCATGCGGCGCGCACAGCAGCAGCAGCAGCGGCGGCGGTGGTGAGTTCGATAACGTAAGAGCACGTGTAAATGTAGATTGTGGTAATGCAGCTAACAAAAAACTTTTGACAACACTTTATGATAAGAAAAATTACATTTTAAATCTTGTGAACCTACAGCTATACACAAAGCTCGGTCTAAAGTTGACAAAAATTCATCGCGTGTTGCGTTATAAGCAATCACCTTGGTTGCGAGATTTTATTCAGATGAACACATCATTAAGGCGTCAGGCTACCAATGAATTTGAGAGAGATCTCTGGAAATTGAACGTGAACTCGATATTCGGAAAATCGTGTGAAAATACGCAAACATCGTGAATTTAAGCTAATTACAAACCCAACTAAACTCGATAAAGTTATAAGCAAACCAACAGTAAAAACTGGTATCAATTTGGAAATGATGTAGTCGGTGTAAGTCTTGCAAAAACAGAATGCTACCTTAACAAGCCCCTATATTTGGGTGTTACGATACTTGACTCATAAAACATGAAATTTATGATTTTCACTATAATTATATATTGATAATCTGTTAAAATTCTGAAGTGAAATTAGGTATGACAGATACGGATAGTCTGCTTTATTCCATAACACATTGTGACGATGTGTATGAAATACTGAAATTAAATCCACAAAGATTCGATTTTCCAACTATCCAAAAATCATAAGTGCTATTCACCGCTTTTGCGAAAATTCCGGGATTTTGGAAGGATGAACTTGGATCGCGTCAATATACTCTTTCTGCGGTTTACGCTCAAAAATGTATGCATACACATATGCATACGATCAATCATCATCATCATCATCATCATTATCGCAAACTGTAGCTAATCTTGATGTCAAGAAACTAGCAAAGGTGTGCCAAACACAGTTAAGCATAGATTGACGTTCGAGCATTACAAAATTGTTTATTCAACAAAACTTTGCACTATGTAAGTTTTAATCAAATAAAAAGTAAGCTGCATGAATTGTTTACTATAAATCAAAAGAAGTTAGCTTTGTCACCGTTTGATAGCAACGCTGGATCAACCCTATTTCCCCGAATCCACGAAAGCATGGGGCACTGTGATATTGAGAGATTGAATTCAGATTTCAGCTCAACTGCAGAGAGCTAAAAAGAAATGCAGAAGTAGGAGAAGGAGGCGAAGAGGACAAAGACGAAGAAGCTCTCACAATCAAACGAAAACGTCTTTCTGTACTGACAGATCATGCTTACTCGCTATAATCTCGAGAATTTGCAGATGATTGATGTATTCGATAGTTTATTCAACATTATCTAATAATTTTAAATTAATTTCAGATAATGGAAACTTCTTCATCATCATCATCATCATCATCATCATCATCTACATTTAATGGAGGAGATGAAACAGAACGAGATTGTAGAGGGCGTTTCCCAGATCCGGATCAGCGGTGTCTATCACGCTACAGAAGGAGCACATAGAATTATTGCAACGTTTAATTATCATTTGATTGCATTACAGAGTACCGAGATTTATTAGTTCGTAATTTTTGATGAAAAATGAATTGGAACATATGGAAAGATGTAAATTAATTAAACGAGCACAAGAGCAAGCTAAAGCAGCGGTGAATCTTGGGACGTTTGTGGAATTTATACATGCTTTTGCTATGAACTGGATGATTCACATGAACTAATTTGGACAGAAATTAGCGTAAGCGCAGAGAAAAGAAACTTTCATTAGATGAAAATGAAATGCAAGATGTTTTCTTATTTAAAATCAATTACTGCATAGAGATAGCTCATAAAGACAACTGATTCTGTTGGTGTTGATGATGATGATGATGATGATGATGATGATGATGATGACGAAGATAATAATGATAATGATAGATAAAACATATTACAAAATCAATGTAAAAACTAATAATAACAATTGTGATATTTTTCAGATATAAGGCATAAGAAATGGTACATTGGTGTTATTGTAATATAAAATTTGAGTTTAAATGTTTAATGCATAGTGTGAAAGAAATTTTCACACTGTCTGAACTAAATTATTTTTGGCAAACAACACCTGCCTGTCTGTCTGTCTGTCTGTCTGCAAATATTGTTGCATTCAGAGAGGCAGCGGGAAGTTGATTTTCATTTATTGGACAAGTTGTGTTGCATTGTGACAGCTCAGTGACTGGTTATCCTTGAAATGCACAGTTGTCCGGAAACAGTCGTATTGAGCAGAAGAGAAGAAAAAGAAGGAGAAGCAGTTGATTATGCGAGCGAATAAGATTGTATTAGCTACACCTGCATCGAATCAAGTTCGAAATAAAATCGCCATTGAATTACATAAGCAAGTTAGAAAAATTTTATAACTAGACCAACGATTGTTAAGAATCAACATGACCTGATTCAAATTGATTTAGGAGACTTATCATCGTTATCAAAGCATAATAGAAACTTTAAATATTTTCTAGCTGCAGTTAATTGTTTTTCAAAGAAAGGTTATGCAATTGGTTTGAAAGCGAAAGGTGGCAAGGAAGTTGCAGGCGCTTGAAGGCATTTTACGTGCAGAAAAATGTCGCAATTTACAATGCGACCGCGGGTCTGAATTCTATAATCCACACGTTAAAGCTTTAGTTGATAAATTTAAAATTAATCAATATAGCACTTACAGCATTCAAAAAGCGGCTATGGCCGAGAGATTTATCATAGCGTGAAAACTCGTTTATTTAAATATTTTACAGCAAATGGGACATATAATTGGATTGATTATATAGATAAATTAATTTCTGAATATAACAATCGAAAACACAGAGTAATTGGTATGGCACCTTCACAGGTGAATAAAAATAATAGTGATATTGTGTTGTCAAGAATCAATAGTTTTCATAAGAAACGTTTAGATAAACTACCAAAAAATTCTAATAGACCCAAATTTCAAGTTAATGATATTGTCCGTATTAGCAAACATAAACATATTTTTCAAAAGGGTTATACAATGAATTATACACCCGATTGTCTAATTGTTTGTATAATCTGTGTAACACAGATTATAAAAACATCTAAACCGATTGTTTATAAAATAGCCGATTTGGAAAATAATGATATTAGTGGAACATTTTATGCAGATGAATTATTAAAAACTCAATTATCACCAGCAGAACAAAAGTATATCTTGTTGAAAAAATTATTGAAAGAAAAATAATCATGCGTTAATTCGATGGTTAGGATTTTCAGATAAATTTAATTCTTGGGTTCCATTGGAAAATTTAGTAACATAAAGAATACTTTGTTAAACTGATTTTTCGTTCTAGACTGCAATGTTTGAAACAGAAAGAGATAGAGACCGTATAAAAATATAGCTAAATTATATATGTGTATTTTTACAGCATACAGATGAAGAAAATATGCAAAATATAAATGAGACAGATGAAATAACATCATCATCATCATCATCATCATCATCATCATCATCATCATCATCTGCTGATTTTGATAATGATATGCGCTGTGATGATTTGTCACAACTTAATGATATATCAAATGATGTTACACAGCAAATTTCAAAAACCATAGTAGACTCAGTTAATTCAGTAGAGACAAAACAAAAACGTGAAAATGTGACTTAGATGTGTTAGTAAACTCTCATGTGGCTGTGTTGTCTGTCAATAATGCATTAAGTGCAGAAGAATATCTCTACAGCGATATTCATAAAATTGATCATTTTCACATTGTATTTTTGATGCTAAGAATAAAAATAAACGCAGGCTTGTAAAAGAAATTGCAGCACATGCAAATTCATGTAAATTTTTGAATTGTAATCTGAACAAGAATGTTTGTGTTTGTCATCTAATTACGCTAGGAAAATTAATGATTTTCAAAAGCTGAAGAATTGTGAATTTCACATACCTGTAACAATGATATCTTCCCCAAAAGATTGGTGAGAAAAAACCAAGAAGAAAACAAATGTTGGTTAATTTGTTGAATTTTACAGACATTTTAAAACTTTCGCTGTCAAGGCTAAATTATTGTGTTAATCAAAACAACCTACTGTAATATGTTGCTAATTGTAAAACGTATAATAATCATTTTGGAATTGTGTTAGTTGTATGTAAGTTTTATTCGTTGTAATTAGTAGTAGTAATTAATTTAAGATATTTCTATAAACAATGTATAACTTTAACCATCACTATAGGCGATATGGATTTGTAAAAAAAAATAAATTGCACATATAAATATACCTTTGTTTATTATTATGTGTGCATACTCCTCATCCATATAGTTATTAGATATTAACATATTTCAGTTAGTTGATGAGCAGATGTCAGACTGTGCGTGCGCATATCATGTGAGAAGCGATATTAGTTTATTTACTTCTCAATATGTCGGTTAATTCAAAAGTTTCTAAAACATTATGTAAAAAACAAAATTCATCATCATCAAAGCAAGAAATTAGTCTACTAGATTTTGATGGATTATTGTTAAACTCTAGTTCACAATTAAATTGTGAGAAGGATAGAAAAACGGTAGATGTTTTCCTGCTCAATTACGTTGTTTAATTATCGGGCCATCAGCTTGTGGAAAAACATCTCTCTTATTATCATTGATTGTTAATGAAAATGCATTAACATTTGAAAATGTCTATGTGTTTAGTAGATCATTGCATCAGCCAAAATATAGACTGCTTGAAATGATTTTTAATGGGTTGCAAAATATTGGTTTATTCATGGCGGGGATATTGACAATATCCCTCCGCCAGAAAAGTTGAGAAGAAATTCATTGGTTATTTTCGATGACATTATCTTTGAAGGTCGATCGAAAATTACATCTTATTTCTGCATAGGACGTCATTATAATCTTGATTGCGTTTATTTGGTTCAATCTTTTGCCGCTGCAGGTAAACATAATCTCGCGACAATGTTAATTATATTATTTAATTTCGAACTGATTTACAAAATTTAAAGTTAATATTTAGAGATTATGTTGCATCAGACATGAGTTTTCAGCATTTCATAAAATGTGTGATAGTGTATGGAGATCTAATAAGAGGGCATTCATTACAATCAATCTTGAATTAACACCACAAAGCGGTAAATATAAGAATGGTTTTGAACGTGAAATTATTATTAGCTAAAACACAGGTGCGCGTGTGCGCTGAAGAAATTTATTAGTATTAAGCGCGCGTTAGATGTGTGAACAGCGTCAGGATGAAAAACAAGTCGCTAACGAAGTTGAGTAGTAGTAGTAGTAGTAACACTGTTGCTGATGGTAATTTAGATAGCCATCATGTTCGTAATCATCATGTTCGTACTCAAGCACAGCCGCAACCAAAATTGTTACAGAATACTATTAGCAAGTTAAGAAATTCAATTGTTAATAAACATAAAAAGTTGATTAGTAGCAGAAGAGCTAATGAACGAGATTTACAAGATACATTTAGCCCAATAATAAAACCACTTGTAGAATTGAAATCTTCTTTTGATAATCGCAATAATAATAATAATAATAGGAAACATGTTAGAAAAAATGCTGAACAGAAGTATGAAGAAGAAGAAGAAGGAAATGAGGTGGTGATAAGTTCAGATGATAATGATGATGATATAGTTGATGATGATAATTCATACCCACAGAGTAATTTACAGAAATTAACGCAAAAATATATACAAGAATTTCTTGTAAAAAAGAAAAACGTTTCTTTTGGATTAAGTTATGATAAGAAAAGCAATCAGTTTAAATTCGGACCTAATTCAGTTGTAAGATTCGACAATAAGCATTTATATGTAGATGCAATTAGATATCCATTGTCACACGGCTTGCTAGAACTCATTTTTCGAAATAAACCAGATGCAGATTTATATGGTGTAAGCTCGATAAGACAATATAAGCGAATACTAGCATGAACACGTATTCATTTGAATAAGCGTAATAATTTGAAAACCGGAGCAGGATTTAAATATAAACATGTTATCAAAAAATATTTCCATCTATAGCGTTAACTGTCAGTGCTGTTGGTAGGCAGAACAGATCACGAGACGAAATGTGCGATCTTTTCAGCTTAGTAGACGGGAGAGGCAAGTAGGTGATGAAGATCAAGAACATGATGGCATGCAACAGCTCTCTTCATCCACCCGCTGCTTGCTCGAAAAAAGAAAGACCGAAGAATCTCATGATCAAACAAGTTTAGCAAACTTATCATCAATTGGGGATCTGCACAGACGATTGAATGAGACTGGTTTAGGTGGAGGAGGAGGAGGAGGAGGAGGTGGAGGACGAAGTGAACGTACAAATCCTATCGCCTCTTCGTCTAACACTATGAATACATCATTTTATCGTAATCTTCCTGGAGATGTGAGATTATCACGTAATAATGAAAGTAGCGGTGATGATGATGATGATGATAATGATGATTATGATGATGCTGAAGTACGCGGGAAAGGAATAGGAAAAATTAGATCGAAACTAAATATGGTTAGGGCAAACAGAAAAACCAACTGTAGAAATTACGTATATTTTGACAATGCAGATGAACTTGTCGAAAGATTAGCTTTATTGATAGGCTCACAGTCAGCTGGTCATGATAACCATTCAGCTGAGATTTCATCTATAATAAGCCAACTTTTTGAAGCAGGAATAATAGAATAATGTTCACACGTAATTAGGTTCTAATTAGGTGTGAGATAGTCAGCTAGTCTGCTAATCAGCCGATTTGTGGGAAAATATTTTTTGAAAAAGGCGGGCGGTAGAGCTGGGTGAGGTTCTATCTTGTCTTCATGATCCGGCTATCTCACAAGATACAGTAGCCATGTTGGTTACAGCAATTAATGTGGTGACAAAGTCACATATGGTGCCGGCGCGCATTGTGGTGATAGCGGCCATTGTGGTGCCGGCGTCAATTTTGGTTACAGAATTCCAATTGGTTACAGCGGCCATTTTGGAGACATAATCAGATTTGGTTACAGTGAATAGGTTGGTTACAGAGAACGCTCTGGTTACAGCGTCCATGTTGGTTACAGCAACCATCTTGGTGACAGCGGCCATCTTGGTGACAGCGGCCATCTTGGTGACAGCGGCCATCTTGGTGACAGAGTTGGTGACAGAAGTGACATATTTACACTACTCATACGTTTCTTATTACCCCATTTGTATCTTATTCCCCCATTCTCCCCTATCTACATTCCATTGTGCTAATAATGAAGAAGCACCTCCAAATGATCGTCTTCATAAAATTTCCGGCCTTGTAAATATAGATCATTTCCAGCCTTATGGTATTTTTTAGGACCTAGAAGTCTAATTTGCCTGGGCTATAGATCAAAATGAATATAATGTGTCAATTTTGAACTTTCATGTGATCCAAGTCTTGTGTTAGAAACTTTTGAAATCTTCTTTTCTCTCTACTGAAAAATTAGATTTTTTGACTCAACACCTTTGTACTGCCGACCAGAGATATAGTAAGTGAAGTGAAGTAAATCAAACCCTACACGTATACAGAGTGTTTCAGAACTCCCTACCAATATTCTAAGGCATTGTTCCTGGGTGAAAAACATATCTAAATATCATATTTTAATTGTCCAGAAGAGGAATCCACCATTATCTCAATAATGATGAAACATATGGAATTGAAACTTTGCACCCACATTTATGACAACTGGACAAAGCTACAAAAAAATTATGACAATTTTTCAAATCTATAAAACAAAATGGTGGCCATTTAAAATTTTGTTTCTTGAATAACTTGGAAACAATTGATATTACTAAGTAAATGATTTATAACAAAATCTACAACTGTAAGGTTGTGAATTACTGTTACAAACTACATACTCTCTCCAGTATAATAATGTGTAATATGTGTATGTAAGTGTCTAGAAAGATTGGATCAATGATTGAATGTTCAATTACAAACTTCACAGCTTTAACATTTGATTTCTAACTGAATGTTTAATCACTTTATTTCACAACTGCCAGGTCTTTGTCTCGTATGTGTCTGAAAATGAGTGATAAGATGTGATTTCTTAGTAAATGTTTTTCACAAACCTCACAAATGTAAGGTCTCTCTCCAGTATGTGCATATGAATGTGTGGTGAGATCTGATTTCTGTGTGAATGTTTTCACAAAATTTACAACTGTAAGGTCTCTCTCCAGTATGTGTATTTAAATGTCTGGTAAGACGGAATTTTCGAGTGAATGATTTATCACAAACTTCACAACTGTAAGGTCTCACTCCAGTATGTGTATGTAAGTGTTTAGCGAGATTGGATCTATCATTGAATGATTTATCACAAAGTTCACAACTGTAAGGTCTCTCCCCAGTATGTGTACTTAAATGTCTGGTAAGATGTGATTTCCAAGTGAATGTTTCATCACAAAATTCACAAATGTAAGGTCTCTCTCCAGTATGAATTTGTAAGTGTCTGTTATGATCTGATTTCTGTGTGAATGATTTCTCACAAAATTCACAGTTGTGAAATGTCTCTCCAGTATGTGTGTGTAAATGTCTGGTAAGATGTGATTTTTGAGTAAATGTTCTGTCACAAAATTCACAACTGTAAGGTCTCTCTCCGGTATGTGTATGTAAATGTTCGGTAAGATGTGATTTTCGAGTAAATGTTCTATCACAAAATTCACAACTGTAAGGTCTCTCTCCAGTATGTGTATTTAAATGTCCGGCAAGATGTGATTTCTGTGTGAATGATTTATCACAATATTCACAACTGTAAGGTCTCTCCCCAGTATGTGTAAGTAAATGTCTGTTAAGATCATAATTCTGTGTGAATGTTTTCTCACAAAATTCACAGTTGTGAAGTGTCTCTCCAGTATGTGTATGTAAATGTCTTTTAAGATGTGATTTCTGTGCAAATGGTTTCTCACAAAATTCACAAATGTACGGCCTCTCTCCAGTATGTGCAGGTAAATGTTCTTCTTCAACCACTACCTCTTGTTTGATCACTATCATTTCAAATGGATGTTGTTTGTTGTGGACTGAACATTGATCATGATTATCTGAATTATGTTGATCTTGGTATTTATCCTCACTTCTGTCTTTAACCAGTTCATCAGAGGTATCCATGCTCCCACTGCTTTTTGTTCTTGATCTTGTGATTCTGCTATTGGCTGGAGTTGTCTAGATTATGATCATCACAGTTCTCAAGTTAAATCTGGACAGGGCTGGATTGACACTTGCGTACATTTTCTTCCCCCTGTAAGCAGGACATTGTTGAAATAAATTGTTCTGAAGTGTGGAGAACAAAGATCAATTTGGACATGACAAGTGTCACAGTCTTTGATACATTATTTTCTAATACATAGTGATTAAAAAAGAATACCACAACTTTGAAAATGTGTATTTAACAAAAGAAACATAATAGAACCTTTTGTTATACATCATTACAAAGCGTATTTAAAGAAGTTTTTGGCTCACGAAGAAGTTCAGAGATGTTCAATATGACCCCCTCCAGCCACTTGACTAATATCAACCCGATAGGTACTCAAACTCGTTCCACACTCTCTGTAGCATATCAGGATTCAAATCATCAATGGTGGATGGATATTGATGATTTGAAACAAGAAATAACAGCAGCTTACCTAACTGTTACGCCTGATATGCTACAGAGTGTGTGGAACAAGTTTCAGGGATATTTTGGGTTGATATTACTCGAGTGTCTGGAGGGTGTTGTATTGAACATCTTTGAACTTGTTTGTGAGTGAAAAAACTTCTTTAAATACTCTTTGTAATGAAGTATAACAGATGGTTCTATTATGTTTCTTCCATTAAATACACATTTTTAAAGTTGCGGTATTCTTTTTGAATCACTCTGTATATTGAATATGATTTAGCAGATTTCAAAAAAAAACTTATTTCTAATTCTAATTGAGCAATACTCTTACACTTATAAACTTATTTTCTGATAGATCAAAATTAATTTGTTTTGAAAAGAATGATGTACATAAAATTCTGATTTGATTCATGGTATCCAATCAGAATGTTATGTTAAATTTCAGTGAACAGGCAGAATAATAACACTCAGTGCTACTTCCTAGTTTGGAGGCCTACCTCAAAATGATATTCTGCTAGTAATCCCACAAAGTGAAAGTACTACAAATGCGTAACTAAAAAATCTATTGTAGAAGCAGTAGCATTTCGATTTGTCATTATGCATTTTCACATGAGTACGAATATTATCTAAATTTTGAAACAAAAACAATAACATTAGCAACTACATAATAATGAATTATCAATTATCACATAACTTAGACGAGTAAATCAATAATCCAAAGGTGATAAAAATCTATTGTAAAAGCAGTGCCACCTACTCTTCATTGCTTGAACTATCTGTGATAATTCCAAAATGTTTTTTATATATTAGGAGGCTATTGACAGTACAGTATTCTATTTTTGTTCTAGTTGACGCAAGTGACATTCTTTATGGTTATGTTCTACCAGTTTACTGTTTTTTATAATATTCATAGGCACATTTATGTAGCTAGGGGAGGAGGCCTATGTTTTTATGCAAAGTTGGCAGCATTGTAGCCGCCACCGGCGCCACCTCGACTCTTGTAGATTCCATGTGAGCCATTTGGACAATCATAGGGTTGAAAACCCTTCAATAGTATAGATGACAGAATAGAAAATAAAAGAATATTTAAATCTATTATGAATGTAAGTTATTAACAAAAAACAACGACTTTTAATTATGATTGAAATTAGTAAAACGTTGTAAGGGTTTCTTGCACATTACCTGGTAACTTATGCACTCTTTTGTTGTGTATCCAAGCCACCTACATAATCTTTATTAATACAAGCTGCGCTATTTTTCCACCTGAAATATAGTGAATGAACTGTATGAGAAGAGAAGTGAATATTATAATAATTAGAGAAGTAGAAGAGGGAGAGAAGGAGAATAAGGAACAAAAAAGGAAGAATTGAGGGAATGGAGAAGAAATATAAGAACAAGAAAAAGTCAGGAAGTGTAGCAAAAGAGAAGAATATAAGCTAGAGGTTTAGGAGGACTGGAGCGCTGATAAAAGGGAGTAGTCTTAAAATAGAATACTGTTAATTTAATTGAATTAAGAGTGAGCCTTCATTATAATCATTGTAACTAACCTGAAAACTCTGACTAAATAATATGAATCTTTTGATGTTCTGTATATTTATCAAGATAACTACATATTTTTTAATGGAATACTTCAACTATACTTTCATTCAATCTCTCACCAGATTTCACACACAATCGAGCAATTTCATGGCCAGGATTGAGTCCCTAAAAGCTATAAATCTTGGGAAAATTAAAATCTGATATCAACTGCATCTTGGTAGCAAAGCAATTCTAGCACGCAGGGCTTAATTTGTAACGGTACGCCGTACCGATACCTCTAAGAGGGGGGAGAGGGAGAGAGAGAAAGAGAGAGAATAGAATAGAATAATCACTTTATTCACGCAGATTACAAAATATGTCATTCAAGGCCATAAAAGTCATTACAATGAACGCGTCATTTAAAAATAATAATTACAGCATAAGATTAACTGAACAAAACATGAAGTAAGAAAGATTTTAAATGAAAATATATAGGTATAAATTTTAATTCAAGATTTTGAATACAACTAAATACTAGTATGATATATTCTATTTAAATGAACGTCATTGGAAATATAAGTAATTGATTTTGTATCTACGTGAAATGGCGGAGTTTGGACATATAAATGACCATTCTTGGAGAAGGATGTGCAAGGACATCCTTCCCATCAACACTCAACCACACCCAACCAGAGAGAGAGAAAGAGGGGAAAAATACAGCTTAAATTAATGTTAACAAAACATCGTTATAACAAGAGCGGCAATATAACATAATTTTCTTTTTTTCAAGAAGTCGCTATTTTTAAACCTACTCGCTACTTCTACAGGGTGTTTCAGAACTCCCTACCAATACTCTAGGGCATTGTTCCTGGGTAAAATCCATATATTATCTAAATTTCATATTCAAATCGTCCAGAAGTCCTTAGTTACTCACACAGCTGCCATTTTGTTTTTTTCACTTATTATTTTTTATCTCAATAATGATGGAACATATGGAATTGAAGCTTTGCACCAACATTTATGACTAGACAAAGCTACAAAAAAATTATGACAATTTTTCAAATCCATAAAACAAAATGGCGGCCATTTAAAATTTTGTTTCTTGAATAACTCAAAAACCGTTGATATTACGAAGATCTTACAACAATAACTTTTTAAGTAAATTTAATTACAAATCGATTGAAACCTTATTTGTTAAGATTGGACCAATATTGACTGAAATATGGCAGCTTTAGTGATGGGTGACCGCTGGAGATTAGTTGCACTCCGTTTTACTGTCTTTAAAATTCACACAAAATACTCTGAAATCGCTCACAAATAACATGCAAAGCATACAGAGACTGTTGCATTGTTGTGGCAGACTTTAGCCGCATGCCCAGGATGCATAGCAACACTAGCCTCCAGCGGTCACCTATCATTAAAGCTGCCATATCTCAGTCAATATTGGTCCAATCTCAACAAGTAAGGTTTCAATCGATTTGTAATTAAATTTACTAAAAAAAAGTTATTCTTGTAAAATTTTCGTAATATCAACGGTTTTAGAGTTATTCAAGAAACAAAATTTTGAATGGCCGCCATTTTGTTTTATGGATTTTATGAATACCAGAGGTGCTGGGTTCGATTCCCGCCCGGGGAAGAATTTTTTGTGCAGTAGCGTTCATCGAATTTCCTTACTAGCTATTAATCTGTTGTCAATATTTGCAGTAGCAGAAGTCTTCAGAATATTATATGGCATTTATTAGGAATTTCGTTTATTAATTATTATGATTTAACAGCAACTGTATTGTTGCAATGTCTCATTACCTTCCATCTTTATATTATCTGGCTGAATTGGCTAAGTCAAAAATGAACGCTGCTATACAGAAGATCCTCGGTGGTCGAGTGGATAAGGCGCTGGTCATGAATACCAGAGGTGCTGGGTTCGATTCTGCCCGGGGAAGAATTTTTGTGCAGTAGCGTTCATCGAATTTCCTTACTAGCTATTAATCTGTTGTCAATATTTGCAGTAGCAGAAGTCTTCAGAATATTATATGGCATTTATTAGGAATTTCGTTTATTAATTATTATGATTTAACAGCAACTGTATTGTTGCAATGTCTCATTACCTTCCATCTTTATATTATCTGGCTGAATTGGCTAAGTCAAAAATGAACGCTGCTATACAGAAGATCCTCGGTGGTCGAGTGGATAAGGCGCTGGTCATGAATACCAGAGGTGCTGGGTTCGATTCCCGCCCGGGGAAGAATTTTTTGTGCAGTAGCGTTCATCGAATTTCCTTACTAGCTATTAATCTGTTGTCAATATTTGCAGTAGCAGAAGTCTTCAGAATATTATATGGCATTTATTAGGAATTTCGTTTATTAATTATTATGATTTAACAGCAACTGTATTGTTACAATGTCTCATTACCTTCCATCTTTATATTATCTGGCTGAATTGGCTAAGTCAAAAATGAACGCTGCTATACAGAAGATCCTCGGTGGTCGAGTGGATAAGGCGCTGGTCATGAATACCAGAGGTGCTGGGTTCGATTCCGGCCTGCCGAAGAAATTTTTTGTGCAGTAGCGTTCATCGAATTTCCTTACTAGCTATTAATCTGTTGTCAATATTTGCAGTAGCAGAAGTCTTCAGAATATTATATGGCATTTATTAGGAATTTCGTTTATTAATTATTATGATTTAACAGCAACTGTTTTGTTGCAATGTCTCATTACCTTCCATCTTTATATTATCTGGCTGAATTGGCTAAGTCAAAAATGAACGCTGCTATACAGAAGATCCTCGGTGGTCGAGTGGATAAGGCGCTGGTCATGATTACAAAATATGTCATTCAAGGCCATAAAAGTCATTACAATGAACGCGTCATTTAAAAATAATAATTACAGCATAAGATTAACTGAACAAAACATGAAGTAAGAAAGATTTTAAATGAAAATATATAGGTATAAATTTTAATTCAAGATTTTTGAATACAACTTAATACTAGTATGATATATTCTATTTAAATGAACGTCATTGGAAATATAAGTAATTGATTTTGTATCTACGTGAAATGGCGGAGTTTGGACATATAAATGACCATTCTTGGAGAAGGATGTGCAAGGACATCCTTCCCATCAACACTCAACCACACCCAACCAGAGAGAGAGAGAGAGAAAGAGGGTAAAAATACAGCTGAAATTAATGTTAACAAAACATCGTTATAACAAGAGCGGCAATATAACATAATTTTCTTTTTTTCAAGAAGTCGCTATTTTTAAACCTACTCGCTACTTCTACAGGGTGTTTCAGAACTCCCTACCAATACTCTAGGGCATTGTTCCTGGGTAAAAACCATAATTATCTGAATTTCATATTCAAATCGTCCAGAAGTCCTTAGTTACTCACACAGCTGCCATTTTGTTTTTTTCACTTATTATTTTTTATCTCAATAATGATGGAACATATGGAATTGAAGCTTTGCACCAACATTTATGACTAGACAAATCTACAAAAAAATTATGACAATTTTTCAAATCCATAAAACAAAATGGCGGCCATTGAAAATTTTGTTTCTGGAATAACTCAAAAACCGTTGATATTACGAAGATCTTACAACAATAACTTTTTAAGTAAATTTAATTACAAATCGATTGAAACCTTATTTGTTAAGATTGGAGCAATATTGACTGAAATATGGCAGCTTTAGTGATGGGTGACCGCTGGAGGTTAGTTGCACTCCGTTTTACTGTCTTTAAAATTCACACAAAATACTCTGAAATCGCTCACAAATAACATGCAAAGCATACAGAGACTGTTGCATTGTTGTGGCAGACTTTAGCCGCATGCCCAGGATGCATAGCAACACTAGCCTCCAGCGGTCACCTATCATTAAAGCTGCCATATCTCAGTCAATATTGGTCCAATCTCAACAAGTAAGGTTTCAATCGATTTGTAATTAAATTTACTAAAAAAAAGTTATTCTTGTAAAATTTTCGTAATATCAACGGTTTTCGAGTTATTCAAGAAACAAAATTTTGAATGGCCGCCATTTTGTTTTATGGATTTGAAAAATTGTCATAATTTTTTTTGTAGCTTCGTCTAGTTGTCATAAATGTTGGTGCAAAGTTTCAATTCCATATGTTTCACCATTATTGAGATAAAAAATAATAAGTGAAAAAAACAAAATGGCAGCTGTGTGAGTAACTAAGGACTTCTGGACAATTTGAATATGATATTTAGATATGGTTTTCACCCAGGAACAATGCCCTAGAGTATTGGTAGGGAGTTCTGAAACACTCTGTATAGTAAATCATTTCAATTTTTTATTGAAAATATGGAAAAATTATAGTAAAATACACTACTAAAAGCTTTAAAATCACTCTAAAAACGAGTTTTGAGGGGTTAAAATTTCATTTTTTACGGAGGAGAACCCCCGGACAAATGAGGCTTGTCCGTTCGGCTGGGGGGGCAAGCTTCCCCAGACACCCCATAGGTTCTCCCCTCCGTACCTGAATCTTTAATTTTACAAATTAAGCTCTGCTGAGTATTACTATACATAAAAACAATTTACCATGATTTTGAAAGTTTGAATGAGTTAGTCCTGCTATTTGAAATAAACCCCTGGATCAACTGAAATTTCAATGAAAAGCTTATTTATAACTTACAAGTTTTGAATTATAAATTGGAGTAGCCATCACTGCTGGAGAAGACAATTGAAGATTCATCTCACTGTAACAACAAAATAGAAATAAATAAAAGAACAGATTGCATTTTGATTAGGATACTTGTTTCCATGATCAAGGGCTGAATCATATAACCGGAATGAAAACTGTCTCTTTTAAAGAGTTCTGGATGGAGGAAATAATAAAAAATGTTGTGATGACCGTTTTGTCCTGTTTTTGGACATCATCAGACTCTTACCCAGGCTCGAGTAAATCATTTATGAGGGCATCATCTGCAGCAAAAAAATCTTGCAACAACCATTGACGTCATAGCTATATCAAGAATAAGTTAAATTTTATGTTTATCCTCTGCTTCTATGATAACAATATTATTACTCGGAATATAGAAATAAAAAGATAATAGTATAGTAATAACTGATAGCAGTCCGTATGTCAACAATAATTATTTTATTTGTAAAGGAGCAAGAATACACATTCAAATAGGAGTTGCTATCCATTTAGAGCTCATCATAGAGATTATAATAATCATAAAAACATACTATAAAACTTCTAAGATACTAAAATATAACAAACTATATCAATATAAACACGAGATAATATCAACAATCTAGATCATTTACATAATACTGTATAGTCTAACCCAACAAATCTATAGCATTAGGGCCTGGTCACATACGATTGTTATTTGCTTTACTTCACTTCACTAACAAAGTTACTTAGGTTTACTTCACTTCACTTACTCGCATAGTAAATCTATATAAATTGTATGGTATATAGTAAGTGAAGTGAAGCAAACCACAATCGAAGTAGCTCTTCTAGTGAAGTGAAGTAAAGTAAACCACAATCGTATGTGACCAGGCCTTTACGATGATACGAATTTCAGGAAATGGGGCAATTATGGAAGATTTGGGCTACATGCTCACTGCGTTTCAGAAGAGATGGTTGTTAAAATGTAGGCTACCTACAGTTCCTAATATAAATATAGGTACTGCAAAGAAACTGTGGCCACTACTAGAGCTTTTACCTCAGCAATTAGCTAAACATACAATATTTTCATATCAAGTTTGAAATACCGTACTGGTATATGGTGCTGATAATGCCCATATTATATTCGATTAGCCTACCTGTGCAATTGTGCATAAGTAATGAGAAATAGTAATTGTGTGAATAGCTACTCAAAAATACCAGATGAATAGCTACAAAAATTAAAAATACCTGACAGAGTTGTATTCAAACCAATGATCAAGTGCAGCAAAAGTAGAGGTAGACAAAAAGTCTAGCCCACTAGACTACACCTGCTTTAATTATAGTACACAGTAGCCTTAATCCCGGTCTAGACGCTAGGACCTGTTGTACAAATCGAGATCTAGGAATTGTTGTACAAGTCCTAGGACTTATGGATGAATTGCATCGCTTCTACACGTTAGGACTTATCCACGCTGATACCTCTTTTGTCGAAGGACTTTGCCATCTAGAGTTCTAGACGCTAGCACTTTGACAACAAATCCTAGCGTCTAGGCCGGGCTTGCCCTAACTGACTAGCCTATAATGAGTTAGGTTTATAGGTTTCTAGGATAAAAGAATTTTCCAGTATAATAGGATTACAATTTACAATAATCGAGTTAATAATCCTTATTATTGAACTTACTTGAGCATCCATGGATCCAGTATGTATAGGATACTGGTGAAAAATTGGCTAGGCCAGGACCCAGTAAGGATGTAGGCTGTCCTTGTAAACAGCCTAATCTGATCTTATTTGAATAGAAATTGGAAGGTACAGGATTTGAAATCGTACATTTGCAGTTAGTAGTAAACAATAATAATAATATGAACTTAAACTTGCTTGATATGCTAACCTTTTAATTCAAATTAAAAATTAAGAAATATGAGTTGAAAAATTATGAACTTTAGCTCAACTGTATTTTACAGGTTAGCCATTTAGCCAAGCCCAAGCTGCCCAAGCCTCTACCGTTGAAAAAGGCCAAGACACACAAACTCACAAAGTGTGACGTCACCGCTAGGTGGCTTACTACACCACTACGCTCGGTTGCTCAGTCGCAGTTTGAACGCGTTCAAATATTGAACTTGGTCAAAAATTGAATAGTCAATTAGATTTTATCAGCTTGATGGCTTTATGATAGACAATCAGCTACTTTACAGTTCTCTAGCAGAAAAATAAAATTGAGGTTAGAGTTCTATCAACATTACTTATTTGCTCAGAGGAAAGAACTTTATTACCGTATATGAACTCTTATTATTATATTAAGATTCATTTTTAAGCAATGAAAGTAACAGTGTAACACAAACCATTATTAAAAGCAAATAGGAACGCAAAAATGAAGGCTTCATTTATGGGAGCTGTTTGAAATTTTAGGGAAAGAATCACTAAGCTAAAAATATTCCTCTGGAGGTAGCACTAGCTAGGGCTGCTAGCAGGATTAGTGTTCCGTTCCGTCTAATTTCGTTAGGTTTGCAATAAAGTAAGGATGAAATATATTTCTTTTTATATATTTAACAGTATGTATAGTACCAAAAAAATCAAGTTGGCAATGAAGTGAGGATTGAATTTTTTTCTCAAGAACAGTATGCTATAAAAAAAATTGGCAGAACCCAGCTTTTGCAATCAGTGCTACCTCTAGATCAGGGGCGTCATTTGGGGAGGGCAGGGGGGCATTAGCCCCCCCCTGATTCCTGGGTTACAGAAATATTCTGTACTAGCTACTGTACAAATGAACATTTTATCCGTCAAACACCCCCCCCCGTTGTTTGCCCCCCCCCCCACCAAATAGTCCAGTCAATGAGTGGTTTTTAGGGGAAAAAATTAGTATAAAGCTAATTTTTTCCCCCATCGACTACTATCATATAGACAAGTGTCCTGGCAAAAGTCCCCACCCCTACCCCTCTTGCTTCCCCACCCAGCACCCCCTCAAAGTTTCAGTTTGCAAGGGTTTCGAATATCGTAAGTATCTTGGCTTTCAATTGAGATACATTTTTTCTTTCTTTAGAAAATTAATTTTTCCATAATTTGTTTCATTGCCATTTTACTCCAACTCCACTAGTTCCAGAGTTATTTGTGAAAGAATGAAGTGAAGTTTATATTTTTTGCTGAAAAATTGTCTACTTCTGCAAATAAAAGTTTACGTGATTGTTTTACAGAAAAATGTTACGTATAAAAAATGTAGAGCATTTCATTATCTTCAATTTGAATAATCACAATCTATATTTTACTTCACATGAACATGAGAAAACGTCCATCAAAGTTCGTATGCATGTTCACGGTAGTGCACGGCGGCTATGTTAAATAGTCCAGTCAATGAGTGGTTTTTATTGGGAAAAATTCATAACAAGCTAATTTTTCCCCCATCGACTACTATCATATAGACAAGTGTCCTGGCAAAAGTCCCCACCCCTACCCTCTTGCTGCCCCCCCAGCACCCCCTCGAAGTTTGAGTTTGCAAGGGTTTCGTATATCGTAAGTATCTCGGCTTCCAATGGTGATATCGATTCAATTTTTTTTTTCATTCTTTGGAAAATTAATTTTTCTATAATTTGTTCCATTACTATTTTACTCCAACTCCACTAGTTCCGGAGTTATTTGTGAAAGAATGATGTAAAGTCGAGATTTTTTGCTTAAAAATTGTTTACTTTTACAAATAAAGTTTACATGATTGTTTTACAGAAAAATGTTACATATATAATAAATGTAGAGCATTCCATTATCTTTAATTCGAATAATCACAATCTATATTTTACTTTTTATGAACGTGAGAAAACGTCCATCAAAGTTCGATACGCATGATCACGGTAGTGCAGGGCGGCTATGTTAAACAGATGGTTTCATGAAAATAGTCCATTCATTGAAGTTTGACACGGGAAATTTTTCCTCACAATTATTTATATCTTGGAAGTCCTTGATGATAGAGAATCGTGATTGGTTTCAAACTGTAGATCGTGATTTCTTCTTTCATTTTCAATTAAAAATTTTAAAAATATTACAATCATGTAAACTTTTATTTGCAAAAGTAAACAATTTTTAAGCAGAAATCTCGACTTTACTTCATTCTTCCACAAATAACTCCGGAACCAGTAGAGTTTGAGTAAAATAGTAATGGAACAAATTAGAGAAAAATTAATTTTCTAAAGAATGAAAAAACATTTGAATTGATATCTCCATTGGAAGCCGAGATACTTACAATATACGAAACCCTTGCAAACTGAAACTTTGAGGGGGTGCTCCGGGTGCTGGGGGGTAGCAAGAGGGGTAGGGGTGGGGACTTTTGCCAGGACACTTGTCTATATGATAGTAGTCGATGGGGGAAAAATTAGCTTGTTATGAATTTTTCCCACTAAAAACCACTCATTGACTGGACTATTTAACATAGCCGCCGTGCACTACCGTGAACATGCGTACGAACTTTGATGGACGTTTTCTCACGTTCATGTGAAGTAAAATATAGATTGTGATTATTCAAATTGAAGATAATGAAATGCTCTACATTTTTTATACGTAACATTTTTCTGTAAAACAATCACGTAAACTTTTATTTGCAGAAGTAGACAATTTTTCAGCAAAAAATATAAACTTCACTTCATTCTTTCACAAATAACTCTGAACTAGTGGAGTTGGAGTAAAATGGCATTGAAACAAATTATAGAAAATTAAGTTTCTAAAGAATGAAAAAAATTTTGAATCGATATCTCCATTGAAAGCCGAGATACTTACGATATTCGAAACCCTTGCAAAATGAAACTTTGAGGTGGTGCTGGGGGGAAAGCAAGAGGGTAGGGGGCGGACTTTTGCCAGGACACTTGTCTATATGATAGTAGTCGATGGGGAAAAATTAGCTTTATACTAATTTTTTCCCCTATCCGGGGGTTTTTGGCACTCATTGACTGGACTACAAGGTTTTGGTAAAATGACGCTACTGCTCCAGATGGATATATAGCTCAGTGGAAACAACCACTGAGCTTAATATTATCTAACTGGAGGTAGCAATGAATGAACAAGCTGGGTTCCTCCTATTTTTTTTTTTATAATACCCCACTGTACTGCCAACCTAACAAAATTAGGTGGAACACGGGCCACCTAAAAATTTTGATACAAATTATGTTTATTAGTAAATTGCGACATTTAAATGAAATATTAAGAAGAGAAAAATATCTTAAAGCTGAATAATTGTCTTAAAGCTAACTGACTAACTGTCATCAGATCAGATCTGTCTTCAAGCTAACTGACTAACTGTCATCAGATCAGATCAGATGAAATAATATTACGAAAAGAAAAATATCTTAAAGCTAACTGACTAACTGTCATCAGATCGCTCCGTATTTGATCTTAAGTTATCCATAACAAGATATAACATAATAATTTTGTTGTGTCCCAGGATTCAAACTAATACAGTTCTGCAATATTTTTCCTAAACCATATATAACGTATCTTATTTCGTTGTTTTCTTCTGGTTTCAGTAATAAATGGATCACAAAAAATGGGAAAACAAAATAAGACGAGTTGCCTCGCAACCCTTTCGTGCATTGGTTGTTTGTGTTGGTCTGTATACAACTTGGATCCCACAGTCCCTGTAAAGCTATCAGCTCCTTGCTTCCTGTTCAATCTTTTCTATCCCTGCTCGCCTTCTTCTTCTTCTCCTCCACTACACCTCATTCTCCTCACTATCCCATCGTTGAAACGAAACTCCTAGCAGCTCTGTGTATCTGCAATCTCACATACATGCAGCCAATAACGTTCAGGAATCAAGCAGGGCTGACATATGTCACCGGCCCTACTGACTTGTATTACTCGATGGATGCTGTTTTGCTGTGGACATCTATGTCTTTCGACCTACGATTCTGTTTTATTACCCTGAATCTCGTATACAGGCTCATATACTCAGAAAGTATTGTATCACATACTTGAATGTGTACGGTAATCCATCAAGTTCCATGATGATTGTTAATAAGATACCTTCCAGTCAGTCTGAAAATTTGGCATCCATTCCAAATTGTGTATTCCATAGATTGAATCCAATTATTTAAATCTAAACGTATCTCATGATTATGAGTTGGTTCAAAGTTTACAAAGAGTTTGAATACGAACAATCTCTAATGATAAAATATCATAGTTGCATGTTGAATTTTATAGTCAAAGCTTCCAACAATATTTTTAAGAAAGCTTTTTAAAAAGCTAAGAATTTTTTTAATGCTAATGATTCATGAGGATTGTAATTTTAAATTCAAATAAGCCTCCAAACTTTTGTTCTAATTGATTATGGATTATGAAAATCACATCGTTATGATAATTATGAAAAGTTTCATTGTGGGGAGAGGGAGCGAAAAATCAATTGAATACCGCCATAGAGAAAGCATAGTGTCAAACTTGGCGCTGTGCTTTCTCTATGATACTCAAACTTTTGTGATGAGGAAATCATTTTTAATATTTTATTTGATGTTAATCACGATAATTTCCGTCCCGAAAATTATAAGGATTGTTCTCATCACGTGAAAGGTGTAATTGAATACTGTTAAATATTTATTATAAGTGAATCTTTACTTACTATCAATCAAGAAACTAATGTCTCAAAATTTATTTGCAGTGAGCAGTGACAGTAAAATTTGATGAACATTTTATAAATACTACTATTATTCATTTGGCATGAGCATTGATCAGATTGAATTATTTGTGCAATATTTCTTGTTCTTTATATTATTCAGTTTCACTTCTGCTCTGACATTTATTAATTATTCCTTCATTATATAAATTAAAAGCTTTCCATTGATTTAAAAATCATTCTTATCTGTTATAATGAACATTTTTTTACTTATTTAACACATTCTCTATTTTTTATTTGAATGAACTAGCTTCAAAATATTTTTTCCACTTTTCATAATTATTATCCTACATCTTTTTCCATTTTCATCGTCCCCACTACTGTTTCACATTGCAGTATTTTGGAGAATCACATAAGTGTGGACTCATTGGAGGAAATGAAAAAAAAAATGAGAAAATCTTCTCTATTGTATGACTGAATCTTGTAAGAGAGCTTCTGTCGTAATTTATTTATTTATTGAATAAAAACATGTGCGGAAGCAACAGATTCAATGATCCTTTTTGTTCTCATTACAACAGTGAAATTAACAATTCACAATAGATTTCAAAGTAGAATTAGTAATCTGCCGAATTCCTTCACGTCACTAAATTAAATTATTAAAAGATCGATCGGAAGAATATTTTCAAGAAGATGGAAGTTCAATTTTCTTGTGTGATAGTTTATTGGGGTAAAACATAGTAAGCTATTTTCATAGATGTCTATTGCAACAGTAAACAATGGTTGATATGGCTAGAGTCCTACTCCATCAAGCTATCAATTAGCCGGCTGTCAGATCATTGTTGTCCCGTTTGTTTTGATTGGAGACCTGAAGCGAAAGATAAGCCCAAGATGACTCTCTGGGGATCACTTGATCGCCATCACTGACCCCTAGCTCTCCTCTCTCGCTTTCTCTCTCTCCTAATTCAATTCAGTTGCACTTGACCACTGCTTGGGGCCATCACAGTAATAACCATGATAAAAGCCATCTCACTGATCACAATAATTGCCAACAATAATAAAAGAGCCATTAAAGCCTGGTGGGCAGAGTCAGGCATTTGATATTGAAGAGGCTGCCTTTCTTCAAGAGCAACATTAAGATGTTTTCTTACCTATAATTATGATATTCATCCTTACAGATTGTTGTCATGTGACCATGTGATAGGACCAAGAATGAGACCATAACTATATAAGAATCGCCCTATCATTATTATTATTTTTTTATATCAATTCCAAATTAATGTTTGTAATGAGTGTATAAAAATATAGAACTGATTCATCATATGCAATTTCGTATCTTATAATGAAGTTCTCATTAACAGGATGACAAGTGCCTAGGTTTTGCTAGATAACAACGTAGAAAAGTGTCGCAATTTGGAAAATAATGTACAGCCATTGGTTAGATTGCCATCGAATTAAGCTGCTTCCCAATCTCAGATTTTCCACCTTTTTGTAGCAGGGTCTCCGCTAATATTTCCTTTTGGGACGTCGCCAAATGCGGTTTGAAAACTACTTATGAGAACGCTATCGCCCTGGGTGTTTTGGACGAGTACGAAATTGGGACGGGTGATGGTGAGGAGTGGGGAGGTGGAGGGGATGGGGCATGAAATTGTGAGTTTGTTCGACGACGTTTTTCATAAGCGAGGGCTAGATTAATGTTGCAACGGATAGCTCTGCAGTTGTTCATTATTAAAATAAAGTTTTACTGGTGTTTTATTTATCGAGAAATGAAGGGGTTTGTTCACAAATCAACGTGGGAGTGAATATGGAGTGGAAGCAAGATTCTAATCATGGTTCCACTAACACTGGAGAGAGCCCTCCCTATCATTTTTACATTGATTTGAAAAATAAATTTTGTATCTTCCACAACCTTGGCTTGTCTAAACAATAGTCTTACAATCTCTGCATTCAAGAATTAAAAAGATCCTGGATCATGTAATTAACAACGATTAATTAGATCCTTTAAAAAGCATCTAAGGAAAATCTGGATCGCCTCTCTGAAAATTATACTCCAATTTTCAGTTTCTCTAGACGTCGGGTAGAAAGTTATTGGTAAATTTCGTAATCAGGTTGTGAGAGCAGGGGAAGGTCGCGGGCGCTGATCATACAAATTATCACTGGTAGGCTAATAATTATCATTAACTCAAGTAATTAGTATGACTGTATAGTACACACTTGTACAGTGGAGAAAATTGTAAAGGAAGCTTCGAACCTTCTGAAGTATTGCTTTGGTCCGTATCTACCATTTTCGTCTAGTACTAGTCTAACAACAATATTAAGATTACTATTTGAATAACCATCGTAGGCTCCATTTAGAGTTAATTTCAAGTGATTGATTGAGTGGATTCCAAACTCATGATGTCAAGCCATTAGTAAGCTACCATTCATATTATGTTGATTTGGAATGTCTAAATTGGCAAAGGCCCGATAAATGTGTGCAGGTGTTTCGGGGATGAAAACCGCAGTTGCAGTAATATGGTGTCATTTGAGAGGTAGATCAGATAACATACTTTTTGATTAACGGTAGGTTGGAAATCCTCGTTACATATTTGGTAATTAGTGAAGGGATGATAGGGAGAGAGAGGAAGAGATATTAAGAGAGAGTGGAAAACCCGCTCTACATTTACATCAGAATTAGAATAAACGATTTTTGGCTTGAAAATTCTGCCAGATTTTTTTTCAAATGTCTCGGCTTTCTCTCTGTTGTTTCTTGCTCGATTACCATACACTTTTTCGATTGGAGAGGATTGCAAAATTGGTCATTTGATCCTTTGTGTTCTTTCGACTGTTTTTGGCATCGGCTGTCAAACTTTGAAGTTTCAATTCCACATTCTTCTCTTTATTCTGTATTTGTTGTTTCAAACATGCTTGTCTGCAGTATTGCGAATGTTCAATCCTCAAAATAGATTAGGCCTAAAGCTTTTCTGAATATCTATAACATTGTTGACAATCCATGTCAGGGAATCTGATGAATCTCATTGATTTTATTACAAATCTTATTGATTTCATAACAAGAGGTCTCTTTTCTAGAAAAAAAAACGTTATAATTGATTTAAGAAATGAAAAAGCCGGTCACACTGGGCATAATGTAAAATGTATCTAATTTATAAGCCCAATGTGCATCTGGCTTTTCCCAGTACCTACTACGTAGAATGAAATTTGACTACTAGGAGATAAAATTAGTAATGTTTTAAATATTGTTCTGTGTAATATTGTAAACAGCGCAAATGAGAGAATTATTACAGTTATTGCCACTGAGATTGGAGACCTGAGTTAGACAGTAAAACCTAATATGAAACGGTTAAATCATTGGTATTATTGTGTACTGTGATGTATTACGTTACTTAGTGGGACTGAGGAAATCGTGATTGCACTGTAATCTGGAATTTAAGTGAGTAGCACAGTGGGCTTGTTGGTGTCTTCGAATGATACATTCATGAGTAGTATAGGCAATTTTCATCTCCAAGTTGCAAGTTTAGTTCCACCATGTTAGGCCTATAGCGCAGTAAGACGACTATATCTGTGAACGGACTTAGATTTGAAAATAGATAGCTAGTCAAAAATAGAATGAAAAAGATAGTAGCTTTGAAAATTGCAGTATATGTGAGTTAAGAAGAGGAAACTTCCCCTTAATATTGATATTCAATATCAATAGTTATTTCCATTTTCTGATCTAGTTTTATCAAATTGAAGCTGCATGAATAGATTTTTCCAAATTCATACAAATTTATCGAATTATTTCCATCTTGTTAAATTATATCTCTGTATATTTTTTCAACCATCAACTACCTGCTTATCTGTTTTTCAACATTATGACCGTTAAGCTTTTTTATTTTGACGAGGTGAAGAATGAATATTGTAATATTGAGATATACAGAGTACAATTTACATCAGTTTGTTGTAAACATAGAATCTATCCTATGTGGATTGTCAATATTATTATGATATGTATTTGAAGATTCCTGGATGGCAGAAGTTGATATCGGTATAAAAGCGCCAATAGGTTTATTTTATGTCACAGAGATAACAGAGTGTCAAAATCGACCAATGAGGGCTTCACTGTTTCTCCTCTAATACTCTCTCTATCCAATGCGCTTATCTCTCAGGATGATATAGAAATAATACAGGAATGGGAAACTGTTCCAACTATATCGTTTTGCTTATCTCTGCCCTGTTTTCATTTTTGTTGTGCTGGAGTTTTGTTGTCATCCGGTCACCAGGTAAATTGTTGGTTTAAAGGATTGTCAAGTTCATTTAGTTCTACAACGAAGGTGGATCACCCTTGCTCTGAATTCATTCTTTCTACCTCTACTAACTTTTAATACCGTTGGAAAGCAAAGTCTGAAAGCTGATCTCACTTCTCCACGTGTCTGGTCCTCCGAGTCCTCTAAACTTCGATGATCCTCACAAATCGGCCAAATTCACAATCGTAGTCACTTCTCCAATAATTTCGTAGTTTCTCTGAAATATAATCTCTTTTGTTTTCCCTACAGATTCCCTACAAATCTACAATATAGTGCTTTAATAAAATAAAGAGTATTGGAAATAATTGGTTCTCAGTGAAAGAGAATTATAAAAATTTGTATAGGAAACATGTATCAACTTTCTATTGTAATTTTTAAGAGGAAACTCTTTTTTCAAACACATCATCATTGTTACGTTATTCTCTAAGGCTAAGGCCACATTACAAGGAGCTTTGCTTAGTGCTAAGAGCCAAGTGACTCGCATAGTGACTGATCCTAGTGAACAAACGCATTGCGTACTATTGTAGATGCCACACTACAAGCGACGTGCTAAGGTTGGAGTACGAGTAGTACGCAATAGCAATATCAATGAATAGTAGTAGTATATCTGCAATAGTACGCAATTCGTTTGTTCACTAGGATCAGTCACTATGTGAGTCACTTGGCTTTTAGCATCAAGCAAAGCTCCTTGTAATGTGGCCTTTTAACCTAAGCGATCATTCTTGTCGATCACTTGTTTAATCATCTAAATCCTCTTAAACTGACAATGAGGAAGAAGTGGATGTGTTATAAGTCTGGGAATATTGATTAATACTTTCCGAGAAATGAATAATTTCTCTGATATCTCTGCCTCGATCAGATTGGGAGTGAGAGAGCTTTTTCAAGAGAGCTGTTTCTTCACTGGCAGAAACTTAAAAGTTTCTCAAATGGAGAATAATTATTTATCGGAATGTGAATAAAATAATCCAACTCTTTACATTCATCCCTCTTATATGTTGAAATAGAATAGGTACCTGGATGCAATAAAACCGAAATATTTCTTTTTCTCAATAAAAATGAGTAGTGATGCTGACCTAATTGAAATCATGAAATACTGTTCCATTAAAAATAATCTAGGGAACTCGTTTCTCTAAATAGTTTCTTGAAAAGGAACAACAGAAGAGATTTCGAAGAAGATCAGTTTGAAGATCAGCTTTACCAAATCAGAGTTTGTATGCAGGAGGGATTCTACGCACTTAGGAAGTAAAGTTGGTTTTAAGCGGTACAGTTTACCATAGGGAAAAGATCGATTGACCGTCGGGGATTCGTTAAAACTTTCTCTACTAATATTTATTTTATTTTAGGGGAATATGGATCACAAGGTCTCGTTCGTCAGACTTGAACTATTATGGAGGGGGAGGGGTGTATCTGGTATCTGTGAGGAGGGGTATCTGGCAATCGGAACTGTCCCTGTGTGTCTGTGTTCGAGAAAAAGGGTGCGCGCGCGTTATCGATGCTGTGCAGTTCTATGGTTACCACGGCTGCAGCGACAGACTTAACAGCGCATGCGTACAATCACATCCTTCATCGTTCTAGTCTTCTTGTGAGTCAGTAATTCGCGCGCCCTCATCAGAGGTGCAGCTCCTTCAATCTACAACGCCGGCAACACGCCTTACGCGCCTGCTATGCGTTACTGTCGTGAGACGAGTAAAACTATTTATGTTGATTTCATTTGATCTCCATTCTGAACGCCGGTCTAAACTCTCCAATGTTGTACTATCCATTTAGTACGCCGTAGTGATCGTGTGGGAGACTCTCCCACATTCCAAGCGCAGGTGAGAACTTATAAGTCTTCTTTGACTTACTTCTTTGTATTTAGAAACATGATACTTTGTTATTGCTAACAATAACGATAATGATGTATATTTGTTGATTTATTGTTTTGGGTGTTTCAAAGTAGATTATTTTGAAATGGTCGATGTATCCACTCTATATTATATTTTCCGGTTCGCAAGACGTTTATCCAAGGAGCTCTGAATACTTTAGAAACAAAATGTAGAAGTAAGAAGTATAGAGAAATGAGCAATACTCGTTTCTGAATGTTCTTTAGCATTAATCCATCAATAGTAAAGACACCAAACAGTAAAATAGTCATTATATAGGGGACATCACAATTTTTTCAAATCTATTTATTCATTCAAATACAAATATTTGGAGGCAAACATGTAAAACCCCAAATATTGCCTCCTTAACACAAGTTACAAAATTTTCAATTAAAAATATAAAGATGAGAAAATAAAACATAATTTCAAATCTATAAAGAAACTTACTTATGACTTACGATAAAATATATACAATCCAAGAAATACATAAAGAAAATACCACTGTATTCAATTAAGAATTAAGAAAAATGAAATTAGTATTGAAGAGGTAAGAAGATAATAGCAAGAGTAAGACTGGAGAAATCATCAATAATTAGTAGAATTTATTGGATAGCATCAAGTGATTCACTCTTAAAGGTGTTGATACCATCTACAAAGACATCAATTTCACTTCCAAGGCTATTTAATTCATCAATCTAGGGATTCGATTAAGAGGAGAGGTGAGAGGAGGTACTTTGCATGAAAATGTGGAAAAACTTGAAAAACTGTCCTCAGCAATTGAATTGAACAAACAATTTCAGAATACAGAAAATTTAATACACTCACATCCTACCTCACATAATCAAATACGAATGAGAACAGTGGGGATAACCTAAATAACTTTCAGAAAAATATATTTAGAGCTGCGAACGTCACGACATTAATAATTTAATAGTTTTATAATTTTTATAACTGAATAATCGGGGTCTCTAACCCCCATTCAGAGATTCAATAATCGAAAGATATTTATAAACCGTGTGATTTCCATTTCATTGCAAATTGGAAGTGAAAATTAAGAGTTAAACTCGTCACTTCTGGTTGAAATTGATATAAAGGGAATCACCGGTTACATAATTGGTATCACTATGGGGAAAGAAGACGAAGCCCTCACCCCCCCCCCCTCACAATGGTTCTTGATTGAAGTATTTTTTCGGATATGAAAGACCCCGAAATATTTTATTTTCACAATACTTAAAGCTGCGGAATGAACTGTTGGACTTTCTTAGAGCTTGGTCCGGTTACCCTTGCTACACCTTTATATTGTAAACATACAATTCACAAAATATCATTGAGCTCATAGCTCAAGTACACACATATAAGTGCCTGAATAATCTTTAAACAACAATAGTAGTGACTAACACTAGTGACTAATTCCTTGCAAACTGGAAGTTAAGGTCCGACTTTCGAGAATTGAGAAGCCACTTTGAGAAAATGTTGAAGTCTATATATTCTTCATAATGCTGTATCAAATCAGATAATTTATACCGTATATTATATTATAATATTATACCGTATCAAATAAAATCAGGAGGGTGATATTATCCGTCTCTATTTTACTCTTGACACTCAGGATTCGGATCATTGTAAATATGTTTGTTTTTTCGTTACAGACCAGAATTTCCGCTCCCAATGTAGGAATAGCCATAGACCCAATCCATTTAGAAAATCTAGATAGAGGCGATATCTCCATTTATAATGAGTCATCTCAAATTTCATTCAACCAATGATGTGTGTATCAGAACAATTTCCGCTCACCAGTGCAATTATGTATAGCGGCGATTCCAGTAGAATTCTTCTTAGCCGACAAGATCGCAAAAACTCATTAGCGTAAATGACACCATTTGTAAAACACACCATGCGACTCAATTTTCTTCTGGAGCGCAGAAAATTACGGGTGAAAAATCTTGTTGAAGATTGCAGCAGAAATGTTCTTCTGGAGCGCAGAAAATTGCGGGTGAAAAATCTTGTTGAAAAGTGTTAGTTGCTCGTGCGAACCCGAACTCGAAAAATGCAGGAAAATGACTTTAAAGTGCAAAGCATTGTACTTGACTATTGAGAAAAATTGGTGTGGGTAAGGAATAACTCTCATACAACTACCAGATTCCCAACTTGAATTTTATATTTACATTGCAGAGAATTCTGTATAGAGAACTGTTCCCAGAGTTTTGCAAAACAATCTGTACAAACTCATGCACGTCCTGATATTCCACATACTTGATATAAATCATGTTGAGATGGGGCTGGAAGGGAACTCTGCAGCTTCTTCCATATGCAAGATAAGAAAACCCTCTCGCCGCCTTCTTCTGTTACTCGAATGAATCATTTTGGAGAGCACCCCAGAAAAGAATACTGTATCCAGGGATATGGATGAACATTGATAAGGAAATAGAGTAGTATTGATGCTCACCCCATACTTGAGATTTTTCAATACATACAGTATTTTGAATACCGTAGCACACAGCTCAAAAGAAAGAATCTTCATTCAACTTCGTTGTGTTCACAGTGTTGGTATGATAGCTGGCTGAATCCAAACGTATCCCTTCTAAGAAAATAGGGAAGATAACGTTTTTATTACATTTTGTCTGTCACCAAACTCGAAGAATGTTTCAACACTAAAGCATAATAGATACAGGTCAGCATCAAAATTCAAAAGTTGTACACAAATTGAATAGTTGGGTTAAATCACACCCTCTATCCTATCAAGATTGAAACTTGATCCATTAATATGAAAGTTCTCAACTCATACACCCAGCTTTACTCACCAACTTCGTGAGACCTAGACGACATTCTTGTATCATCTTTCCACAACAGACATTTGAGGCGGATCATTAATAAATGAGGAACCAGAGTTGGTCCAAAAATAATAATCTCTGAGTTACGCTCAATCTTCACTTCTAGCCACTGTGTTACATTCCACATTAAATATAGAGCATTTCATATTGAAAACTATAACTACCTGATATTGATTTTCCATTAATAAACTGGTAATTTAATGTGTGTGTCTTACTTAGGCATTTCCCATGGAATTTTATGGAGTGAGAAATAAGGGATTCCAATAAATCATTAGAACAGCTCAATTTGTGGTGTACTTACCCATTAAAAGATACTGTTTCCATAATATGCCTAGTCAATTTCATCAACATGCCTATTAATGAAGCTTCACTTTTTCTTTTCCAGAAACTAACGTTTCTTTACTGATTTAGTGATTTTGATTGTTGTGGATGAAGTAACGTTCAAATTTTATATATAAAACTGGATTCTGGATTAGTACTATCGATACTTGTGATTTTGGCAGGTAGCGTGTACCCGTTTTTCAAAACTGAGCTTGTTTTGTGGATAAATCTTTAGTTTAGATAAAACATTACTTCATTTGCATCCAATGATGATCCCTTAAGATGAAGATAACAGTATTTCCGATATCACTATCAGAATAAGAAAATAGCTCGTTCACTTTGCTACGACTGGAAACGAATAATTGTCATTATAACTCATTATTACAGCTTTTCAAAGTGTATACGATTCATTTATTATTTTATTTAGGCTCAAGCAAAGAACTTACCCCATTTCAATTTATAACACCAGTCAGAACGAGGTTATGTGGCTTATTCCACAAAGATACCATTTTTCATTCCTAAAACAAACACTATACGAATTTCGAATTTTGTAAAAGATAACTTGAAATGAAAGTTTCGTACAAAAAATAGCCAAAATGTTAATATGAATTATTCGAAACTTTTGATTTGAACTTTAAAAATTTAGAACCAGAAAACAAGCCCAATATTTCATTTATTATACAATATTAATATGGTTGTGTCATAGTGAATGAATTCTTATACACTTTCATCATTGTAGTTAGCTTTGATAAGGTTATTCATTAACAATTCATGCACATTGTCAGCCTATGCATGCACAAATATTGTATAAAATAATGACTCTTACATCAACTGCAGTCGAAGAATGGAAACTATAAAAGATTTAATTTGCATGATTGATTTTTGTTGAGTTCACTAATCGAAAGATAACTCACAGCAATCAACTGAATCACTCCGCATTGCCTGCGCTTCAGAAGTCGTTTTTATTGGACGGAAACTTGGGCTGCCACTGCTGGAACCAAGAGCCAAGAAATTTCTATGCGTGCTGGGCTCGATTTCAAAGAAATTAGAACGCTCGTTACAAAATATCGTTGGCCGTCGGAGTAAGTTCAACAACGTGCAGAACGAGACTCCACTTAACTGAGTTGACTTGCTCAGATTATTTCAGCTTGAAATACAGCGCCAGCAGCAGAAAAACGTTTTTCACTTATCTCTTCTACGCACAAACCGTTTCAGGAATCAGTATTTCGGTGAGGGGTTGTGGGGGAAACGGCAGCCAAAGTTCCCTGTTCATGACTTCTTCTCCATTCAGTTTAAAGCAACTTCTTACTTCATCCTTGTCTGTGTTCACTCTCTTGATTCTTTGCACAATGCTCCTCTTCACCTGTTAACTTCCCTTCCATTTCGTCTTTTCTCATGAACTACCAGCCTCTTGAAAGGCAACTTTTTGTGTAACTTTCATCATCTTTGCTCATATATTGTTCTCTTTTTTCTGGACCACTCCATCTTCGTTCGATGTCTTTCTACTGTCATCTTACGAGTCTCTCTCGAATCATTTCGTCTGTCTGCTCTCAACTGGCAAGCACAAGCATCATACTCTTTGTTGCTCAATAAAGTTGCCATCCACCCGAGTTGAATGGTTGATACGGTACGGTATGCCAATTTAGAAATTCAGTCGGCTTGCACATTTTTGAGCTCAAGAAAAAGACATCTCTTCCACCTATTATCCTAATAGCGCTCAAAGAGACTCTGAATAACTTCTTGCTTGCTTCGCATTGTGCGTTCGAACTCTCATTAAATTCTTACAAAAGGCTGGAGAATATCGATTTGATATTATACTCTGATAGAAGTCTGAACACGATTCCCTGTTCTCATAGAATCCACAATCTTCTTATTAGATATTCAAATTCAAATAACACGATTCTACTTTTTCAGGTAACTCTATCAAGAACTTGGATCACGTTCCGAAAGAAAATCCATATACAATAATATTATAGATAGAAATTGGTTTCTTGCAGCATTCATAATTTTCCAATCAGTCTAAAGTACTTCATTTTTGTAGGATGATATCTAATCTACACAAGGTCTAAGCTTTTGCGAGGAGAGATAAATGGACCTTCAGCTTTAGGTGGGTCCCGAATCAACAGTAAGTGATTTTGAAGCTCATTAACTATATTAAGTGGAGTTGGCTCCAGTGGTTACCCGTCCGACCAAAGTTGCAGGAGCACGTCTCTTATCTAATTTAAGCAATTAGATAACCATCGTGACCACGGTACCAACCGCTTCCAATTACCTTAACAATCTCCAAAGTAGGTGGGACTCAATTGAACAATAAGAAAATAAGACTAATGATTACTACACTTCATCCACTCAGAGTTGAGATGGATAAACAGTTTGTAAAATTTCTTTTCAACTCAAAACATGATAATACAGTATTTGCTTCGAAATTAATTTTTAACTGCCTGTCAAATTATCTTCGCCTCAAGAAACCATTAAAAATAAATTGAATGGAAGTTTACGTAGCCATAATTTAGTAAAATAGCGTGTGTGGATTGTTAACATATTTTATTTCGAATAAGAACAATAATGTTTTTCAACCACAGATAGATCGGCACGTATATTTTCATGTTATCACCTGGATGGGTTTCGAAGATTACAATCAAAGAATTATATGTTCATTGATGTCCCGGTGCGGAACACTGAACCCAATCAAAACAAGAAGCAAACAATGATGTAAAGGAAATCACACGAGATGAACAAGAATTCAATAACAAAATCTACTGGAGATTGTATCAATACTCAACAAAATAAGACTTATTTGATTGAGATCAATCTAATGTGATTGGAATCAGCTTGAAAATTTGGGTTTCAATTCACTTTTTGAAAAACTGGATATGAATTCCACACTACAGTTTCAATTACAACCAACATGACCCACAAAAGTGAGGATTAGTTCAATCACGAAAAGGGAGAGCAATACAAACCAGACCAAATTCAATATTACACTTAACTTCATCTCAACTGGAGCTAAACTTGAACCGCTATTCAACAAAGAAACTCCATAGTATGATGATAAGAATCAAATTAGACTGAGAATTCTTGAATTATTAAATTTGATGGAAATATGTGACTCTTGTCAAGGACAGCTTCAATTGATGCTGTCTGAGAAACTGCAACAGGCCGCAGGATGTTGGATGAGACCCCACTCCAGACCGAACATAGGCTGAATAAATGGACCTGCAATGTTTCGCACTCAGCTCCTGTCCAAGCTGTCCAAACGCGTATATCAATTTTCGATGTCTCTTTCTGAGAATGTGCGCATGAGCCCACTGATATTATATCCTAAAACAATTTCGATATTGAGCCACATACTCTGCTCAATTCATTCATGTTGGTTTGCACCAAGCAAGATCAATAATTCAATGTACAATGCTAATCAAATAATATCAGCTGATTTAAAATAGTTGATACTGGTTGGTGCATTCCAACATCAGTCACTCGTTCCAAATTTCAAGCCAACATGTGAACGCACTTTTACATGAATCTTGGCTCATGCTGGTGGAGCATTGAATTCCCAAATGTAAGTAACAAATATTCAAGACTGCTTTTGGATGGGTGACCGTCACAAAAAATTGTGCAACCTACCCGTGAGGGTCTCCCCACCGATAAAAGAAATTGGAATGCCAAGGCCAACCGCAGTGAACCACCAGTAATTCACCAATACCGATTGGAAGACGTCTTCTATTCCGCTAATTCTCCACATAAACAAGCTAGGGCCATTTGTAAGAAAAGAAATAAAATTTCAGAGGATTCAAATGATATTATATTCATTAATAAGTGCTTCCAGCGTGCTACAATTTTTCCAGTTGCTGCTCCTGTATCAATATTTACAGAGTTGCTCTCTATAAAAAACTGTTTACCTTGAAATATTCTATAACCAGTGTAAAGAAAATTTTGACACTACATAAGGCTGTAACATATCAAATTATATGATCGAATGTCAGTTGAATCAACTTGAAATTCCTTGGAAGAATGAAGATATTTTTGAGACATCAATTATAAAAAGCTTTTCAATATATTTTCATATTTTCAGTTTCAGTTAAAAACCGCGTTCAAGAGTTTATTCATAAAACTCAAGATTACTGTAGGGTGGACTAGTTTTTTACTTGTTTTTAAGATATTGTTCGTTCTTATTTCTTCATAATTCGTCTTTGATGACTTGACAGAGCTAATCCATTCAGTTCTTGAGAGAATATCCACAAAAATCTGCTTTCTGAACATTTTATCACTGTTTTCAATTCATACTCCGGCGATGAAATATGCTCTCCTCTTTAACCACCTTCTCGAACAAACTGCGGGATTATACCGCGAAAGAATTTTGATACTATATTATCATCTATTATAATTTTTGTAATAGAAAAAGTGGTAAGGGGACGGAAAAGTTGAAAGCTGCTATGCAGTAATTTGAATATTATGCGGAACACATAAAACGAGTTCTTTGCTGAGCAGCACTTACAACTTTGCTCGTATTCCTTTTCCCAAAGTTCAAGAAGATTAAATCCGTAGACATTGTCGTTTCCGTGAGTTTGCTGCCTTGCTGGCTCTGAAATATCAAGAGATGAGTATTCGAATGATTGCAAGTGTGGCCTAGTATGCCTATTGAAGAAAATGTAATTGCATTTTGAATCTTTCATCATTAAAAGCTTGAATTGAATCTCTCAGTGTTAAGAAATTTCCATTGTTATATCACATTGTCAAGTCGTTTTCATAAGAGATAGATATAACCGGGACAACCATTCTCATTAATATTACTCTAAAACTTCTCAACCAAAACCAATAAAAAGCATTGTTTCAAAATTGATAGAGCAGATTTACTTCACGTTACAGTAATACATGTACTAACCCATTTAGAATTTCAATCGACCAAGTATTGCTCACGGATACTAGAGTACACGCTAAGATTCACGCGCAGATCACAGCCTAGGTTTTGAGAGGCGTGACATTACCCGGAATCCAGTAGAAGAATGGCTGTTATATTACATTTCCATAGTGTCAACGTCACTTTCGCATTAGTCTATTGCGCATTCCACTCAATTCTTACCGTGTATTCTAGTATCACGATTCTAGAAAATGTATTCTAGTAAATTAATTAGATTTATTTTAATTAGACAAGATTTTTCATCCTATCCATCTCTATAAATGAGTGGGGTCAATGGTTTAATGAATAATCAAAGAAT
Organism: Laodelphax striatellus; assembly: GCA_017141395.1. NCBI lineage: Eukaryota > Metazoa > Arthropoda > Insecta > Hemiptera > Delphacidae > Laodelphax > Laodelphax striatellus. Next base: position 26,339,571 of record CM029531.1, read on the forward strand.
ATTGGTCCTTGGTTCAATAATAAAGTTCTTGATCCTTGCTGTTTACAATAATACTCTGAGTGAATTGCAATGACTTGCAATGATTGTTTGTGTTTGACAACATTTGCTACTTTACAGCGACTTCTGAAATAGTAGAACAAAACAAAATTTCATGTTGTTAACCATACAGAAATGCTGATTTCCATTTTTGTTATTTGTCATGAGGTATTTAAATTGTCAGTAAGTAAACAAATTTTCTTTCTCACATTTAAAATAACATTTCTGTATGTCGGTAGTAACATACTACCAATTGCAACCAATAGTGTTATTTTCTAGTGGCGAAGCGTGTTATACTTATTTGGTCATCGCCGGGTATATTTCCTATATGATAAGTATACCACGCTTCGCCACGGTTATTTTCATAGTGTTATTTACAAATCATACATCGCAGTTCGTAATGGATCAAGAAATAATCGTATTTAAAATAATTATGTTTCAGGCGGGTGTTGGAGTAGAGATGCACTGTTACGAGGAGTACACGAGAGGCCAGTTGGAGCGCGATGGCGGCGGTCAGGAGATGCGACTGGAGGGTGGTGACGTCAGCAGACGCCAGTCATGTGGCGACGGCAGCGTGGCCTACCTGCCCGGCCGCTATCGCGAGGTGTACAGGCACAAAAGCAGCAACGGACACATCAAGGATCAGAAAGTGGTTCTGATGCCGATGCCTTCAGAGGGTGAAGGGGTGATGATGTTGGGGGGTCCTGGGGGGGAAGTGTACAGGATGTGTGCGGGGGAAGGGGAGCCTCAAGGGTACTATGTCGGCCCGGGAGAGTATCTAGGTGGTGAAGGGTACCAGATGTGCTGTTGCGACGAAGACTGGTACCGGCATTATTGTCCCAGTGACGGGTTGCCCCCCTGTCCACCTGCCCCCGGGTCAGTTGTGGTCTACGACGGAGGCGCCATGTCGCCAGAGCCGCCCTGTGTTCAGCTGGCGTCGTCTCGCAGTTCCAGCCTAGGGCGCCGGCCGCCACCGCCACACCACCCTCCCCAATCCGACGAGGATGACGACGAGGATGACATTGTTGCCATGGGGCAGGTGCCCGACTGTCGCTGCTCCTGCGATCACCTCGCCAATGGCAACTACAGGCAGCTGCAAGAAGTATGTAGAAACTTATTTAGCCTTCATTTCCGATCATTATTTTCTATTTCAGAAATCATAAACTATGAATCTTTCTGTTGTTAATAATAGAAGTTTGAAAAAATAATCCATTAGAATGATAGGTTTGAGACGATGAAACTCGTTTCAAAATTCAAACCATACTTAGTACATTGATTACGTACATTAATAGGTTTCAATCTCACAATAAATTCAATTTTGAATTCAAATTTATTCTCCGTTCATCGATTACTAGTAGAAGGATTGACTTACCAACCAACCATATCAAAAAATGTGTAAACTTCAACAATTTTTTGAAATAAAACGGTTAATCACAGTGAATGTTTATCTCAATGATTAACAGAGAATACAATTGAATAGATAATCGACCCTTTCACTATCGTAAAAGATGCTCTTCAAAATAGAAAATAATGATGAAAGAATGTGCCTTTCCGTAAAAGTTTTCACGAGAGACTATAATACTGAGCATTCCTAGATAGCCACAGGCCACTTTATATGATAGTATATAAAGTATACAATCCACTGTATTATTATATTATTGAGAATACTGCATATTATTAAATAGTAAACTAGTGATGCCCAGTGATTTATTCACATGATTCGATCATAAGAGCTCCAGATTTAAACAACCTAATTTAGATTGATGCAATCGAAAACACGCTGCAATCATTTTCGAGCATGATCAAGTTTAATGACGGAGGACCGAACATTAGTTCCAGTTTGATGCAATCTGATATCATTCGACATGTGGAATATAATCATCGTGACAAGGTTCAACGATCAGCCTGGTTGGAAACCACAGAGATATTCGGTATATTATTTATCTCAATCTGTATCTGCTTTGCGTGCACATGGATCACCAGGCTCATCTCGCAATTGCAGAGGACGTAATATCACAATTCAGATAGTGTCATTTGGATAATCAAACAAACTTGTGAAACCAACATACGTGTTGGGCTTTACCAGCTAACGAGCACCGCGTGGAATAATAAGCAGTTCCCGGAAACGTGATGAGTTTGTCTGCTTATCTACCCCAGAAATTCCCATGCAAGAGTCATGTCTCTTTTAATCACTTGAACAGTGATGACGAATTTAAAAAACTCATTCCTCCGAAAAAAATCTACATTAAACTGATAGAAGCCAGGATGTCTGGATTCGCTACTTGAGTAATTTCAATAGCAAAACATTTTCCAATACGTAAACCACTTTACATGAAAATAAAAAGAGTTGAAAAATGTTTTCGGTCATGAAATTAAGCAGCTGTCAGATTCTGCGCTGTTATCAGATAATTATGGAATCGGTAAATCGAGAGATATTCTAATATTGCTTGCTCCCCATCACATTGAAACAACCCTTTTAATTTGGAAAAGTAATTTTGATTTTAATTTTGATTTTGGGTTGAATGCTAGAAAAGAAAGTGAGCGCAGTTTTCATGTCTGACCCTGTATAAGCTTATCTAGTGGGTTGAGGTGAAGTCAATAATACGACTAGATATAGTAAGACTCGGTGCTATAATATTTCAATTTTTAAAATTAAATTCACACAATACAAATATCTCAGAAACTAGGAACTAACATCCTAAATCTGTGCTTTAAAGATCTTTCTAAAAGTTGCATAATTTACTTTGATCTCAGAAGGAGAAAATTTTATGATTAAATTTTGAGGTTACTTAAAATCTTGAAATTGATTGAAAATTTGAAGTTGATTAAATATTGTTACCAGGCCTGGACTTTCCAAAAAACCAATATACTAAGTTTACTCGCTAGGTTACTTTTTTTTTACATCTTAAACTAGTCGCAGACGCTGATATGTGCGTAGATAGGTTACGACGGTCCCAATTACGAATTTAAGTAGAACTTGAAAAAGTCTGTCACTCATAACACGCACTAGATCATCGGCCGAATATAAAATTGAATTTTGGTACTTAGCGAATCCTGGTGACTTGAGACTCCTTCCCGAGGGTGGTCACTTATCCCGACGTACACCCATTGTACGCCCAAGCAGCGGTAATCACTTCTAGGTCGGTGTCACTCAAGCCGGGGACACTCCAAGTGTAGAGGAACAGGCGCATCTCAGAGCCACGGTTCTGACCCGCAATTGTCGAAGTTCAAGACATCAGAGTCGATCACGAAGACTTCCGGGTAAATCAAGGACCGCTGTAATTTTCAAATTACAGAATAATAATCATACATTCTACTACAGACTGAATACATACAATCAATTTACTGTTCACAAAATTCATGGGCAGAAGGCCTGAATAAATATAAAATATTCCTTAAAATGTTATTTAGAAAATCTGTGCATAAATGAGCCACTAATTTAAGTAATTTGTGACATACATTGATATTCAATCCACAAGAACAACAGATCAACCTGCTAGGAACCTAGACTGGTGATTAAATTAATAACATGTTACCCAACAATATGGTAGTACAACTTTATCAACTAAATCGAACACAGAAATACTCTACTTAGCCATAATAAGTACTTTAAGAACAAAATTTAAAAACAATCATCAAAATATACTTTGCCAGTGTGTAGTCTAATTCGATTACACTGACATTGTGGTTAGAAATTTTGAATTTATTCGTTTCCTACTAGAGGTTGGGTTAGGCCCAAAAAACATACCAACATCTCAGGTGAAGTTTACACTATGAACTATTGTACATAACCTTAATTTGAACAATTTATCAGACTAAATTTTGGAACACAAGAAGTTTTGATTTAACGCCTGTTTTTTCTTTCCTATAATATTGTATTGCTTGATCCAATAAATGATTGTGATTATAAATGAATAAAACTTAAAACACCAATCTTAATACTAATTTCACGTACCTTACATTAGCGGAGAGGTTGACCTATATCCAATTATAAAAATATATATATATAGCACGAGCTCACTACATTACAAAAGGAAGCTGAGGCGTGAGGCGCCTACAGCAATATTAATTACTTGTATAAGTTAAAATATAAAAATCCATGGTTTAAACAACTTTAACCGCCACAAATGAAATTTGTCATCTTGGTCTCAGTTCAAATTGAAGTGACCCTCCTGGTCGACAACTCAGATGTCAGCCTTACTATTTCCTGTTGCCTTATGGGCCCTCTCGCGACTCGCCAGTAACCAGCCTCTTCATTGGCTCTTTCAAAACGCACGTTAGGGACGGCGGAAGGCGACCGACCAATCCTAGCCTTTCTTACTAACTTCGGTCAGAGTCAAATTTTTATAAACCATTTTCCGATGGTGAGAAACAAGAAATTACAAAGTCTGCGTTCTCACGCTTAAGAAATAAAAAACGAACAGCGCCAGCTAGTCGCAGCTGACACCATCTAATATGCAAACATTGAGTCGCGACAATACTTGATAAATTGAGAGAGAGAGAGAGAGAGAAGTAGGTTCATGGTTAAAAGCGGCGGTCACTTGCCTTTTCTCACGCTACTAACACAAAGAGAAATAAATATAAATTGTACTGGTACAATACACCCACACTCCCTGTGTGAAACACCGAAAAAGAATAGAAGTCCAAAAAAAAACAAAATAAGGTAAATAGCAGAGCAGCTGATAATACAGAACTCCAAAGTGAAATAAACTTGAGTAAGTTTATTGACGTCGATCCAAGAAGTGGCCATTCTTCCGAGATAAAGGTAACAAACTTCCCAACAAAACCATTAAGGACAAAATTTAGAAGAGCTTAGCTTGGCGTGCGTCCACACCAAACGTCACCACAAAATGCCAACAAAAGGAAAAAAAAGGGAACTCTGCTGGTTAGGACAAGTGACAAAGCCTAACTCCAACTCTAATTACAGAAAATATTATACAACAGCATTCCATTAATGCGGATATTATCACTAACACTACTTACGAAATTATCGTTACTACTACTAATGATATTACTTTTAATGCTACTAAAGATATTACTATAACACTACGAATGATATTATTATTATTATTATTATTATTATTATTACTGGTACCGGGTTTGAAATTAAAAAAAAGGAATGATGACAAAAGGGTATCCTCTCAACTGGAGGGGAAAAACAAAGAGATATCCATCAAAAAATGTCAACAGAGTCTATACAACATACGTTAATGATAATTCCTAATTATAATGATTATTATTTCTCAAGGTCCTTGAAAATTTTATCAGTAATCTGATTCTAAGATTCAATCCCTAATTATATGACTTACTGTTTCTATTACTATTACTGATTATATGACTTAAGTTATCAATAAGTGACGAAATCACTACCTTATCAACTATTTGAATATCTACATTACCAAAAATAAAATTTTCAGAATATCTTTAATACTTTCTACACAGCTATAGTTTGCTCGACAGGGACTATGCTAAATTCTCCACCAACTTTACTACTTGTGAGAGCAGGCGACATGACTATGCGGTAGCGCGCATTACCGACAATAATCAGTACAAATACCAACTCAAAATCTTCCAAACCAGAAACTGACTTGAAGTCAAACATTCTGACACAAATTCAGGAATGAAGGGAAACAACACCAACACGATAAGTTGAGACGAATCAACCGTTATACAACTTTAGTTGAGAAACATGGCCTCTCTGTACGAAACGATCAGTAACCGGATCATGTAAAGCGGCAGTGACTGGAGTCAACCAAGACTTGATCACATAAGGACCTTTCCAACAAAAACTGAGTTTACTAGACACTTTATTAACAGCACTGCTTTGGACATGTGCTCGCAAATATACTAAATCACCAATCTTGAATGGGACATCCACTCTATGTCGGTCATATTTTCTTTTCACTTGAGCGTGTGCTCGCATCAAATTATTTCGGGCTTTTCTCCACATTTGCACAGTGCCCTGATTCACTCGATCGGGTAGTACATCTTCAATATTCCAAGCATCACGGAGGGGCTGACTTGGACTATACCTGAACATTAAAGAGAACGGCGCACAACCACTACTTTCATGAGAAGCTGTTGAAAGCTAAAGGAAAGTCAAACTTTCATTCCATTTAGTTTGACTGTCAGCATGGAATGCAATTAATGCACTCTTCAAATTGCGATTTACACGTTCGGCCACATTAGGACAAGGATAATAGGGCGTGGTCCGGATATGGGTAATGCCCAACTGAAAACAGAAGTTTGTGAACATGCTCGATGTAAAAATTGTTGCATTATCAGTGACAATCCTCTTAGGCACAGAAAAATTGACAAAGATAGACTTGAGCGCATTGATAACAGCTACAGTGTTTCCTTTCCGCAACGGTACTAACCAACAGAATTTAGTGAAAGCATCCACACAAGATAGAATTTGAGTGTGACCTTGAGTGGTTTTTACAAGTGGGCCTACTAAATCACAATAAAAACGCCCTAAAGGCTCTTTTTCAACCTGAGAAGCAAGAAAACCGAAATTCTGTCTCTGAGCTGGTTTACTTTTACCACACAAATCACATGATTTGACTAAACAAACAACATCTTTCCTAATACCAGGCCAATAAAAATTTTCTAAAATCTTATATTGGGTCTTAGCAATACCAAGATGTCCGCCTAGGGTAGACTGGTGATAATACTTGAAGACCAGGGGCACAAGAATTTTGGGAACCACAACCTTAAGATGATCAGAACCTCTCAATTTTATGACAAGTACGCCCTTACTGAGACTATAGGGAAAATGATCGATATTATTTTCAATTTTACCCAGTATTTCTTTGCAAAAGGGGTCAGTCTCCTGGTGAGATCTTATGTCTGTGAACACCAGCGGAAAATCTGTCAACTTTAAAGTGTTAAACAATGAAAACAATGGTTCAATTTCAAAATCTGTAGTTTCGACAATATCACTGGTATCTCCTTCGTCTTGGTACATCCTAGACAAACAGTCGGCGACAACATTCAAACGACCAGGTACATGGCAAACCTCAAATTGAAAAGACAGAAGTCTTAAAATCCAACGAACAAGACGACCAGTTTGTTTTGGGTTATTTAAAATCCAAGTGACAGCAGAATTGTCAGTGAGAAGCTTAAATTTGGCATGTTGTAAATAAAGTCTGAATTTTTCCATACCAAAGATGGCGGCTAAACACTCGAGTTCATAAGTTGAGTATTTAAGTTCTTGTTGAGTCAATTTTTTGGACGCAAATGCAATGGGTTGTAAGATTCCATCTGACTCTTGTGACAACACAGCGGCGATCGCGGTGGAACTCGCATCGGTCTGCAATACAAACTGTTTATTAAAATCAGCTGTTCTCAAAATCGGAGGATTAGTGATAGCCTTTTTCAATTTTTGGAAAGCCTCTTCATGCTCTTCCTTCCAAATGAACTTAACATTTTTCTTTCTAAGAGAATTTAAGGGACAGGCGATCTCGGCGAAATTTGGAATAAATTTGTGAAAGTATCCTAACATACCAATGAAACGAGCTATCCCTTTTTGAGACTTAGGGGTGGGAAACTCCCGTATACTTTTCGTTCTATTGGGATCGATAGATATACCGTTTTCGTCAACCAGGTGACCTAAAAATGAGATTTGGTTCTTAGCAAATACGGCCTTCTCGGGATTCACTGTGAAACCGGCTTCTTTCAATTTAGACAAGACCACATTAATGTGGGACAAATGAGAATCGAAATCTTTTGAATAAATGACAATATCATCCAAATAATGAAATACAAACTTGTATTTGACCTCTTCAAAAAGAGTGTCAAGTACAGAGGACAACACTTGAGCTCCGGTGGCCAAACCGAACGGTATTCTTTTAAATTGAAAAGTTTGTTGCATAGTGCAAAACGTAGTAAGATGACGGCTTTCCTTGGCTAGGGGAATTTGATAATATGCCTGATTTAAATCAAGTACAGAAAAATATTTCGCGCCGTTGAAAAAGTGAAAGCAGTTCTCAATGTTTGGCAATGGGACTGAATCTAGACATACTTTCTTATTCAAATAGCGGTAGTCCACAACTAGACGCCAAGATTCACAATCGGGATCATCTTTATTACCTTTGGGCACCAAGAAGCAAGGACTAGAGTAATTGGAAATAGCTTTTTCAATCACTCCATCTTTCAACATTTTCTTAACCTTAGTATTGACAATCGCCATCTTCATGGGATTCAACTGATAGGGAGGACGTCGAACGGGTTCTGTAGAAGTTAATCGAATTTGATATTCAATAAGGTTGGTCTTACCTAAACGTTTGGATAATACTTCATCAAACTCGGATAATACAGCATTCAAACGAGACTGCTCCTCAGACTTCAGACTGACTTCACCTTCAGATACGGTAATAGTGTTGGCCAGATTAGAGAATAAAGCCTTCCAGTTATTCACAAATTCAAATTTAAATTTAGGTCTGAAACCGAAATAATATTGTTTATTGAAAAGATCAAGTATTAATTTAGAATAATTTATGAAATCACATCCTAAGATCACAGGGAAAGACAAATTGTCAGCTACAAAAAATTTGAAACACCAACTAAAATTTTCAATTTTAATTTTCAGAACTATGGATTCAGAAAGAATCAATTGGCTTTGGTTGGCGGTAGTACAACTGAGATGTTCTTTTAATATGCTCAAATTAGGGTTTTTCAAAAGTAACTCTTCTAAAATTGGTTTAGAAATAATTGATCTGACGGCGCCAGAGTCGATTAATGCAGGAGCACTTAGCGTCTGTACGCCTAATTTGCATACTATAATAGGAACAATATTGGTTGGCAAAGCTTTAATTTTACTGTTAGCCGGATGTCTCCTATCCAGTTTTTTACGACGGTATGATCTTCTTTGAGTTTTGGAATTAGAATTGTGAGAAATCTCATTATTTTTGGGAACTACCTTGTAAGATAGAGTATTACAACCGTTTTTAAATTTTGAAAAGGATTTATTATTGTTTTTGGCCATTGTTCTAGTAGTATTAAATGCCTTCTTATTTAATTCGTTTTCTAGTCTACTCTTTTTGTTCCTACAATCTCTCGAAAAATGCCCAAATTTTTGACAGGTATAGCACTTAACATTTTGATCTCTTTTAGGCTGATTATTTGAAAAGGCAGGTTTAGAAGGTTGATTATTTGGGAATTTTCGATGGTCGGCACTAGATGGATTGGACCGACAATTTCTAGCTATGTGTCCTTCCTTTTAAAATGAAAACAGATTTGCATACTATTGGAATTGTTCACATTCTGATTAGAATTATTACTATTCCGCGAACTCTCGACACGATTTCTTTCATTATCAGCAAAGCTGATGTTTTGAGCTTGTACACTTAATTCATTAAGTTCTTGGAATGTATGGGGCCTATTCTGAAAGACTAAGCGGCCGCGTTCCGCAGGATTTAAACCGGAACAAATGTTGTTTACAATTTCACTTTCACTTAATTTCAGCCTCAGCAATTTAGCTGCTTCTTTAATTGAAACTATATAAGCTGACAACGGTTCACCGGACCTTTGTAGACGATAAAACTCTTCTCGTTCAATCACGGACAGAAGTCTTTTGGGATAAAAATCTAATGCTTCACGGTGAAGGTCATCAAATGAAAAATTAGAATTTATAGCAAAACTAATTCGATCACCAAGAGGTCCAAAGCAAAAGGGTTGAAGAATATGGAAAAGCTGAGTAGCAGCTAAGTTAAATTGTGATTGAATTTTCAAGGCTATGGATAAAAATTTCAATAAATCTTCAATAACCAAACCATCAGTGTGGGGTAAGTCCCTCAACAAATTTTCAATAGGATTCGGGAGACGATTATATATGTTGCTGAACATAGGTTCAGAAGTCGATCTACCCAACGAATTATGCAAATTTCTACTTGGCTGGACTACAGGCACAAAACAACTAGTACTGGTTGACGCAATAGGAGGTCTGTCATCAACAGGAATAAGGTTATGAGTTGCCAAAATTCTTGTGCCCCTGGTCTTCAAGTATTATCAAGTTCAAATTCGAAGTGACCCTCCTGGTCGACAACTCAGATGTCAGCCTTACTATTTCCTGTTGCCTTATGGGCCCTCTCGCGACTCGCCAGTAACCAGCCTCTTCATTGGCTCTTTCAAAACGCACGTTAGGGACGGCGGAAGGCGACCGACCAATCCTAGCCTTTCTTACTAACTTCGGTCAGAGTCAAATTTTTATAAACCATTTTCCGATGGTGAGAAACAAGAAATTACAAAGTCTGCGTTCTCACGCTTAAGAAATAAAAAACGAACAGCGCCAGCTAGTCGCAGCTGACACCATCTAATATGCAAACATTGAGTCGCGACAATACTTGATAAATTGAGAGAGAGAGAGAAAGAGAGAGCGAAGTAGGTTCATGGTTAAAAGCGGCGGTCACTTGCCTCTTCTCACGCTACTAACACAAAGAGAAATAAATATAAATTGTACTGGTACAACATATTGCTTGGTTTCTATAGATATGGTAGAGGTCAAGGATACATATGACGTTTAAGGTGTTGCAGAGTACGAAGGACCACACCAATTTTTCACATGCACAAACTACATAAAGGCATGGAAACCAATTACTGATTTAGTACATTTGGTGGCTTGTGTCCAAGTAATTTTTTCAGAATGGCTGGTAGCCAAGATCATGGAGCCATGAACAACATTGTTTTTGATCTATTGTTTTTGTTTTGTCATTTACATATTCTAGGTTTGATTTGTGTGTCCTTGCCGACTTTTGATTTTTGCTCCGAGGACAGCAGCGAAGTAGGAATAGTAGAGTTGTAGCTCAGCCATATGCTAGCTACAACTGCATGTTCTTTGAGCATTATCCTGGAGACTGTTGATTGTACGAAAGGAATATTAATATAGTCCAAAACACACTATCCCGTTAGACAGTCCGAAAACACACTATTCCGTAGACTCAAGTCCAATTGAATCTGATAGGATGTTGTTAATAGAGATTCACTGATTCAGTTGGATGAAGTCCGTCACATGATGTCATTTCACGGCGGCTTAATTTAATTAGCTGTAATCGATTTTTATTAATAATATGAGATTGTTTGTTCGAATTTTGGTCGAACATGTTTGGCGAAGACAAAATTTTGTAGAACCTCATGTCTAAAAATTTTGAAAAAAGTTCAAAGTTGTTTCATATTATGGAACAACTACAAAAATATTATAGTAAGAAATCCCTTCCAAAGTATAGTTATATGCATTTAATTTTGTGGATGGCGAACAACTTTCATTTAACATTTCTGTGGTAACGGGTGGCTTTCTGTTGAATTTTTTCACTTAAATACTGTATATAACAGGTAAAAAACTACTGTATTTAAAAAAAATCAACAGAACATCACCCGTTACCATAGACTTTCAAATTTATTCGCCATCCGCCAAATTAAATGAATATACCTATAATAATCTATCAAGGTAGAATAGAACGCTTCCAATTAGTGGGTTTGGTTGTCACCTATGTTGGCAGTTGTACTACTTCCAACTCAAAACCCCTTCCTATACACAGAATACAACCCGCCTCACCAATTTTCTTTCTGGCTAACATGATGCAACAACTAACACGTGAACCAATAATGGCAACATAGAAACATGTTTGTTCATCACTTGCCTCATCCTCGATGATAATAATAATAATTGGTAATAGTCTATTGATAACAGGCATGTACTATTTTGAACTCCACTTTGAATTTCCAACGAGCACTATGTTTTTATGTGATAATAAAGTTTATAGGTATTTAGCTTTTATTTCCCTGATATGAATCGATTCATGAGCGGTTTTTGGGAGGTGGCGGTTAATAGCGGTTAACAGCGGTTCCATGTGTGGGAGAGAGACAAAAAACAGCTAGTATTGTCTTGTCTCTCTCCCTCACATGGAACAGCTTCTAACCGCTATTAACCGCCACAGCCTAAAGACCGCTCGTGGGAACCGAGACTAATGTATAACTTTAGCAGTACAAAGCTAGAGTTACAGACGTAATATTGAGGTCCAGAATGGAAATTATACTGCATTTTCAGGGTACTATGAATAATTAAATCTACATCAAATTGGAAAAGAAATTCCTCAATTTTTTCCATAATTGGAAAAGAAGTTTTTGTGTAGAAAAGCTTGCGTGAGAAAGCTTGGAAGCTTGAAAAAAGCTCCTAACACATTATTAATTGTGGGGTTCACATTTATGAGAAAAAATGTTTTTTTTTGTTGTTGTTATGAATTTAAGTTTTGAGAATCTTTGTGAGTTATCGTAACTTAACGTAACTTAACCTTGAAAGTCTATAATTGTGCTTGAGTTATAAACTCATTCAAAGAGAATTGTTAGTTCATTTATTCATTTATTTTTATTGCCATCAAAAATCTTAATAATAATTTTATAATTAGACATAATCACAAATCAAAATGTCCTTAATACATAATTGCAGTCCAATAGCATAGTTGTAGCCCAAAGGCTAATGATAGTCGATATGACGTTCGTAATGTATAAGCAAAACTCTCCTTGCTCCTGCACTACTTTCAATCATTCGAAATTCTAATCAACAGTGAATAATCAGTTGCAGGCTAATGATAGCTTAATCAATACCAATTTTGTAATTAATAAGGAAAACTCTCCTTGCTCCTGTACTGTATTCAATCATTCAAAATTCTAATGAACTTTAGTGAAAAATAATAATTATTTAGGTATCAAATTAGACTTTTCATTAATGTCATCATGAGTCTTTACATTCTGAAATATCGATTTTTTAATGCAAGGGTATCATAATAAACTTTTGAAATCTTCTCTACCGCTACACTTCTTTTCACAAATCATTAATAACTGCTCTATAACAAAATATTTTTCCAATTCTACTTTTTTCCTCACTTTCGCGTATCTTATTCGAAGGGTTTGTTCTCTTCTTTTGGGTTGAGTATTATTCAATAACTATTGAATGACCTGGATTTTATCGGATTGCTGAAGAACAGATAATAATGGGCTGCGAACCAACGGTTTTATATTGCTGGTCACGTATGCGCAGAAGTCTGTACAAATTTGAAACAACCACTTCCTGGACTCCGACTGACCCGGAACAAAGAACAACCAAGGAGTTATACCTCTGTTTACCATTAATATCGTTATTCATGTTACATTTCTACTGATTTCTTGTACAGTCATGCTCTAATTCTAAATGAGTTCAACATTAACTGATCAGGAAGATTACATTATTTTTAAAAGATTATAGTGCAGCTCAACAGCTAAAAATTTCAAAATCCCATACAACATAAAATCCAGTCTTCAATATCATTTTTGAATGAGCATTGATTCGATTGTTCGATGAGTTGGGATTGACAGCCCAAAAGCGTATTGTCTTCGAACCCAAGTTAACTTATTGATATGCAACTACTAACTACATTATTGATATGCAAGTTAACAAGTTTAATTCTAGTTAATAGCATATTGACATTATTGATAAGGTCCATCAGGGGAAAATTGAAGGAACTGAAGGAATGGAAGTATCGTATCTTCCCTATGTTAAAAAAGGGAGAAGCCTGTGTCATGGCCTTCTTGAGTTTTGTCTAAAGATGGCCATGCTGTGTCTCGATCTCATTGGCTGTGTGGCGCGATCTCATTGGCCGAATACACTCTGGACCGATGTCGGCCTAAATATATTATGGACCTAATTTTGGCGGTGTATTTGAAATCAGAGCCATCATGTTGAATTTAATTTTAATGGAGTTTTGAAAGTTTATGGTATCTTTTGCGGTATAAATCAAAACCGTTGAGAGAATATACAGTAAAATATATATAGTTAATATATAATAATATATATATATAGTTACAGTAAAATATATGTAGTTAATATTTACGGCAAAATACAACATTTTCGTCAGATTTTGTGTTTTTAGGCTGGTTTGGGTAGAAGTTATGTAGATGTTTTCAAATACAGCGCCAAAATTAGGTCCATAATAATGGCTGTCATCCTACTCCCCTTATTTCTCTTACTTCCCCTCCCTTAGATGTCAGCTCCCTGGGGTCCATGAGGTTGGTTGCGCAGAGACCTGATGCGATTATGACGTGTACTATTATCTTACTAATAAAATATTTTGAATAGTAAGCTCTTACATATTATTGACGGTTACTGCTGATGTCACACCTAGCTGCTTTCCGACTAGAATATGCGCTGAAACCTACCGTGTATTTAAGTATCCGTGCAGTGAATCTTGATAATGTTCTGAACAAAACTCTCATTGAGTTCTGTTTTGAATAAAACATAGATAACTTGTTGGTGACTTGGACAAGCATTTCTTATCCAGTATGTGTAGTTTTTAGGCAGTGGAAGTAGATAAAAAGAGTATACATACAATAGTGTTGGAGTAAAGAATGTGTTTGTTAGTTTGTAATCTATAATTAGAGTTTCAAAACAACAACTCCTATCTGATTCAGGTAGTTAGCGAGAAGAGCTGCAATTGAATGTAATTTTTTTAAATTTGTATAGGTAACCTTTCATTAAGATAGCCTAACCATTTTCATTGTTATTTAGACATTTACTCTTTGCGAATGATTTTTTGAAATAGAAAACATTAGAATCTTTGGATGCCTGAGAAGAAAAGGTAAGGGAAGAGGTTTCACTTCGTCTTATAAATGTGATCGGACAAAACAATCGAAACTTTACCGAATAGGGGCACGTGAGGGCTCAGAAGGGAAGCCGAAGATAGAATCGTATAAGACAAATGTGAAGTAACTTTCATTTACTTTTTCTCGTGAGTTTCTTTATCGCTCTAGAAATGGCGGCAATGAATTAGGTGACAGAGGAAATAGCTCTTATTGCTTGCTATCTGAATCAGATAGAGCTAGAAGTTCACTTTTTCTAGAAGAAGGATTGCTCTTAAACTCTAATTACAGATTTTGTGATCACTAACGTACTCACAATATATTATTATAACTGAGGATGAATAATTATTATCCACAGTCCAAAATACAGTTAATTCAAAATACTATTCCAAACTGAGCTACACATTCAATCGATTTATGACCCATTAAAAATCTTTTACTATTTATTTATTCACTTACTCATTCATGCTCTTACATGAATATAAAAAACTCTGCCAAGGTTGATGCTCAGAAGAGTTTAATCGGTTTGGTGGCTCATTTATAACATTATTCCTGTGAGCATTGTTACGATTTTAACGTGAGCTACTTTTACTTGTAATTGAAAATGGCAGTCAATCTAGAACACCACGATCTTACAAAACTATAAACTAGTTTCCAGGCAAGCTCATATGCACGAAAGATAACTAGAGAATCTTATAAAGAATGCGCTTGATTTGTTATTATCGATAAACCAATATTACTCATCAACTGTTTCTTACTCAACTGTTCTATTTTATTGCTTCCTCATCTTATCACTCTGAATACAAAATTCATAGCTCATTATTTCTGGAAGTGCTGTGGAATCACAGCCATTATTTTGGACTACATTATTTATAAAACTTCGGAAGAGAAATACTGGGGCTGAGCCTGGTGTTATGTCCAAGTCATACTTTAATTTTGTTGTCGTATAAATGAATCAGTAAAAAATACCCGCCCGGGAAAAAGTTTTTTGTGCAGCAGCGTTCATCGAATTTCCTTACTAGCTATTATTCTGTTGTCAATATTTACAGTAGCAGAAGCCTTCAGAATATGACATGGAAAATATATTAATCAGGAATTTCGTTCAATTTAATTATTAAAATAATTAATTTATTAAACTTGTTATTCAACCAATTTTTATCCATTGAACAAAATAATCATCGATATTTTTGTTTTTTGCCCTGAAAGGTTTATATCCCAAACCAAAGCCAAACGCTTGAATAGTGGATTCCCGTCATTATGTAGCACCTCTAGCTAGGGCTCTATAAACACCTCTATGAACGAGCCTTACTATTTAACATTCGCTGCAACTTCATAAATGAATCTCGTTGTTTCCTGAATATTGCTGTAGCACTGGCTACTTCAATACTTCAGTACTGCGCTCTGTTTTGTTTTAGAACAAAGAATAATATTATTCATACTTGCATGAGCTGGTCGTGGAAGTTCTGATAGTGAGCTGAGCAATACTCACTGAACGAAAACAAGTTCGTCAGCCATTGCAGTGCTCGTGTGCCTGTGTGAATGAATGTGATGAAGGAGACTAATGATTTTCGTTGACCCTGTTCAGACATCATCAGTCATCCTTCGCACGTGCAGCCTTTGCTATGCAAGAGCTAATAATTACCACGCTTTAATCTCCCACTGCCTCTCCACTCATTCAACCAGGAGTATGAAGATAGTTAAATTCTTGCCTCGTTTGAGTATGAAACTTGAAAAGATAACGTTTTGAGTTTCCACAAGGTTCATAATCAATAATGTTGAATTGGCTACCTCTCCTCACCAGTCACAATCAAATTCTTTATTTCTTACTAGCTCAGATTATATTATTTACTTTATTCATGTGAATTACTGAATAATTCGGTTCAAATTCCAGATTATTATAGTTGTGAAAAAAGTAATTATTCAAAAAATTAAACAGAGCAATCATTTAGCGATATAAAGATGAGATCCAATATGCCAACAATGATATGATTGTGATTTATCTACATAAAACGTCGAAGTTTGAACATATATTGAGCTTTTTTCCTACCAGTGCTAAACCCGGATCGGAAAGGGTAACTGATGTACCTTAATAGATACAAAATTTGTTTTCACATTAATGCTTTTGAATACATCAACATAATTCATCAGACGATAAATTTTCATCTAGCCCGGACCACATATGTGTGGGAAGGATATCCATTCTTGAAGAAGGATATTCTTTCCATAAAAACTCGACTTATAATTATTTCTGATAGCTGTAAGTAGAAAGGCATGAAGATTAAATACTTTTATATATTAAATACTTGTTGTACAATAATATTTCAAATACTCGAATGACTATGATATCATCAACTTTCACAAAATTGCTATTTCTTCATACCTCATATTTTGTGGACTGATCCGACAAAGGAATATGAAAGCACGGAAAGTTTCAAGAAAGTGATATCAAGAGCTCTTTCCTTGAGAGGTGGCAGCGAAACTAGATTACCACAAACCCTACACAATCCAATAACAAAAATTGAATCACAACGGCAACCACGGCAAGAAGAGTGGCTAACTATACCTAGCTGAACATAAAAATGGAAATATCGTGTTGAGTATGAGCTTTCCACGTGATACGATAAGTAGACCTCTCATGCAATGCAAGAATAATACTAATTGTATTCATCAATTAAATAAATAATAAGTAATTGAACAACGTTATGTAAATCATTAGTAAAACTATGTTCTTGATACTTTTTTATTTTTAAACAAGTATGGGGAAATATTATAAGATATGAATTTTTTAAATCTTTCTTGAATCGCAATAATCTTGAATATCGTCTACTAAGATTTCACTATGAAAAGCCACACCTACCAGCAGTACAAATTATTTAATAAATTGCCTCAGACTACTAGGGACCCACCAAATAACTTTAAAAAAGTGATATCTGTTTATCTGAAAAATAATGCATTTTACTCTATTGATGAATATATGAATTTTTGATCTGCATGTGTAATAGTCAATCTTGAAATTTTATCCACACTTATACTGTTACTATAGTTATTATTTTTGTGTGATTTTAGTATAAATGCTTTAATGTATGAACTATTCGAAAATCTTGTATGATTTTTTGTATGACTTGCCTGTTGCTCTTGTATCCTAATGGTTAATTGAATGAATCTTGAATCTTAATTTGAGCCGTATTTGAAGAAAAAAATTGAAGACTCACTTTGGACAATGTCATGTTGTTTCCACTGACAACGTATAACCCTAGAAATAGAAATGTTGTTGCAGAGAATTTACAATTCTCTTGAAAAACAAAAACATTAATTCATGAAAATTTCAAAAAAATTATTCAAAATAACTTTCTCTGTGATTATCAACCATAGAAATCTTAATACTTGCAGTATCAATTTGAGTTTGTTGATGATGGAGTCCCTTCAGCTACACCTCCACTGTGTGCACCCTGCTTGTGAGAATGATGCTAATTTTAATTTTCTCTGATTCCTGGAAAATTTGTTAAATAAATAGAGGTGAAATAATCTCTCAATTAATCTCTCCATTGGTGAACCCTGAATTCACTTTAAATTAAATGAGAGTTCTGTGTAAGGTTGGCGAGGCTGAAATAAACATTAGCAATTCGTGTAAGATGTTATTTTGTTGGTATGAATCACGAGTGCTCTGGTGGTTCGCATAGCAGCCAAAAATTAGTTGGATCGCCCACACAACAATGTTGGAAGCAAACTGCTTGCACAGTGGAGAACAAACAGAGCTACAGGTAATTAGAATGTACCGTCTAAAAGCCCCATGGAGGCATATAAATTTGACTATGGAAGCCCTTGTAAACAGGCCATACTCATTTATTCATTTTCATCCTTCGCTAATTTCCACTGCATGCGAAAGAGTTCTAGTCTAATCCATCTTTCACATGCACGAATCATTACTATTACTATATCCTGTGCAAGGGTAGATTCCAGGCGGAGCAAACAGAAGTGAAACTCCAGTAATTCTCTGAAGGATACCGGAACGGAGTTTTATCACTTTCTAGAATTCCATAGCAATGATCTGAAACTTTCATGGTCATTTCTTCCATCGATTCTGTATGTAATGCTATCCTTAAAAAGTGTACAAGTCTGATAAAGTTCTCACCAAACTTCGCATTACAATCCAAGTTTCCTTTGAATAGAATAGCCATTTTCTCGTTAGTAAACACACAGCCTTGCTTAACTGGCTCACATTGAATACTTCAGTCTATTAATATAATTCTCTGTAATATCTATTCAAAATTACAGTACCTTTTTTTTGTTACTGTTCTCAAATTGAACATTCAATGTTCAAAATCAATAGGACGGACACGAGTGCGATCGCATTAAAGCCCTATCGTGTATTTAATAATAGCTGATTCTCTGGAACAATATTCAATTGTTGATGTGTTCGAGAAGAAATAATTAACTTCATACAGGAGACCCAAATTGATTAAGTTCCTAGTTTTTTCCTTGTCCCTTGAGTCAAAGGGCCTTTCTATACAAGATTTCGATCTGCTAATATATAATTATATGGAATGAAGTACACAAGTACATCTTATGGGGTGAAAATGAACTTCTTTCGAACAGAACCAATTATTCAGTTGCCCCTCGAAATTCATAGTTCCGAGACAATAACTTGACATTGTGGTTACCATAATTTAATTTGAAAATAGTTCAGTCAAGGAGCTTTAGTGACCAAGGCTACTTGTATTTTCATGTGGAGTGAGCAATAAGCAATGATTGAACGCCGATAAATTCTCTTAAAGAAAAATCCTCGACTTCATTATTTGGAAGTGAATGTCCAATAAAGTGTGATGGATGATGCGGGATCTGCAATTACGGAGAATTGAGAAAAGAAAAGACAAAGAAGTTTGAGAGAGCTGGAAAAGTTGGAGAATAAGAAGAAATAATGATAAAAACTGAAACACTGTGTTCCGGACCAGAAGAAAAGTGAGTGCGTGACAAGCCTAGCAAGAGGCACCAAGATCCTTTATAATATTTTCCGCATGCCTTGATCTTGAACATTGAACAACCGAAGCATGTTTTCTTGCAACAAAAAATTATTTTCCGCAATTCTTCTAAAGACGGCAAGAAAACTTTATTTCGAGTCCTCCAGCTTCACAAATCACCACAGATTGAATCAGCTCAGAACTGTAAATGAATTCCCACTACGTACTAGCATAGAATAGCACTTACTTCATTTGCAGTCAGGGCCATGCCCTGACATGTTTGAACTACGAAGATCTCAGAAAATGTCTGGGAATACAAGATTCATAAGATAAAGAGCGTGAATTTAAAACTTTGAGTTCCTCAACTGTGATAATCTACTCTGAAACTAAAATCTATACACTATTCACATTCATTTCTTGACATTTTCCAAGAGTCAACCTGCCAGTCTTGATAAATCTAAGAGTAAATCAATATTCAACTTCTACTGATTGAGATCAATAGTGGCATTTCAACAGCTTGTGCTGCGAAGTTTAATTTACTATTTTTTGTATTTTTTTCATTGTTATTCGATGGAATAAAAAGTAATAACCATGTTTTGCTGCATTCGTCAACTGAAGGTACTGTCTTTAATTATTATACATGGAAAATGAAATAAGAAATGTTACCTCTTTCCTCAAAGGTATCATTTTTTCAGAGTTACCAACTTGAAGGTGTGATTTTCTATTTCTTCTGGTATGAAAACGCTGTTGATAATGATGTTGATGATTTTTGTAAAATGTTCACAGAGATAACAATAACAATCAAAATGAATATAGAAAAACCTATGCTGATAAAATCTCAACATCCATCATGATCTTCAAATAATGTTCAATGTAATTGATTACATAATGATTATGTCTGCAATACTCTGACAACATTATCTCAGTAAAAATGTGTTTCTTAATGCTTTACGAGAGATTATTATGAAAACATATTTCCGTACCATTCAATTAATGAATCCTTTATCAGTTAACATAATGACTGCCCACTAATCAGATAATCTGTACCTGAAAGTATCAGTATTTGAGGAATATCTTCATTTCAGATCAATATTTTGGTTGAAAAGAAATGAGGAAGCGAACAGAGAAGTGAAAGCGAGCAAGATGAGTCATGAGAAGTCTGAGCAACAATAGAAGAAGAATTGTACCAGTTTTGATTGATGGACTGGGAAAAAATTCGTGCTCTCAACAACAGAAACTCAAAGCTTTTCCGCTGATGCATATTTTCCTTTCTCCCATTAAGGGAGAGGAATCATTGCGGTTCACATTATTATTCTTTCCTCATAAGTTTGTTTATACAGAGTGGAGCAGGGAGGTTTCCTCACGAGAAAGAAACAACAGAAAACGTCTGAAATATATAAGGTAGAACCAGAAGGGTGCATAGGATACATGATTTCAATAATAACTTAGCTTGCTACTTGATCAGCATATGTTAAATTTATTTTCACTCTTTGTCAATACACTACTGGAGTATGAAAAATAATTTGTGATGGAATACTGACAACAATTTGCATGATGAGATTTGAACAACCAACTTCAGATTCCTAAAAGTCATTTTATGATTCATTTTCAACTAAGAACGAATAAAAATTCATCAAATGAGCTTCCAGGTGTGCTTTTTCCATGTAAAAATGTTTTTTTTTTTCAATAATTCAAAATCAATTTGGAATTCACCGTCAATGTTAGGGAAGAATTAGATGCCAGTTAAATATAAATGTTCATGAACCAGTTAATTACATAGCTTTCATTTTGCTTGTCTAAGTGATTACAAACCATGATTACCATGAACCATTGTAATAATGAACATAGCTGTTTGAGATCGTCGAATTTAATCTCTCATCAATAGTAAAACCAGCAATTTCTGTGGAAACATATGATAGACCTATGTTTATATGTTTATATGCGAGATAGACCTGGGTAGATACAATAGGGTGATGGTTCACAATGATTAAACACCTCACACTCAACACAAAAAAAAATCCCTTTAAAATTTCCAGTTCAACCAGTTTTTCCTTATTTTTAAATAAAATATAAGATAACAATAAATTTGAACTGTATAAATGAAAATATATCACAACAACCGTTAATAGTTATTCGTGAATTCATTTCACCTCAAATCGGTTTGAGAATAATCATTTGTACTCTTGTTGACAATTCGAAACTCAAGATTCAACAACCCTCAACAAAATTGCTATTGATTCGCTTTTAATGGGGACAATAGAGTAAGGCCTCCAAATTAAGAAACTTTCTTCCGATAAATCCCAAGATATCACAAGCATTTTCAGTCTGGCGAACAGACCTTCGGAAAAGGGAGAGTTTGAAAATTAATGTCAGGAAAGAGATAGAAAAAAGGAGAGACAATACTCAATATTTTATTCTGACAGAAGATTACAAAATTATGAGCACGTTTTTTTCAAAAAAATATTGAATGTTTCATCGATATTATAATTATCTTGAGAACTTTCACATAGCCCATTCCCACAGCTATTTTCGCCAAATTTCAAAAGTTCTTTCAAATTAAACAAGATTAGTTAATATTATATTTTGCTTGAATGATTTGATTCTTATCCGTTGTCAAATGGTTCAATTATGGAACAAGTAATGGATTAACATTACGGATCGAAATATGGAACAAAAATTATTCCATATATTATTCTTGTGAAGTCGGGTGTTGTTTGAAAGGAAAAAATCAAATTTATGATATTAATTAAAAAGATTACTCAATAATCATCCGTTGATAATCCAATGCTTTACTCAAGATGCTTATCCGTTGTCAAATGGATCAATATTATGAAACAAGAAATGGATTAACATTACAGATCAAAATATGGAACAAGAATTATTACATATATTATTCTTGTGAGGTCGGGTGTAGTTTGAAAGGAAAAATTAAACTTATGATATTAAAAAAATTACTCAAGAATCATGGATCACTTTCTTCAATTCCACCGCCTCTCAAATAATTTACAAATTTTATTCATTTTTCAAATCGACTAAACCAACAAGGAGTATAGAATATTACAAAAATGAAAAATAAAATGGATGTCACCCCATCAATTTATTCTTCTATTTCCTTATTTCCAAATCTCTTCTTTCCACTCCTCTAGCATTTCTCTCCCAATATTTAAATGGGTTGCGGTGAATTGATTTCCTATGCAATATTTGAATCTGACTTGGCTTTTCTCTATGTGAAATAGAATCAATCCATGGGTTGCAATAGACACAGATACGCACTTCGAAGTTGAAAGTTCCCCACCGAGTGACTAACAGACGAATCCTAAAAGCTTTTAACACACTACATTCGTCACTTGCTATGCTCTACTAGGCGAAGAATTTCATGTGAGAGAATACAAGCATCGTTCTCCCATATTTCAGAATACAACTGGTATTTTCAAGAGACTACTTGTTCGTGAAAGAGAACACTTGTTTTATTCCAACAAATAGATACTCCGTTGTCTGATTTCCTCTTGCTAGTTTAAGCTAGAATATTCCTCATTTAATATTTTCTAACTGAATTCAATTGCATTTATAATTATATTGATCTCTTGGGTTCTCAGGATTTCATTAGATATGTTATTATTATATATTGTATAATAAGTTGTCAAGATAATCGGATCTTCTTCTTGATCCTCAATCATCTGATTGGTTGGCAGCTCTCGATCCTTTTCTATCCAGAGCTAGTTGTTTTAATTGAATATAGCTCTGGCCCCCTAGATCTCTGGTCATCTGTTTCAGTTACTGCAGCCGGGGTCTTCCGCGACCCCTTTGTCCGGTTATTGATCCTTCCGGATAAATACCTCATTATTCCAAAAATTAGGATTTAAAAATATTCTAGCTATATTGGTGTTCGTAATAAAAAATGAACTAACTGTATTGTTACTTAATATGCTTTCCTGGTTCATTCCATGATTCCATTGTTAATTACTTTCGGTGAGCTGAGTATCATGTTTGTCTTTAATCAAGAGGAAACCCTTGAAGTTCGTACTCTAATGTATAACTGGAAAATTTTAATTGGATTGAAAAGCTGGGGGAGGAAAATGGATTTTGGTATTGGCCTCTGAATATCTGTGTTCCCGAAATTCATCGCGTTGATCATCAGTCATTTTCATCTTCAATATTATTCATATTCATTTAATTATTCATCTTCCAATCATTCAAAAGTACCTTATCCATTCAGTTTACTTTGAAATAAGAGAAGAAAAGTGAAAAAGAATTTCGGCATAGAAAGTTACTAATTTTTCCGTTCATTTTTGAGGTCTTTGAATTTCGGCTAATAAGGAGGGAATCAGAGCCGTAGCTTGAATGAAATTGAACTCCACAAATTGAGCAGTGATATTTCCGTACTATTGAAACAGTTCTCTCATGTTGTCTCAATGATACTCTGAGTTATTTCGGAGTCATTTCCACTCCAGTTATTCCCATCGCATCGCATTCTCTGATTTGCATCACATGTTTCATTGAAAACTTCTGAACCAATTACGTACAAGCTCAAAAACAATAAAGCACGTGGAAGCATCCTGCTTGTTATAGATACGGATTCATTATGGAAACGCAATACAAAGTGAAACGATGCGCTAATTAGCAGAATTAGAGATAACGACTCCTCACTGATCCAATTATCTATATCTAATTATTAAAGAACGGTGCTTGTAGAAGAAGAAACCAGGAAATGGCGTCAGCGCTAGAGCCAGCACTCAGACTAGAAGGAGGAATTCCTGTTCAAAGCTTTTGCTCAGAAGGAGAAGTTATTTACATTTGTAGAACGAGGATAATCCGTATATTTCTGAGAAAGCTTATCCTTTGCGCTGACAGAAAGTGGCACTGAACGTCTTTTTCGCCACGCTTGCCCTATTCAACCCCCTCATACCTCTCATCTTCTTTCTTCCACAAGAAGTGGTGAATTTGAGCAGAGCACAATCTGTCTCTGTTCACGTCTTAAGGGACTTCTCACTGTCGGCTGAAATTGTTCGACTTGACGTAGTCTACCTTTTGGGGGCTTCCTTTTTGCGAGCTTCTCTCTGCACCAACATTTTGAATGCAAAGCGCC
Source organism: Laodelphax striatellus (assembly GCA_017141395.1). Classification (NCBI taxonomy): domain Eukaryota; kingdom Metazoa; phylum Arthropoda; class Insecta; order Hemiptera; family Delphacidae; genus Laodelphax; species Laodelphax striatellus. Next base: position 26,364,258 of record CM029531.1, read on the forward strand.
TCGGCTTTGCTCGGAATCAAAGTCTTATTCAACTGCAAAGCAGCGGCAGCCAACTTAGAAACACACGCATCCCTCATATTCTACGTTGAATGAATCATCGTCTCACAAGTGCAGAACTAGGGGCTTGGCTTTACAAGCTCAATCTTTCTTGCGAGTGTTGGTCGAAACTCTCTTCATTAGCACTTAACTCAGTTCCACAACTCAGCAATAACGTCCACATAATTCGGACCTCTCCAGTCTCTAGTCTAGCCAACTTCCGCATGCACTGAAAAACAGTCGAGAAACACAATTGTAAGAATCAGAAATTAATTTAGGCAGTAGTAATTATTGTATTTCAATACAATTCAATCAATTGAATAAAATTCTGATGTAATGATATAAGTTTGACACATTTTAATGTTATTATGTTGTTATAAGCTATTAATGTACTGGTTACTTGTCTCTTATCCATCGCACATTAGTTCTTCGAACAATCAATATTAACTTCTAGATATTCATTTACAGAACTAGTATATCCCAATAAGATATGAAGATTAATCCTAATATGGAAAATTAGTAATCTCAATGAGAGATTAGTAGCCTACCAAGTTCGTGGATCAATCCAAAGAGAAAACATTCCAATACAAGAAACTTCGAACCAAACAGTAAGCCTGTACAGTTGCTTTGTTTGAACTATGTTTAACTTAAGGAACTATAAACTTTGATCGAACTTGAGGAATATTGTCAATTGAACGTTTCAAAGCAAGTTTCAACTATCTTCTCGTTAGACTCAGTTTAAACGGAGATGGTGTATATAGGGCTACGTCTACACATGGCTCATTATCATTAAAATAATAAATTCAGAAAAGAATAGAGGACTATCCTAATCAACTATGTACTCCGTATAGTTCCTTCCAAAGCCAAGAGATGGCGCTGAGTTTATTTACATTCTTTCGCCTTTTTTAAAATCTTTCACCTTTTTCATTTGTACTTTTCCAAAGTACAAATGAAAACTGCATGTACCACTATTTTTCCTTTAGCGCTAACCAAACAGTCACAGTGACTGTCATCAGTTTGGTTCTACAAACTTATTTTAATATATACATTTCAGATATCTCATCTTTTGGAATTTCGCTTTTGGAATTAAGTCCTTAAAAAAGTGATACAATCGATAAGTTGACATAATCAACATGATATTCACAACATCGGATCATATTCAATTTTCAATCATCACATTAAATGAGCTGGAAAATAAACTTTCAAATACATCTACTTGAACATAGATAAGATTGCTGGATAAATAGAAAAACAATATTTCAAAAATAGGTACAACCTCATCATGTGTCGTACCGTAACTCGGCTAGTTCAATTCAACTTGTTGAGAGCTGAGAAGTGCTAATTCTCACGTTCGTCGCTAATTTACAAGGCCAATGAAAATGATGGAGTCCTCTCACTGCGCTGCTGCTATGAGTTTGGCAGTGATCCAGGAACACTTTACAACAATTAGAGCAAATTTCGATTTTCAGTTACGAACGCGAAACTCTCACCACTGAAGAGCTCTCACGTCCAATGATACATAGTGTCAACTTTCCCCAATTTCGGTGGAAATTTTTCTCTGTATACCTCATAAACTCTTGATATCCATGGCACTTGAACTCGATCGCTGAATTGAGAACGGCGAAATTCGTGTCACCGTTGATGCGTTGAAGCCTCTACTACTGATATAAAGTAATATTGGAAGCCTCTACTCTTCACTCCCCAGAATAAATTCAAAAGAGAATCAAAGCATGATTCCAAGTGGAGTAAACTAATCATTGAAGGTTGAAACTATTTGAGACTAGAGAAAGAAGTAGTTATTGTTCTTATATATAGGTGTGTGATCTTCAATTTCAAGTTTTTTAGTTCAATAAGCTTTTTTCAAAAATGATGCTTGTCAAAATGTGTTGTAGACTAAGGCTCCTTTCACACCATTGCGATCCGGGCCCGGATTGGCAGGATGAAAATACTTTGATTGATAAATTAATGATATGGTATTTAAACGCACCAGTGTAAATACACTCATTAAAATAATATATAAGTCATCCTATCCAATCCGGGTCCGGACTGCATTGGTGGAAAAGAATACTAATAGCACGATTTGTGCGTACACTTGTTAACGTAAATCAGGAAAACTTCCATGATATTCTTCTCGAAGTTCCTCTTCTATGAACTGGTATCAAAATTTGAAATTTTTATCTTGTAAGTTCAATCGAATACCTCAATTCATCTGTTTAGAACCCTTCTTAAATGTGATTAGCAGTCGGTAGTTTCAATAATACCACTTTTATTAACGTGAGTATTTTGAATTGTCTTGATCCTCCTTTGTTTCTCTGAAATAAATTACAATATAGCAGTATATTAATTATAGCAATCGATTTCAGTTCATGCAATATTCTGGATTTATTGGTCCTAGGCCAATAACGTATCTGCATGTAATAATTGAGGTTGAGATGAACGTACGTTTGAGTTGCAAAGCCGGTTTTCGAACAAATTTTCATAAACCTATTCTGGATATATGCGTTTAAATGGTATATGCCTGATGGTTGGTGGAGAGTGATGCGCCCTACAGGTGGATTATTAAACTCATTAAGTTTGTCCGCTCTCACAAAATTGAACTTATGGGAAAAACATTATGACAATAATTTCCTCTTCTCAAGAGCCCAGGATGATATTGCTGATAGTTTATACTTTACAAAATCTCTACTTCATCATTGCACTAGATGAATATCTATAGGACATTCAACGGTTGAGTGCGATTTAATGCATGTGGACTACATACCAAATGAGCTCAACCACAATAAACAGAGAGAGTAAGGTAGCATGTATTTTCGCAACGTGAACTTCCACAACACAGCAAAGTTCGTGGTTCACTCGTCTGACTTTCAACAATAACATGACTGTCTCTATTGAAACCCTGAGTAATCCATAGATATAAGTTCTTGTTTTCAGGCTTCACAGTCGAATATATACAATATAGCATTCCACGGCTTTCTTGTGTTGGAGTCAATATGGTAATGATTGTAGGTGAATCATAACTAAGAAAGAGAATACATAATAATTTGAGAAGTCATAAATTGATTTCTATAAAATATGTGCTGCTAGATAGATGATTGTCTCACTTGCTGTTCGCGCCTACAGTAGAAATGTCGAGGATGGAAATATCACTGGAATAGCAGCCGAGCAAAAAGTTGCATAAATTGGAGGACTGTGTCGCCGCAGAGGATTGAACGTTTATTATTTCCCCTCTCATCCTCAGGCTCACTTCTTGTCCGCTCTTCAGCCCTGAAGCAAATTAAGGAGAAATATCTTCCTCGCCTAAGCGACCCATCATTCTCCTCCCAGTGCTTGATCCCTTTCTTCGCCGGGTCTTCAGACGTTCCCCGTCTGCTATTGCGGCTCTATCTCCTTCTCGACTGTGTTTCATTTTCTCTGTTGCTCCCTAATATTTTGTGGCCGTCAACTTGATCCTCATGCATTTCCTCCCAGGCAGCCACGGATGAATTACTTTGAATGACAAAAAGAGATAAATGTATTGCTCGTAGTGGGCGTTGCGTGAGATGTGAATAATACAACAGGAACAGAATGAGATACGGTCATATATGAATAGCAAAAAGTACTTTTCGAAAATTGTTTATGAATAATTCAAATTAGAGCATGAGTGTCACGGGAACGAATGTCATCTCAATTAGAAAATCATTTACAATTATTTATTCGGAGTTAATTTTGCAAAGCTCATTTAGAAATGGATTTAATCTGATTGAATTTGAAATATTCATATTATACAGAGAAGATATTAAAACAGTAAAGTGCATTATCAGCGAAATTATGAGGGTTACAGGGTCACGAATTATCATGTTGGTCGAAATGACAAGAAACTAATACATATTCGGGATTTGACAAAATTTATTGCTTTTTCAATGGGGTTTCTTATAATAAGATAACAAGAGGACGATAAGATAACACATACTGCGAGTATTGTGACTGATCAAAGTGTAATTTTTTCACCCATTCGAATAACAAGATTCTTCGAAAAACTTTTTGTGAGTCTCCCATTGATCAGCTTGAAAGAAATCCAGAACTAGCATTGTTATACTCAACACAGTCAATGACTGTATTGTCTTTTGATGAATGATCGTATCAACCCCAATATTTATGATAGCTATCATTTTATGAATTCATCACCACCCTGGTGACGTGTTGAAGCCATGGGCCATCATTAGCAGCCAACTAAACATAACTTAGTGTAAGGTGCAGTGCAAGCCGGGTTTCTTGTGACCAATTATCTTGTGCTGGGGCAAACTTCTTGATTCTGTAGAGACTTGTTATAAGTTGTGAGACCATTCGCTAGTGGGTGACAACGGAGCGGAATCGAGCAACTATTGTTCATTAGCATAACGACCGTGATATTCAACCTACCCCCTCCCTGTCCATAACAACCCCCCTCGGTACACCGGCACAATACCGGTACTCGATGAACATTGAACAAGCTGAACGCCACTACCTTGTTAATTGAACTCACTCAACAATGTTGATACTACTTGGGATAGTGATCAAGCTCACTACTAACGCGGCTTGGCAGTATTGATCGTGCCCAATGCTTTGTTGATGCAGTTACTGATGACAAATGGATGCGAGTTCTGTTATCTATCAGGATGCGAAGGGTGTTTCAACGCAGTAGCCTATATCCGAAACGTATGTGGAGCAAATTTGATTCCATTATCATCAACTATTTCTCAATTAATTCCACTCTGTTTATAGTTCGGGCCTATTGCTTCCACTTGGAACGTTTTATAGGTGATTGTGGCCATAAAGTGACCCTCACGCAATCAATCAAGGATTTGAAAAGTTACAAACTCAGTCAGACTTGCGCAAAGGGTTCGGAAGAGTGCTGTACCCCGCTACTCCTCTGCTGAACAGTCACCTTTCGACCTGATGCATTACAATTGAAACGCCCACTTCGTGTGATGTTTAACACAATTTATTTATTGATACAAGTAGAAATCATTGAAATATGTTCTCTAAATAAACTTGTAACTGGGGTTCCAGCAAATATCTATCATTGTTGGTTTTTTAACCTGTAAGGAACTCTTAAAAGGTCATAATGAGCCTTACACATATTCAATCTGCATTCAATCTTGCTCAATCATACTCAATCTTATTTAATCATAATCAATCGTATTAATAAAATATGTAGTATACGATTCTACAAGTCAAAACAAAGAAAATGTCGTTATAAAATGCTGAATTTCTCCTTTTACTTGTAATCCGCCATTTTGTGTTTTAATATCATCATATCTCGTTGAAAAACAAGATTTTCTTATGAAATTTATGAGGGCTATAATTTAGTGGTTCACAAAATACATATATCAATAAATTTCAATATTTTTTTTCCAAAACGAGACAAACTTTTCAATTCGATTTACTGGAAATGTTGCTTTTACGATAAAACTTTCAAATACAAAATGTAAAATTTTATTCTGAACAAAATGATATAATTGTGAAGAATCAAATGATAAATAAGATAGCTTTGAAGATTACAACTTCTGTGTTTCTTCATTTCTTCAGCAGTGAACATATAAATGATGCAAAACATATGTTTGCTATCTTGAGCGTTCTCAAATTTACTACTGTATCATATTTTCGCATTCATGAAATTCATCAATTGGTTGTTCCATCCAATAATAAATTGGGAACGTTCAGTGACAAAGATAGCAAACATATGTTTTGCATTCATAAATTTATTCTCATGTCTCACTGCTGAAGAAATGAAGAAACACAGAAGTTGTAATCTTCAAATAGCATATCTCATTTATTTATTATCCGATTCTTTACAATTATATGCCATTTTGTTTAGAATAAAATTCTCTACATTTTTGTATTTGAAAGTTTTATCGTAAAAGCAACATTCCTCCAATAAAATCGAATTGAAAAGTTTAGTTTGGTCGCCATTTTGGAAAAAACAAATATTGAAATTTATTGATATATGTATTTTAGAACCACACCTTTAATTATAGCCCAAACCAAATTTCATAAGAAAAAACTTGTTTTTCAACGAGATATGATGAAAATATTAAAACACAAAATGGCGGATTACAAGTAACCTAAGGAGAAATCAGCATTTTGCCAACGACATTTTCTGTTTGTTTTGACTTGTAGAATACCGTGGTAGTACTGGCATCAGTATTTTTTGGGACACCCTGTATAATAATATTCAATGTTACTCATTACTCGATCTCTCAGCTCTCAGGTTGGTCCAAATGTGAACCTCCATTTGTGAGTACAGGAATCTGTACTCACATTTGTTGTTTGAGTGTGGTGTGGAGACATCGATGAACTCTTCCCGATTTTGAAAGCCTGAAACGGATTTATATGAGTGGTTTCTGTACCTCTCCCTGATCATTGTGGGCTGTTTTTATGGAAAGGTCAATTAATTTCTTGAGCTCCAATTTTCAAATGTCTGGAGAAAAATTCCGTATAAGAAACATGAATATAATATTGAAACTATCATTTTTTAAGATCAACGCTCTATAATAAATTGCAGTCTTCCAATTCTAAAAATAGGAGATAAAATAGCGAGTCTTGCTAATTTTCTAGACAGAGAAATTTTTTAATTTTTCAAAGTTTAAATCTCCAAAATTTGGAAAACTTAAAAATGGAGGACAGCTTCGTTGTCCAGGGAGGTTATTTTCTTGAGCTGAGGCTTAAAAGAAAACGAAACTAGTGTTTTTAAACGAATAACTTTTCAACTTATTGTACATTACTGTAAACCGTGCTCCTAATTTTTTTTTAAATTCAGTGAGTTTACTCTCTTATCTAGACTTCTGATATGAAGAGCATTGCTGGAAGTGGAGAATAATTGGATAATAACTTCTTTTTAATTCAGGGGAAGAATTCCATTACAAATAATAGAGAAAAATGAAGATTTATCGAACGTTTTGGTGTTGAAAATTTAATTGAAGAAGAGAATAAGAAGAATTATGGAGAGCGGATGATGAAAAGAAGATAACAAACGAAAAGAGATCTTCGATTTGTTGGACAGATATATTAGGGAATAAATAAGGTGAAATAAGAAAACAAAATAGATGATGCTATGCAGAATGAGTTAATCAAGCTTATAAGCAGAAGAATATACAAGCTAAATAGTACCAAATTAATAGGGCTAAAGTTTTAGAACACTTAGGGCCGGTTCATGAGCTCGGGATTTAGCCAAGTCCTAGACTAAAACGGTAGTCTAGGCTAAACGGTCCTAGACTATGGTGGCCACCATAGCATCGACAAACGTTAGCCTCAATACTAAGTACTAAGGGCTCTATGCTGCTAACCCAGTAACCTGTCGAGACGAACGTTTGTCGATGCTACGGTAGCCACCACTTTTAGTCTAGGACTCTGCTAAATCCCGAGCTCATGAACCGGCTCTAAATCTGTTTTCATGACATAGACATTTTTCTCCACGTTGGAGTGTTGGACGAAATATTGTATGAATACAGTTCCCGTTCAATATCGAAAAATACCAAGCATTTCGAACTGTGTCACCCTTTAAAATGAATGAATGCTGCATGAGCATTTTCCTGGACTCTATATATTTGTAACATACACATGGCACAAAGCGAGAACAGGGTGAGAATGAAATGAAGTTTCACCTCGGACTCCAAACAAAATCATATTTCACGGCTATACTTTGACGGTCGAGTCAATGAATCAAAACTGGGATTGAATTACAAATTTATGAAAGCTCAAGAGCGATCATTCAACTGGAGGAAATTTATCTTCAAACTGGAAATGTTGTCGCTTTATCGACTCAGTGTAGTAACAGAATAAATTCTGCTCTCTGTCTGAGCTCCATCATTCAACACTGCAAGAGTTTTCGGTTGGAAAGTTCATAAGAGTTCATCCACTATAATGCAGTTATGTTGATATTGTATAGATAATGAATAAACTTCAAACATTGTGCGAAATTGCAATGACTGTTATTCTTTTTCAAGAATTTTCCAAGGTCTTTGAAAAAACAGATACAACAGTGTATTTCTAACAGAAGTCATTCAAATGTAATCAAAGTCTCTAAATTTTTTCTCAAGTAATTCAATTGATGAATAATTCCTTCAATATTTCATCCAATAATTAGTGAAATAATCCAGTGATTTATTGAAATATAACTGATTCATAATAACAATGCTTTCAAATTGCCTTCCCATTTAATAACTACTTTAACTTCCTATTTCTAATAATAATTCGTAATAACAAAACCTTAGAAATTGGTTTTAATAGAGTTTGGGTTGTGGTTGATACCTTCATAATAATAAGTTCGGGTGAGAAGAATAGGAAATATCAATACTTGATTTTCATAATTTTTCCCAACTCCTCAGCTCTGCTATCATATCTATCAGAGGTGAAGCAAAGCTCAATATAGAAATGTATCATTGATCCTCGACTAGATATGAGGTATAAACAGGATTCGTTGAAGATCGAATAGAGCTGAAACAATACTTTGAAGATCGAATAGAGCTGAAACAATACTTTTGACAATATAATGAGTCTCATGATTCCTTTTGATGCAACAAATATGAATGAATAACAGAGATGGAGCTGTATGATAATGTTCTTTTCTGATTTTAAAATCTTCTCTTTCTGATTTTTAAAATATTTCAAATGAAGGTTTTGTTCACTATCGCTTATACATTCCTCATGATAGTGATAGTGATAGTCTTGGAACTATTCAACATTGGCTAAGTAAATTCTTACTCACTGAATACTCATGTACTTATGCTCTAAAGAATTATTACTATTACATATTTATTGAAATACCAAATGGATTTGTGGAGTTATGAAATAGGAAGAATGTTTACGGTAATGAAAAATGAAAGAATAATTCAAGTTACTTCGTGATCAGAATAAAACCAAATGAAACAACCTATTCATCTTCTAACAATATTTCAATTGAGATTGAATACGTTTCCTGAGGAAGAAATACTTTGGATGGAGAGCCTGTGCAAATAACGATTCATTCCCAATGTAAATAGTCATCGAACGGCGACAAAATATGAATATCCCAGGGGTGGCAAACTTCTAAATTAATTCCTGAATAAACAGACCCACATAAATAAGGATGGGGATGATACCGTCCGTAATAGATTTTTCTCTGTGCATTCCTCTTCTGGTAGCGTACACTTGAGTGAAGCTAGGAAGGATAATTTCTATCTACGTTTGGAGTGATATAATATAATAACACTCAGAAAATATTCATGGTAAATTAGAATATTAAATCGGAAGAAGACTTCTCATCTATGAAGAATAGCAGCGAAGAATAAGAACATGAATGGTGATACATCAGGAAAGTCTAATCAAAGTATGTAGTATAATAATATGTAGATTCAAGGGAGTCAATTAAGTGAATGAGATGTACGAATGATACTTGATAAAGAAACCAGCAATGGGGAAATTGATGATCTTGTTTGATAACTATATATATTGTTCGCTCATCAAGTATGTTCAAATGAGAAATCAACTTTCAAATCAATTTCTTTCATAGGTAAATGACTGTCTCAAGATTTCAATCGAGTTTCAAGTTGAAGAATTTGGAATTCGTGTCCACTCAAGAAAGGATTGATTAAGATTATTGGGTGTAAGTTTCAATAAAAATGCAATTTTAAGTGTTATTCAGGTATTTTATCCTTTTGTGTTTGATTTATTTATTTATTTAGCGTATGGCAGCACACAACACATGGCATATATATGCAACACATTTAAAATCACAAAATTCGTAAAAAAAAAAAAAAAGAGAAAACAATAGAAAATTTATAGCTAAAACGAATAAAAATATCTTAGTCACTTTTGACCTGGAAATTAAAGGCATGCTTCCAGGGTATTTAAGTAGGCTATTGATGCTGGTTTAGCCATCAGGAAATCTTCCTGTGCACCCGTGTATGCTGATCTGGGGCACTCCTCCACGATGTGTCTCACAGTCTGGACTGCTCCACACTCACAGAAAGGGGAGTCAGCCTTCCCCCACTTATGCATCAGATAGGCACATCTACCATGACGAGTCCGTACCCTATTTAATGCCGACCATGTTTTACGAGGCAAATCGAAGCCTGGGGGCCTTTTGGTTACAAATGGGATGTCAATGTTCTGCTTTGCTGACCACGCTTGTTGCCAGGCCTCAGTTAAACTGAAACCTGCATCTAAGGCTGTAATTGCCGTCCTGACCGGTGGCTTACGAGATTGCAGACGGCTCTGATTGGCATCTTGTATATCTTCATGTATTGGCAGGCTTCGATTTTCCTGTATCTTCTTGTACTCTCTAGTGAGGGCATTCATGCGTCGAAGATTTGGGGGTGGTATGTGACTCAACACCGGGAGCCATTCCACAGGGGTAGATTTTAGAACACCACCTATCATTCTCATTGAGTTATGTAGCTGAACATCAACCCTATGAACATGAGAGCTATTCATCCAGACTGGAGCACAGTACTCAGCAGCTGAAAAGACAAGACTCAGGGCTGTAGAGCGTAATGTAGAGGCTGAAGCTCCCCATGATGTTCCACAAAGTTTTTGCATAATATTGTTGCGGGTTTTTAGTTTTTCTGCTGTCTTTGTTAGGTGCTCTTTGAATGAAAGTGTCCTATCAAGTATCACACCCAAATATTTTGGAGCCTTATTGTGTTTAAGGCTTTTATTTTCAAATTGAATTCTAAGCTCTCTGTTAGCTTCTCTATTGTTCAGGTGGAAGCATGTAACTTCTGTTTTGCTGGCATTTGGTTGGAGACGCCATCTTCGAAAGTACCCACCCATCTCTCTCAAGTCATCTGTAAGAATTTTCTCTAACTCCTCAAATGACTTACACTGTGTTGATAATACCCAGTCATCAGCATAGCCATGTTTCCTAGACATGGTTTCTGGCATGTCAGCAATATACAGACTAAACAAGAGAGGGGCAAGAACTGAGCCCTGAGGCAGACCATTCTTGAGTTTTCTTTGTGAGCTTATATCAGATCCAATGATGACTTGGAAAGTTCTATCACTCAGCATATTATTCACAAGACGAGCTGTTATTTTGCACTTGATCACTTTTAGGAGCTTATAGATCATACCTTCTCTCCAAACAGTGTCATAAGCTGCTGATAAATCGATAAAGGCAGCAGATGTTTTTAGTTTCTTCTGGAAACCAGCTTCAATGCATGTTGTCAGTGATAGAACTTGATCAACACAGCTCCTGTCTGGTCTGAACCCAGCCTGCTCAACAGGTATGATTTCAAATATTTTCTGGCATACTCTATGATAGATTAGCCTCTCCAGTAGTTTATACACCACCGATAGTAATGCAATTGGTCTATAATTGTGTTTGATAATTCGCTTGAAATGTTTATCTAAGAACATGAGAATACATTATCGTTTGTCAAAAAAGGAATATGATCCGTAGCTATTCTAAGAACTCTGTATTGAATACAATAGATTGAGATGAACCCTCAGAAGTAGAAAAAGCATTCTCCCAACAAGAAATCGGAGATGAGAACTACTAGAATAACAGATATTCAAGTATACTCGCGTTGAGTGAGTAGGCCTATTACTGAAGTGTCCTACTTTTTCTCAGAGAAGGAATAGATATTGAATTCTGGGCTCAAGAGATCCAGAACGAACTCTGATGTGAAGTGTTGAAAATTCCATGCGTGGAAACCTACGCAAAGCCAAAGTAAAATGTGGTGGTTTTCTACACTTCAAGAAGAATAATATCTCTCGTCAAATAAAATTTCTTTGTTGTAGTATTTACTGCCGGAATCGTTTTTGTGACCCACAACACTGTATATTGAAAAAACCGGCGAACTGTTGAGCAAACGGAATCTCTGAAGAAAACTATATAAGGAGAGAAAGAGGTGTGCAAGAGGGAGAAAAAAGTCGCAATTTCACCATGCTCTTTTATTTATAACTTTTCTTTTCTGCCTCTTTGTGTGGAAATACGCTACACAGATTGTAAAACCGTTGAGACTGGAGTCCAATTTCAAATGAGTGTCTCAACAGCCTCAACACCTAATGAAATTGACCTTGTAACAATGGACAATATGTTACTTAAATATTTCATATTTGTTACAATATGAGTTGGAAATATTTAACCAATTTGATGGGGTGATTATTGAGAAGTTTTTCTTTGGGCTATTGAATGATGGCTATTGTACGATGGTTCCCAAAATTTCAACAGTAGGCCTTTAATTGGTTAAAATTTAGAATGATAGATTAATAGTGATGCTAAATCATGTTAAAATGTTAATTCTAATAAATGTTAAAATTAATTTGAAAAATCAAATTTGGTATGTTTTGAGGTTGAAGAGCTTCTTGAAAGTGTTAATTCTAATAAATGTTAAAATTAATTTGAAAAATCAAATTTGGTATGTTTTGAGGTTGAAGAGCTTCTTGAGAGTGTTAATTCTAATAAATATTAACATTAATTTGAAAAATCAATTTTGATATGTTGTGAGGTTGGAGAGCTTATTATAGGCCTATACTGTGACAACTTTAGAAGTTTGTAAAAGTTCAAGTCTATTTCTTGATAAAAACCTAATCTCTGGACATCACTAACGTTTTATCTAATAGTTGGATCTGATTCAATATTCCTATTCCTGTGAGAGGGAAGGGTTCTAAGACATACCACTGATCGAAGGAGATAGGGGAGGAGATAGCTGATGAAATTCTATGGCGATATTCCATTTTTTTCGCTGAGGTGTCATCTCCATCCTCGTCCGACTCGTAAATCTCTGTCACTTCTACCCTAGCAAAAATCGTCACTCCACGTGGAGTTAGTTCATGATGTGTGGATTTTCTCCCGGGTGGAAAAAACTTATTCTTGCTTTGACAACGGTACGTTACACTTAGGAATTAGGTCCGCGCATTGCATGAACAACTAGTATAGTCTTAAAGAAGAAATTTTATTCTCGAGTTAGGAAAGTTGAGAGTTGAAAAGTTGTATTCTTGTTGGGGACAAAACAATATCCGCTAACAAAACTTTGCTTTGGTGTTTTCTATAATGTCGAGCATGGATTAAATTTCTGGATCCATTGAAATCATTCTATATCCATCCAGTTTTTTCCTTGTTTGAAAATGATACTTGATCAAGTTTGTTAACGTTTTGTAAAAAAGGTTTTTTTTTCAGTGACTTGATAGTACAGGGAGGGGCGGAGGAATTTACTTATTTCAGATAATAGTCCTGAATCGATGGCTGCCTTTATGAGGGTTTGAGTCATGCCATCTGAAAGAGCGTAGTTATAATTTTTCATCCTTTGAAATGAATATAATTCCATTCCCAAATATTGACAGTGGTAGAGGATTTCAACTCTCGCTATTTCTCTGCTCAAGAAAACCACGATAGCAACAGCCATTGCTTCAGGACTACCGAGTGAAATATCTTAGTAAACGATAGAATTATTGAAAGCTGATTATATTATCATCCGTAATGTTAGCGGCTTTCTGTTGGTTCTTTTATTGATATGTTATAATCACATTAGTCAATTGTCTTTCAAGAGAAGTCACTGTAACGCATTTATATGAATGAAGTTGATAAGATAAGAACCAATTAGAACAAAACATTTGGAAAATTCAATCACCACATCATTACCGAAGTTCTCTAGTGCATAAGGCCTGATGAATCTGAGAATGAGGCCGAATAAGGGCTATCGTGATTTGTGAGCTGGGAGAGTATTGATTCTAATCGTAGAATTGATACCGGTAGAGCACCCTCAAATTAATTCCGAGACTCATAGGGTCTGTATAGACACCTCTGGGGTAGGCTTCCTGGTTTCTGGCCGCTCTGGTCGTATAGTTTAACAGACAAATAAGTGGTTCTCTCCCGCCGCAATTCTCTATTACCTTCTGTCGGGACCGGTAGGCTCGCTACCAAGATAAATATTTTACCCGGTCCTGTTACATCAATCACAGACTGTTCACTTTACGGATTAAGTCAACCTTTTTTTTGTGCTAAATTGAAAGACTAGAAGTTGTCAAAACTAAAATTTAAAAAAAATCGAGGTACCGGTTTCTTCCCTAAATAAACACGTATACTATTGATTGTTTCACTTGTCTCTAATTTGTTGCGACGCAAAGTCTTCTGAACCAGCACTTAAACTCATTGCTACTCATCAAACTGAAATTGTTACATCTTGGCATTGCATCACAATATAAATCCAGAAGCGGCGGAATTGAATAAATATAAAAGCAGCTCGAGTTTAGTGAGTGGATGCTGTGGAAGAGCACGTTCAAATGGTACTGCTCTAGATTTTCGGGTCGGGCTTGATAACGGAACGGAAACGTTTCCGTTTACGCATGGAATGCAGCAGTAGTCAAACAGAACTGTTGCGAGGATTAGGGCTCGTGATTGGACGGTTTTCAAAATGTTTGCACCCGTCCATGATATGATGTTTACGAGTTTAAAGCAAACAGCGGACTCACAACGGTGCAAGCTTTTATAATCCAAATGGTCGGCCCAAGGCAAGATAGAATCTCATGAACAAACAACCTTTTAGGTATAAACTGGCTTTCAGCAAGACATCATCTTTATCGTCTCACTCTGATTCAAAATTATTGGATATTCAGAAATCTATGTAAAATTTCAACCTATGGATAAGAATTATCAATTTTGTATACTCTGAATTGAAGTTCGATCTATGATCTACATGAAGGTCATCCGTGCTCTGCTATAAGGTCCAAAAGATCCCCTGGAAAAGATCCCATTTATTATTGAAAACAATCTATTTGTTCATCAACGGCTGGTAAGTTTTACCATTGAATATATATCCTTTGAGAAGGACACACGCCGTGTTAAAAATTCAGCCCAATTCGGCAGGTAGAAACGCTAGTTCTAAGCATTCAACGCGAGGCAGCGCTAGTAGTTCTTTCAATACCCTCTCACACGCAAAAAAGTGGTCTGAATTTTGGCCATAAGGTGTGTCCTTCTTAAAGGAATATATATTCAATGGTTTTACTTGAAAAAAGTCATGAAAATGAAAATCTAATCCACATAAACTGAACAGAGAGATCGGAAAACAATAGCTTATTGAAGGATTCTGTATGTGTATGTACATGTATTATGTTATAAGAATGATATTAATGAAAATATTCCATTAATATGTAATATTGATCTTCTATATGATAAAAATGGTCGATATATGGGATTGAAGTAGTTTTGGGCTATGCCTGTAATTTCTTTCCATATATTGTGCAGTATATTGTCAACAAAAGAATCTTGCTGTAACATCACCTTAAAAAATCTGGCAAAACACTTGAAAATTTAAAAACCCTAGATTTCTAGTACATAAATGCAGAAAACCCAGACTATTCAAATTTTATTTGAGATAGTTTCATTCATAACGAGTAGCTTCTGCAATCAAACTGTAGCTGGAAAGACCTTGCGATAAGAAGGTGGGAGTATCGTGATGATGGTGAAAGATACTGCCGAATGATTATAGGCAAGATATGATAGGTCTCAGTAATAGCATCGCCATAAAAATAAAAACACCAAGTACCATGCAGCGCAATAGACGCACTGAATTCAAAAACAACCCAGACAACGAGAAGCAATTCATTCTCTCACCACTATTTTCTTCTATTTTATACTTCTTTTTCAACAGTTTAGTAATTATTTTTTATGGAACGCTACATATCTTGGAATTGCCAACTCCTAACTAGGCTCTGCTCCAACACATAACCAACAATACTACCACTTCTTCTTCGAATAATAAATTGTAAAAGAAACTGATAATTACTGTTTTGTAGCACATTTTACACTTCCTTGTCTCAAAAAATACACAAATCAATTTCAATTCTAATGACACATCCAAATGCGTTTCTACACATTCCTATAATGCAGGGATTAGATGTATTGTGAATCTTGTCAGGGATTTTATTGCACAAATTGTCTTTAATTTTTTCACTGAGGCAAATGAACAGGTGGATGTAGACAATCGTTTGCGTGATTAAGATTTCAGATGTATTTGATTATTCACCAATCAATAATTGTTATGTTATTAATAATGTTATACAACCCCGCATAACAAAACCAATTGAGCTTCGCATAATTTATCATATGAATTTGAAACTTATGAATTTTTTCATTTCACTGAGAGTGAAGTACATATGAGTCTAGGATTTGTTCATACATTGTCACTGTGAATTCACCTGAAAGAATCAGAAGAATCTCAACTGTATAATCCAAGCAGATTGGATTAATTTTAGAAACTTCATACATTATAACCATTGTCGGGTAGCATGGTTCCGTCCCAACTGTTAATAATCTCTTGTGTAATTTCTTTAATTTGTTGACTGGAAGGAGAGACCAGGTAGAGGTCGACAATCGTTTGCATTATTAAGATTTTAAACGTACTTGATTATCCATCAATCACTCAGAGTAGCCTTTCAAATCTATAAGAAGTTCAACTTTAGTCGGTGAAACAAGATTCCTTTGTTCGCAGAACTGATTTAAATGAAAGAATCTAATGTATTCTAATCTCAATCATATTACCAGAAATAATACATTCATTTATTTGACTAGTCACAATTTTGTATCATTTTTTGAAAATATTCACACTTCTACTCTCAGTGATATTAAATAATATTCCACTGTTTACATGAAACAGTTAGAAAGATCATTTAATCACGCTTTATAATCACTTTTTCAAAGTGAAATCTTTTTTCTACAGAGTACTTTTGTTTCTCTCGAAGGCATTTCTGTTTGAACAGGTCTTCAAACAGAACCTGTTTAAAAAACTTGTAGCCTAAATTTCTTATTGTTAACATCTCCGCCGCCACTGGAAAATCTTAGAATTCAACAAAACATTACGAGTTTTTAACAAGCTTTTTTGTGCATTAGAGCAGGATAGGAGAATAGAGAAAGTATATCACCAACTTTTGAATTTTTTACACCAGAATCTAATTACCCAGTTTTGAATGAAAAAAGTTGCTGTTAGGAGAGTTCCTAAAGTTGTGTAATTAATTACAAAGTTGGGCATTTTCTATGGAGCTCTTTATTAGCTTCGACAATAACTCTTAAGAGAATAAGCACGGCGTTGGAAAATATAATTCAACAATCTGCACCTTTTCAAGAACAGATGAGAGCTCGGAGTTTTAAATTCTCTTCTAGCCCGAGTTGAATATGATTGCAGAATCAATTTGTATGGAAAACATTTGATTTTTGAAGGAAGTGATTACTCGAAATTAATAACACGAAGTTGAATTTTCTATAGCAAACCTGCCTATAAAGAAGAATAATAAATAAATCTTTTGTCGATTTCACCACATTGGATGAACGGAAATTCTTCTTCTTCTTTAGGTACCTTCTCCATCCCGGAGGTTGGCAATCATCATGGCAATTTTCTTTTTGTCTGATGAACGGAAATTAATCTTTATGAAAGAGATAAATCATGTAGAGATGAAAGTACAGTATTAAAATTCTGAGTTGTTTCAATGATGTAAATAAATTGATAGCTCCGTTCAATATACTACAAAAATAATAATAATAATTTTAAAAATCCCGAGGGATCAATGAATCAGATTGTCATTTCCGAATGAAATTTCATTGGTCATCCATGGTCATGATATTGGTATTGAACCCTGCTGATAGAATCAAATCTATTTCCTGTTCTGAAGCGAGTTGTCCTGATTCAAATCCATTGGAGCCTGCCATCCTAAACGCATTGTCTGATGAAAGTCCACTCACTTGCTGTCATTACTTTTTCACATCAAATAAAAGTTTCTCCTCTCCGACTGTACAAATTTCAGACTAGGAAGTGGAATACTTTAATTTGTTTCAAAATTTAATTCGTATGTTGATAGTGCCAAACATTCCTTGATGATAATCTTTTGACACATTGTTATATTACTGTTTAGTATTGTAATTCGGAGTTTTTATCATTGTACATGAAATTTTTTGGCAATATGATTCAATCCAATTCATACTTGGAAAGGGGATTCTAAGTGGGAAATGATAGTTCTCACAGGAAATTATCGGATCAAGAAGCATTAACATATTTATTTATTTATTTTTTTTGTTTAAATCAATTGATTTATTGTTTTGGCAGAGGTTGTTCAGCATTTCAATTTTCAATACAAGATTATAATATAATACAAGGAATTGGGAGTTCCCATTGAACTGCTGGAGAAAAGTATCGGATAATATGAAGGATGACTTAAAACCTTGGATAAAACCCTAGACTCTTTCTGAACTTTTACAATAATGTTTTATCCATATAATAAATTTCCAGTATAATCAATCATTATTGATAAGCTTGGCATTGTTCTCTGAAATTTCCATTTCTTGAGATAACCTCAACAGCAACAGCATTGATATTCAATGATTGCTGGGCTATTCGAATAACCTCAACTTCTAATATCATAACAACATTACAAGTATTCCTGTATCAGCATTCTCTCAAATTCCTCAATATCTTTTTTTTCATTTCCCTATATATTTGCAATTTATTATCAGCTTCTAATTTCTTCAACACCTAACCAAGATTTAAAAATTTTTCTTTTTTCTTTAATAATAATAATTAGATAATTCTTCTTCTGATTAGTCCACAAACTGCTGGCTTGGAGCAGTTTCAACATCGTTGAAAATTGTTATTGGAGGATAAAAAACTGCTGAAAAACAATAAATCAACAAACTGTAGTAGTCCAACTGCAGTAATAATGGTGAAAATCATTATTCAAATCACAATGGAACGTTGTCTAAACTGATATCAACTGACAGTGCCTTGTTGCTATCTACTCCGAAAATCCAGTCTCGTGAATGATGTTCCATTGGAAATGAATAATAGGGCTTCTATTGGATTCCATCAGAATATAGCACGTTGTTGTATGACATGCTTGACTATTGCTTGTACAGTGTATTGAAAATTATAGCATCCGCAAAATTTGATGCGAGATCTGTGATGAAAGATCCCGATTTAGAAAACTTTCAACCCAGTGCAGTGTTTTGGGAGATAAAAAACAGTGATGTCAAATTCTTTGACTTCTTACAGATTTATTTATTCCAATATCTCCTCAACCAAGCCTCTCTTCAAAATATTGTATGGTAAACAATATAAACCTTTGTGATGCTCGGTTGGATCGTATCCCACCCAAGGCGCCATTTGTCTTCGATTTGTGTGGGTGTGTGTGTGTTCGGTTGGGAAAACACCATAAACTTCGTGAGTGAGCTTCCTTCCACTCCAGCTCCAAACATGAGATTAAGCACAGACATTTTCAACAACACCCAATAATTGATGCCTCTCCTAAAAATTTTATTCAAGGAATATCTATCTATCTATCAGTTTATTCAAACAGTGACTTACCACGATATGTTCCTACCTTCTTATTAACTTGATCGATAACTATGTTTTTACACTCGTTGACTGCAGAATTACAAGCTCTGCAACTCCGATAGTGAGCATCACACAATATTTTAAATTGTTGCTACTTTTTTAATTTTGACAATTAGTACTACTCAGGTTATTATAATTATCTTGAACTCAAATTGAAGCCAACATTTGGCTCTTACTCTCTTTGGACTCACTCAACTTTGATTTACCACCAAAAATTGACAGTGTTTGACAGTTACTCGTATTCGACTTGGAATGGAAGAATAATTTCAATTCAGTTGAAATTCATAAGACAACTCATTTTAGAACCTCTATTTCTGCTTGGTAGTGATCATAACCTTATTTATATAGTTCGATCAGCACAGTCCTATGATAATATGAGCTTGTCAATCTTGTTTGTTGATTTTGTTTTTATTCAGCATATCTCATATTCAAGGAAAGTCTAATGTCGCTAATTAAGAGTCCGGAAAAGATGGAGATATTCAAGATTTTTTCAATCAGAAATGCCAGTACCATAAATAAATTATTAATAATATTGGTCAATACCGAATAAGTTGGTGCTTAAACTTGTTATCAACTATGATTATTTCAAGCAAACTGATTTTTTCAAACTGATATTCGATTCCAAATTATATATTATTATTTTTGGCTTTTCAGGATGAAAGTGGGCAATTTCCACCTTTACCAAAAGAAGAAATGACATTCTACCCTGCTTCTTCTGCCACATCCAGCACAACAACGTCTGGCAAACTCACAGGTAAATCTCACTGGCATATCTCACTCATATGAACAAATGTGATTGATAACTGCGGCTCGAGTTAAAGGTAAATATTAATCATTCATATGCCTACATCAGCTAATTTTCCAACCAAAATGACTATCATATATTGAATAAATCAATTCCAAGAGTAGGATGAATTCCAAAATCCAATGAACTCTCTGAGTTTGAATTCTTCTTCGTAATAACATCACGACCCATCATGTCTGACCCAATCTCAAAAGTGATTTTTCAATACATTTGTGTAATCATTTTACTGGACAGCGGCTTCACCTATAACATGATTTCATCTCATTCTCTCCTAGATTTTAAGAGAATATTACTTTCACATTTTAAATATACAGGAAAATCGTAACAGAATACGATATTCTTACACTTCTAGGTTTTATTGTAGAGAAAGATGCATTCTTATTCAATTCTAGGTTAGTGAAAAGTATAATCTGGAATAATAATATTGATCAGAATAAACAGTGATTAGTAGACATTCGTATTTTGAAAAGCTTAGGAATGTATTGTATACAGATGTCGTAGTTTGCAATAAACTTTATGTTGGTTCTCTGATCTTTGAACTCACGAGTATTTTGAATGAAATTCCGGAACCTGAATAATATAATCGAAACAGGGAGTTGAAAGAAATGGAATGAGATTACCTGGAATTTTTTGTAAATAGGAAAAGGTCCAATATTGTTCAGTAATGGCATTGGAGTTGAAGATGACATAGACAAAAACTTCAAGAATCCAGTTTGTGATAAACAAGTGAAGCCACATCTTCAACTGCTCATGGTGACTATCAAGATTACTCCTTCTCCTGATGTTACAATCCTGGTAATAACCGTTCTGATACTAGAAGGTTTCATGTTCTGTGAAGAACGGCTATCCGCTGACTCTGTCATCAAAAAGCAATATCACGAATTCATGTCGCACATATTGCATAAAGAATCACACATTTCAAGAATTACATTCTGTCTCTCATTTATGATCCCGTGAAAGAGAGTTTCAAGGTTCTTTGTTCCATCACTGAACTGAAGTTTTCAGAGTCGATCTCAGACTTTCAACTGCATTCACACTTTATATTCACCACTTGATAGATTAAATTCAATGTGACAACATTCTGAAATTATTCCTAATCGATTATGAAATTATATTTTTAAAAGGCAATTTTATACCGCTCCTTTCCTAACTTGATGAAACAGGAGACTGCTAGAAGCAGTGTTTCTAGCAGAAGAAGGAATGCTTCCTTTCGCATATCACGTGCAATGTACTCTGCTACTTCAACTCATGAGAGATTATACGATACGGGATCCCGGTTCACGGTGCAGTCATTCAGTCCACCACCACACATTTGTGGCTTTTATTGTAGCAGGAGCTTCTAATGAAGAAGCCAAACAAGCTGATAGATAAGGGAGGATTTCAATTGGCCTTCAATGTTTCTATCGCTTTTGAAGACCTCCCAGATGAGTTCTTGGAATAATCTGTTGTGTTCTCTGATTCATTGCAGAACATCAAAGTACTTGGTTTCCAGTAGTTGCGTTTCTCCGATATCTTCTTAAATTTTGTTGTACCGTTAATAATGAAAAGTTCACTTCCATGTATTTCTCGAATTTATCGGGCTTGCTAATGTGGATCCAACCTATGCCTGATAAACCCTGATAAGCCCAATAAATACTAATTACATAAAGGGTGGCCCATATAAAACCGGCCCGTGAGGTATTCTTCCTTATATCACCCGGGCCGGTTTTATATGGGCCATCCTGTAGTATTAGAAAAGTTGAATTAATTTATTGTTCAAATAATTACTTTTTGTGATAATATCGTTTGCATATAGGATTGGATTTTCGAATTCAACCAAGATGAAACCGACCCGAACATGACAAGGTTGTAGAAGCCTTCAAGGGGAAGTTTTTTTTTAACTTTTGTGAAGAATGTACCTTGAGAAAAGTTGCAAATTCAAAGTCAACTAAGAATATTGATCCAAGCTGCATAAGAAATGCAAAACTGCATTATCGGTTTTGTATACAAACTTGAGTTATGTAAAAACACACATCTGTAATAACTGATCATGATTAAATTACCATTCCGTGATGAATTAGGACAAAGTTAGATCGTAGAGCTACATATCAGGCAGGCTGATATTTTATTTATTCAATCAAAGATTTGTTAGCGTTAGGATTCAAGGCAGGGGAGATTTGAAATGTTTTTTAATATGAGCAAGATGAGGAGGTGGATTTTCCTGAATCGAGAAGAAAAATATTATCTTATTTTGCTCATTTTTTTTGCCTCAAGCAGCTCCCAGTCAGAGCTATCTAGCTGATAGTATAAGTATTTTATCTTTGTGACTGAATAGAACTTCAATCTTTTTAATGGATGTACCCTACTTCCATTGAACATGGCAAATAGTGTTCCACCAATCATAATAGTCGAAGTAAGGCTTTCGTTTTCATCACTGAGATATTGCTCATATGAATATTTTACAATGAATGAGAATCTTTCTTTACAACAGTTATTGAATACATGATGGGCGTCTCATTCAGAATGTTTCTGGAAAAATGACTTCCAATCTCGTCGATCAAACTCCTGTATATTTGTGTTCTTGAAACATTTCTGCAATTGAAGTATTGGGGAAAAGAGTGAGGCTAGTAAAAATGAGTTCGATATTGGAATAACTTGAAGGCTGACTTCTCATCTCTGCTACTGGCATTCCTCTCTCTGTAAAAACAAACTATTCCCAGTTTTTATGCGACAGCTGAGGATTTCCAGTGAGAGTACTGGTATGGACGCTTGTACTGTTTTGTTTTCCAGAGAGCATGATGCACGTCAACAGAGCACTTTAAAAATTTACAAAAGTTTATTAAAGTTGCAAGTTGTACACTGTGGAAGCGCAGAAATTTCATTCGGACACTAGAAAGAGAAGTGGCGTTCTGACCAAGAGCCAACGATAATTGGATTCCAGCACTCTACTCTCCATATTCCCGGCAATCATCAACAACATTGACATTCCTCATTCCATCTCATTTGCATCCATGAGCGGCGCTCACATGAATCATGTGTGCAGGTTTGAGGAAGTGCCATCCTCAATGCAAATTTATGTATTATTGTTCTATAGCTCTCAAGCTCTCAAGCAGCAACCTGTAATTCATTTATGCTTCTCTCCATTGTTAGAAAAGGGATCACCATAATTCTTCAAGTTTTCTTTCAAAATAAGCCTTCATCAGTCCACTTTGTCATAAATTCAAGATTTTTATCCATGAATTATTTGGAATGACAATCTCAAACTCAATATTATGACTAATGATGATGATTATGATAAAAAATCCTACTTATTAAGTTCAGGCAATGATCGAATTGAGAAATGAGAGTTGTAATACGTTACTGGAATTTATCATAAATATGGCCGGCTTATCAAGCTCTCAAGCTTTGAGGTAATCGGCTGTGTTGATAGTGGTTTTGAATTAGCGCCAAAGCATTGAGGATATTTTTAATTCGCTAGGAACAAAGAATAATCTAATTCTATTGTGAAATATTGTAGATTCAGGCTTCGAACAAATTATTTTTAACTGCAGGCTCACATCAACACACTAGTAACATTATCATTGTATAATCAAACTAATTTAGAGATGAATAAGAAGTTGAGATTGTTTAATTAATCATTAATTGCTATGTTATTATCAATTGTGTGGACCCTGCAGAACCTATGACTTCAGAACTAATTGGATGTTATTCTTATGTACAATGGAAAATTAGTTCAATGATTTCCATTTCTGGCCTACTTCTTCAACCATGCCATAATAATTCGTATTTTTCCTTCAAATTTACTTATACTTGGCATTATTTCCATTTGTGTTGAAAAATCAAATGTGAAGGGATGAATATCTAAACAATAGATTATAATCTATCACAACCGAACTGCATCAAGAGAGGGATTTAAAAATAGGTATTTAGCTCGAGCAACATTAATTCATATTAGAAGAGTGCAAAACAAAAAAACTAGATGAGCGTTGAGTTTTTAAAATTGCAGCTCCAATATGCTACCACTTCAAGATTCCAAATAGAAAACTCTCAGAACATACTCAGTTTATAATGTTAATTGAGTTTAATGCTAGCGGGAGATTATTAATGTACGATTTACCCTCCTCCCTTTTTTTATCCGGCTCTTTGCAATTCAAATTGCGTTACATTAGCTGGAGGTTGTAATGCCACTTAATCACCACAGACGTCCACCAGCATTGCAAAGCTGAGCTGAAAAAGAGGACGCTTTTTATAAACGCTGAATTCTTTATCCGCTGCACTGCGCCCCAGCCGGCTGGCAACTAGAATTGAGTAAAACGAAAATTTATAACTTGGAGAGCTGGCACTTCTATTGCACCTAGCAAAGCCGCTGGCCGGTCGCAGGTCCCGGCAGTGATGCGATGCGATGCTTTCCAGAACATTGTTCGCCCCCACTACTCACTCCTGTTAGCGCCGGAAACAGACGACGTGACGAAAAATAAAAGAAAGTGAATCTCATGGAGTTATTTGAACACCGAGAAAACTGTATATAAATCCTACAGGTTTTAGGCAAAAGCTTGTTGAAGTTGGATTCACACACAGAGAATAAATAATTGAAAAGCTTAAAACAAAGAGATGGTGCTTTTTCATAAAGCATAGATGAACTTGGCCTACTCTTTAGTCAAAAAGTTGGTTAATCATCAACCGCAATTTATTTCTTTCATTTCTTTCTCTCTCCACAATGGAAAATCTTCATTTCGATAAAACATTTAGATTGCTCAAATTCTGAAAATATTTCGCAATTACACTACATTAGCAGTATTTACTACCCCATTCGAAATGTTATAATCTTATACTTACGTGATAATAAAACCAGTCGCAATAATTATTATCATACACGGTGACGAACATTTGAAACGGGGAAGAAGAAGAAGAAGATAAAACATCAATTGGTGGTTTTAATTTGGTGGATACAATTTCAGGTTTCAGACTCCTAATTATTTTGATCTCCACATTAATAATTCTTCAAAATAGTAAAGGAGACATTATTCTCGTACTTCATGATTTTTGGATTTCGTTTCCAAAATAAATTTGTCATTGTACCATGTTCCTGGATCTTCTGTCAAAAACTGAATAGTTAAATCCAATGATACCTTCAGGATGATACTCTCTATGTTTTCAATGCGTAATCCTAACTTTTTGTACGACAAAACAATATTCAACTTACAAAAGCTTCTCTAGCGAGGCTTTTTCCAAGCAACAGTAGTTGCTCCAACCTACCTTCCCTGTTCAAACAACATTTATAACAAAAGTAATTCGTACCCACAGTACTGGTCGAGCTCCAGTAGGCCCACAGAAAATCTACCAGGACAGTCCAAACCAATTACTCCGCTAAGGAAATATAGTCTGAGGTTTCTGCCCATTGCCTCCCATGGGGAAGTAAGTCATGAACTGTTCGTAAGTCTAACAACATAAGTCGTTATCCCCCTTAAGACCATCGAGATTTACGGCGAAGCCCAAGTTTAATGATCTGCAGTGCACCGGCATCGTTCTGTTCGTTTCTAGCAGGTTTGTAGATGCATCTCTACATCATAATCTGTATCTTTGAGAAGCTATTCGACTGAAAGCCTCTCCTGTTTGACTAATTACGTGCTCATCAAACTGGGGCTTAACCTACTGGGCCTGTAAACGTAAAGTTCAGTACAAACATACTTACGATTGTATAAGTTTGTGCTCAGAGAGAAGTGATCGAAGTTTATTGATTCAAGTGAGGTTTTGGAGTTGATGCACTTATGCCGGTTCATTGAACGTTAGGTGAGAAATATAAAAGTCATTAAATTTATCTCGCTCAAGAAATTTTTTGTTCTCTCAGTTCCTAAGTAACATTCAAAATCAAACTGTGATAACATCTTCTAATACTGTGTATGGATTTGGAATTCAATCAATGTCAATCAGCAGACTTGTTACCTTAGTTGTATTCGGGAGCATGAGAATTATGAAAAATAATGTTGGAATCGTTAAATCGTTTCTTAGGTTTCTTAGTCCACCATCTTAGTTCAACTAAACGTAATTTGAACTTTAATAAAGTTGTAGTTGTGTAACTGGGCATCTACAGTTAAAATCAATTTTATCTTTCCGTTAAATTCAGGTTTAACGGCGATGGTGCATACGGGCTTTGATATGAGGTAAAACTGTTGCAACGGTCAGGCTTTCTTACCCTCTACATGACTTCACGTGACTTAGAGCAATCCAAATTATAAAAAATAAGTTGGACCTACGTGAAATAGCTTCTAAAAGTGAACTACTTCAGTGCACGAACGTAGCTATAGTGATTGTTGAAGGGGCACAAATAATTCATTACCATGTACTTTGAGTGCACTGTAGCCCATCAAATGGCCAAGCTGGAAAGTTAGTATTTGAAACATCCCGAACTAGAATCTGAAATAAGATACTACAGTCTCCTGAAGAAGTGAAAGTTGATTGTTGTGATGAGCATAAATACATGAAGGAGAGCATACATAAATTATGTCAACATAAACGTTCAAAATTGGATTCCACCAACCTCAATAGACTCAACGATTCAAAAATGTTGATGTTTAAAAATAAAGGAAATGGATTGATCGTAGTCCTAGAAGAAACTGCATTACTACTCAATAAGAGTAGATTACTTTTTTTAGTTTGGTGATCAAAAAGAACTACGGGTAATTTTCCAACTATCTAAGTGATCTGGAACCCACCATTATTTTTCTCTCGAAAAATAATTATTCTCTCGAAAAATAATTATTCTCTCGAAAAATAATTATTCTCTCGAAAAATAATTATTCTCATAAACTTCGCTTTAAAAAGAATACTTCAAAATTCCCATACTTGGTAATAATATTCTAATTACTTTTCCCTGTTTAAATAATCTTCATTCCTCTTCAATTGAAGGTACAATTGGGAAAAGAGTCACAAAAATCTAGTTGATGGAATAAGCTACATTTACTGTGTTTTGTCAATCATGGTAAGTTTCTGAAAGAAGCGAGTGTTGCGAGTTTTAGTGTTCAATTCACTGTCAGTTGCAACCATTTCCCCCCTGCTGACTCGGTTTTATTTACGAAGGAAATTTTCTCGGCGGGGTGGCTATCATTGTTTCAAGTTGCAGTAAACTGTCAACCCTTTTGTTTAAACTCTTCAAGCATAAAACAAAACGAATTGGTGGAGTTTCTACTGGAATTTTAAAAGAAATCCAGATGGATGAAAGTGACATCATATGAAATGATGAGTTTTTCAAATGTCAAAGTGTAAGGCAAAAAAAAACAATTTATTTATAATGAAAATAGTGATAGGGTAAGATTTTGTCAGTAAGATTCTGTAATCTAACCTCTTTAAACTGCTATACTTTACCACATACCTCACTGAATGTCTTGATCCTTGGATTTCACCGTATGTCTTGAACAAATTTCAAAGTGGAAGTGGAATATGAAATTTTGAAAATCAATTATTTCTG
Organism: Laodelphax striatellus; assembly: GCA_017141395.1. Taxonomy (NCBI): domain Eukaryota; kingdom Metazoa; phylum Arthropoda; class Insecta; order Hemiptera; family Delphacidae; genus Laodelphax; species Laodelphax striatellus. The sequence continues at coordinate 26,391,862 of CM029531.1, forward strand.
AACGGATTCGCTCACTCTGTAGTAGAAATATTGCTTTGCTTTATCAATGCTACTTGAATATGTAATGATACTTTAAATTATCTTCAAATACATGAAGAGAGCTCGATAATTTGTCTCCAGTAGAAATATTGTCATGTATCACGAAAATGTCTGTTACAATAAGTGATGCATTGCTTGATTAATTAAGTTTTAATCGAATCATCAGATAATGAAAAACGCTATCAATTAGGCATTTCTTATTGCTTTGTGAACAATGAACAATATATTCAATTATCTATGATTATTATAATCAATCTGGAGTGGTCCGTAGCCGAGGGCGATAAGCGCCTGTCTGATAATCCAAAGGTTCCGAGTTCGAATACAGTTGCCGGAACGGATTTTGCCAGAAACGGCCACTCCCGTCTTTCGGAGGAGACGAAAAGCCGTCGGTCCCGACTGCCTAAAAACAGTCGTCATCTCTCATTATCACCCCTCTCATTACCCACGCACAAGCCTAGAGCTCATGTGGGCATCACCCTCAAAAAAAAAAATATATATCCAGCTAAATATTTTAAATACTTATAATTATAATGGATATATTATTATACATATAGTATAGTAAAGCTTACATTATTTCACATATTGTACATATAATTATGTAGAATTGTGTATTATTATCTTCGATCCTATATTAACTGCCAACAAGGTGAATTTTTGGGCTTTGAGTTGGAAAATTCTCGTTTAAAAATTGTCAATTTGATTCAAATATAATCAAATCACTGTCTTGAAATCTCAATCCATAAGCTCCTGTGATAAAACTTCTATTGAGACATCTTCGTGGAATCGTGAACGCCACCAACGAAATATATACTCAAATAAAAGCTCTAAAACGCAATATCAAGAAGAGAACGTCTATATAAAAGATGTCACGATAGGATTCTTTTTTTTCTGTAATCCACTCAGTGCACTGGCAGGCTTTCGACGGTGGATTGAAGCTTTTTCTATGCTCTGATGTCGTTTATCCGGTCATTCAATGGGAATTTTCTCTGAAAGGAAAGATGACAGCTCAGCAAGAGGGTAGAAATGAAAACCCATCTCGAACTAAGGATAAATATATTTTTCAATGCTCGTGAAACAATTCTACTTGGGTTCCATCACATCGCAAAGAGAAAATATGTCGCTCTGTAAATACATCATTCAAATTTGATATCTCATTAATGAAGATTGATGATCACTGATAAATCTGTAACATTATTCAAGCTATGTGCGTGAACTGTTGAGTACTTTATGAATATTTCATTATTCTCGTAGGATGATCGATTTAACTTTTTAGCCAAATTATTTTTTACGATTCTCTATTGTCAATGTGGTTGAAAGAGTCCAGATTTCAAATAATCCTCATGTACTTCAACTTCAACTTCATGTGGTAATTTTTCTCCTTGATTGTAGGAGAACCTGTTCCAATATTGCTGAACTATTTTTTCAGCAATATATGCTGCAATTATATATAATAAGCGGCTACAGTTCTCCGTTTTACACAATACAGAAAAAGGTTATCACTTTAGCAATATTACGTTAGCAAGGTTAAAAAGGTTAGCAATTTTGTACCAACGTGAAATGTTAATGATCATCAAAGCACAATAATGAATAATGCTGATAAACTATTAATACTTCGAATCATTTATGAGCAAATAACAAACAACTGAATAAAAAAGCACATAGAGTTCGATGTTTTTCTTGGAAATATTGGACTGCTGAAAGCAGCTTAGCGTTTCCACTCTATAAAATGTGGTTTTCTTTCGATCGGGCTCTAAATCTTGTTCGGTCCTTCAACTGCAGATTCACTTGCGCTGTAATAGCCAATGAGAGCCTGCACCAATTGATCCACTGCGCAACAAGGCACCAAAAATGTCTGCACACTCTTATCGACTCTTCGCTCTCCATTTACGTCTCTTGAATTATTTCAGACCCATTTCTCTCTCTTACATGAGCTCAACCTCAAGCCTGAACCAAAGCATGAGCTGCTTAAAAGTTGATGAATTCATGACCTTATCGAAATGAATATGTTTGGATGGGAAGAGAAGATGGATGCCACCAATGGATGCTTTGGCAATGAATGTCGTATTTTAGATTATAATTTTCATAAAAGCATGATGTCTTTGAAGAAAAGATTGAAAATATCAAAATGGGAATATTAAAAAAAGAGAGGCTTCTCATAATGAGAAGCTTGACTGGAAGTATTTTTTTACAAAGATAAGGGAGATGAAGGATACATATTGTTTTTAATATTTAAAAAATCTGAAGTCATAATGTTTTGAACTGTTCAAGTTTCAAGTAAATTATTCGAGAAATCGACTGGAATATGTTACGAGTACCTACTACTTCAAATTCTATTTTCAAGCTTTGTTTAGTTGATTTCCTATCCTTCTGAATCGGTTTTCGGGAAATGGAGAACCGAGAGCTATTGAGACTCGTCTAAGGGCTCCCATTCTAACTACAGGCCAGGACTGTGGAAGTACCAGCCTGCAGTTAGAACTGTGAGTGCCTGGGGTGTCCGGCAGGCGAAACTTCGGACTGTCAACTGTCACTCGTTGTAATAGTTCAACGATCTGACTGCAGGCAGCAATGCTAGGTAGTGGAGTGGACTGCAGTCCAAACTGTTGTAAAGGGGTTTCAGCAGTCTGAGAAAGAATTTCCCTCTTTTGCAATGTAGAAAACCCATGAATTCCCAATGAATTTCCATGAAACCAATGAATTCCTTTTCTCATTTGATTCAATGATAACATAGCTTGAATTTTTTTAAGACAGAAATGCATTTTCTAGCTATAAAATCATCTATTGAATCTGGATACATCACAGGATACATGTTTACACTTCGTTTAAACAATGTATCATACAAGTTTCTTATCCTTTCTCCACAACCCTTCTTGTTTCAAATTTGTTCTCCCCCCCTTTAAAAAATCATGAATACTTGCCTTTTAGACATGTAAGTTGTATAAATCATATTGCTATAATGCATCTTTGTTGAGGTGGAAAGTATCTCTTATATCACGTTTCATTGTTCCAATGTATTGGAGCCTTACTTACTTACTTGTTACTTGTTCCGTCTTCTCTGCAATCACTGCATTGACTTAAATCACTGCAATCACTTAATAACATGGATCAAAATATTATTCTTCAGGATGCGTGGACCTGATAAGATGCAGACAGAGATGGATCGTGGCAGCTGCAGTGCTGCTGGCGGCAGCTGCTGGTGTGGCTGTGCCCTTGGCTCTGCAGCTGAAAGCAGAGGCGCCCTTCCAAGAAAGACTGCACATGGCAGCCACCCTTCTCCAAGAAACACCACTAATAGATGGGTGAGTCGCCTGCATGAGAAACCTCAATTTCGATGAGTGATTTCATAAAGTGATCCATTATAAGAGTTTACTTGAATCTAAAGTTCAATTATATTCTAATAATTCAAGTTAGATGGGAGGTTACTGAGTTTGAAAATTACGGAGAACTGTAATTTACTTGATTAAGTTTTTTTTCAACTAATTTGAATGAAATATACATTTTCAAGTGAAAAAGTACTCTCGTTTTTCGAACGACAATTATTGTTTCGTGCTGGTTTTTTCACATTTACAAGCAGTTCATTAACTGAATTTTCAAATCTTTTTTTTATAAACATTTTGAATGAGATATTGTTTTCTATGATCCATTATGACTGGAAAATTCAATAACTCTGTCTTGGAATGATGAAAATTAGTTGAGGTAAGTTGGAAAACAATAGAAAATCATCATGAAAGAAAGGCCTAAATTTCAATTCAATGCATGATATGCCATAATATTCATTTGATGAGATAAGAACTTCATCGTGAACTTAAACTGTGGTCGAAGGATTGAAGTAGGATGAACCACTACCTCGTTGTTACAGTGACATAATATATTAGTGACTTCATATACGACAATACTAGTACTGATTACTACAATCAATTGAATATTTATTTCTGAAAATGGAGATAGGAATTTGGTTGATTCAACGAGCAGAAGATAGGAGAATCAAGTTCGATGGACCAGTAACGACACGCGATAAGTTGGCTCATCTCTTTGAATAGACTAAGATGGGCGTGAACACTGCCTTGTATTCCGTGCACCTTCAATGGGGTTGGATAACAATCCTTAATTGATTGCATGACCAAGTTATATTTCCGGTCAGCGACCGCATAATACGCTTAGCCCACAAAGGCCTCCCTCGGTTACCTTCACCTCCGCCAATCTCCTGAGAGAATCTCAGGTGGTCGACGAAAATGCCCACTCACTTGAAAATCATGTAATAGCATAAGAGTAATGGGTACGACATGAAAAAAGGAGGAAGATAATTTGACATGTTTGTCGGAGAATGCTTTTCCATTGTACCTAAACGATAAAGGAGGGGAAATTGCGAAAAGGTTTCTCCCCACTAGCGGCTGCCATCTCTGTGGAATTTTCCAAAAGATTTTCAACAGCTCAGTGAACTGGAAACTATTCATCTTGAAGGAAAAATAGTGTGGTAGAGTAAGGATCGAACTCTATCAAAACAAAGCAATAAATCAAAGGAGCTATCGCAAACCTATAACCGGAAGCACTCATTTCCCCCGTGAAGACATAATATCTGGGAAAGATTTTTCATATCACTGCAACCCCAATTCCAGATTCGCACTGGGAAATGAAATTCTTGACATTTTCTGCCAAACAAACTGTAGTTTTTTCTACCAACAGTGATCCCCAAACAAGCCATATAGGTCTAGTTCTAGGCCAAATCCCGGTCCAGACTCTCAAATTCATCATCAGACTTTTGTCGTCATGCAAATCGTAGCGTGTGTACGGTACGGTGAATCTCAGATGAGCTTTGAACGATTTTTGAACTATTTACAAAGGAGTGACAATAAGTTTGAACGTCTAAACCAGGCTTCAGGCCCTATAGGTTTGTATATTTGTAATGGAAAGAATGAAAATGGGAGATGAATGTACCTACAGTTTAAGGTGGTCTTCGAACCACCAGGAAGTGATTTAAAACATCATAAGTTAGTGATGATATCGTTCTGTACAGTAGGAGTAGGCTGCAAGAACCGTAGTAAGTTACTAGTTCCATAAAATTCTAAAAAAATTCTTCGGTAGGAGAATTTAGTAGTGTAGTGTTATAGAATGTAGTAGTGTTTCTTAAGGTTAATAAAATGACCAACAAGTGACGGTAAGATGCTGCCAGACTAGAAACGACACCAGCATTAAAAACTAGATGTTTGTCCCGCTGTCAACATAATACCTTTACAGTGCACCCTCCAAAGAGGCTACAACAGCTAGCCTCCAACAGGCTACATAATATGGCTTCGTGATAGTGCCGGTATCTAATCGCAAGATTAGATAACAAACGTGCACCGGATATTCCCATTGTATGGATGACCACTTTCAGTTCAAGGTCTTTTTCCGCTGAATAACATTCATTCATGAGAATTAAAATCGCTTCCTGATGGTTTGGAACCCACCTAAAGCTGTAGGTCCATTAATTTCTCATCTTCATCCTTCCCATTACCAACGCACAAGCCAAGAGCCTATGTTGTTTCACCAAAGCAGAAAAGAAATCGCATTTGCTGACTCTGCAATAACTCAGAAATAATTAATTTACAACAGCTATTCGAACATTACATGAAAATACATCATAGGTCGGTGTTTAATACTCTGCCTTATCTGAAAGTTTGTTCACTTTTGTAAATTAGAAAATCAAACGGAAATATACAGAAGATACAATAATAATCACTTATGATATAGGTCAAGTTTGTTCATGACTTGTATTTCTCTCTAATGCTACCTGTACGGTAAGAGTAGATCATTTTTCTGAAATAATAATTAAGCAGGATGAGAAATTCACCTATTTGAATTTCAGATAACCGGAGCGAGAACAATAATAATTATTGTGGAAGAGACAAAAATTTTGTGAATAGTGGACCAACACAAAATAGTTCAACACTACACAGTTTTTTCTTAGTAAATAATACTTTTCTCATAAGCATTGCAGTAAACATTGAAATAACAATTATACTTTTAAGAGCTGTGAAAGGATTGGTTTTCATGAACAGTAGCAGGTGATTCCACAGAAGAACAATTCGAGTCGTTGCCAATTTATCGTAGCAGGTTGAGAGAAGCGACACGAGAGAAAAGCTTCCTGTACTTTCTATTTCTTCTCTCGGCTATCCACTTTGGGATCGTAAGTTGCTTGAAAGAAAGTAATTGAACGGCTACTAGTTCTCTGTTTATTCGATGCATCCCATTCTCCTACAATATTTATCAATGATTACGGAGTACCTGCAATAATCGCTGCAATAAATTTTCGCAAAATTCGCTTTACAGATTTTCTAAGACGTTCAACTCAAATACAATTCGAAGAGGACTATTGAGGCCCTTATTCCCATCTTCGTTCAAACTAAATTCAACGAAACTATTGTTTGAACTTCGTTTAAACTGACATTAGTTGAATTTAGTTTGAACTATAATGGAGCACACGGGCCTAAGAAGAAGTTTCAGTAATTTGAATTAATTATTCCCAACATCTATGTGAAAAAAGCATGATTTCGAATTGATGCATATACGAGTGACTAGCTCCAGCAAAAATCCCTAACTGTATTATTTTAATTATTAGAGTAGAATTTTCCTAGAATGGCGGCTGAATTACAGTCTTCATCTTTTAAACACCATTTATTTGAATGAATACGTTTATTTATCTCAAATCGTTGAATACCTTTCTTTATCTTGAACTCAGGCTCCCATCATTTCCTTTTTCTACTCTTTTTCTTCTTTTGAATTGAATTGAATTGAATTGAATTGAATTGAATTGAATTGAATTGAATTGAATTGAATTCAATTTCTTCTTCTTCTTTATGGTTCACCCGCACTATGCTCGTTTAATTCAGGTGAAATTCAGCAGCCATCCTGAAAAACCTACCCTTTCAACATTACTATTATAGAAAAGAATTTTTTCTCACATAGTTCTCCCAATAAACATTTTCTAGTCGAAATTTCATCACTCTTCCAACCAATAGCTAACTAATAATTAAAGGGAACTCTTTGGTAAAATGATCGTAAAACACCTCGATTTGAGCGTTTATGGTCGTCCCATGCCAATTTCCATGTGTAAGAGCTCTTCCATTAAGGAAGAATATATTTTACCAAGTAGTGGTGGTAATGTTCTCATGGGAGATAGTGATAAAGCATTGCATGCGAGCAAAGGGTCATCATGGATAGTTGGTTGCTACAATACAGCTACACCGCCATTTTCTTCTTTTGTGGGAAAACGAGGGAGCCTTACTTGTGTGGGAAGGGTTTCTCTGTGGTGGTCTTCCAGCTTCCAAACAGTATTTATATATTGTTTTTTGTTTTTCTATTTTCCGAACTTAAGTGCTGAAAGGGAATTTATTGACTCAATTCAACACACCAGAGCCATCCAACCTAGAATTGGCTAGGACTGATACCTTCAATCAATTGAGAAGCCATCTGATGCCTTCAGTCAATGAAAAACTTTTTTGCTAGGGATGATGCCCACATAAGCTCTAGGCTTGTGCGTGGGTAATGGGAAGGATGATGATGAGAGATGAATGGACCTACAACTCTAGGTGGGTTCCGAACGTATTAGAATTAGAGTATAGAATAAATAATTCATTCATTTGCAAAAACAAAGTACAATTGAAGATATATTTATCTTAAATCGTTCAATACCGATGCACACACAAGGTGCGTGAAATGGGAAGGATGATGATGATTATGATGAGAGATGAATGAACCTGCAGCTTTAGGTGGGTTCCAAACCACTGGGAAGCGATTTTGAAGTTTATAAATTGTATTAAGAGAATCCGGTGAACATTTCTTTTTCTTCTTTTTCTCTCCTCTATTTCTTCTTATTTTTCTAATTCTTCTCCTTCGTCCTCTTCTTTTTCCAATTCTTCTTCTTCTCCTTCTTCATGAATTTACTCTTTTGTACACTATTATGGGTATTCCGTTTTAATCCATTTTGCTACTTAGCCAATAATGTATCAATGTTTTACGTTTGTTCACATTCGAAACCTTGTAATAAGATAGTACATAAAATAGAATTATGTGAGCCGTGACTTATCAGTGATGGTTTAGCTGGTATCCTGGCAGGGAGTTTGAAACAGAGGCAGGCATCGCGATGCTGATGCGTCAGCGCCCAAACACTTGGAGTCGATACATTTGGGTCTGAGCCAAAGCCAAACGTAACTGGCTCCCCTTCCCTATTTCAACTCAGATTTATATTGCTGAGGAAATCTTAGTTAAGATCTGAATCCATCTTTCTCACCGCGCAGTACGCGATACATGACCCTGGGGGGTTCATCGTCACACCGAGTCATTCCTCACAAGCTTCCTTCCACTCTCACCTCTCACACTTCGTTAGCTTTTCCGCTTAGCTCAGTCTGTCTTTTTTCTATTTGGCCACCTGGAACGTAAAAACAGAAGCCGAGAAGCGGGATTGAAAGTGATGGAAGGTTTCTCTTATCTTTCTCTTTCTTGCTCCTTCTTTTTCTAAAGACATTTAATGTGAGATCAAAACATCATTCGGGAATATTCGAGGGAGTGAGCTTTGAACCCGAGCTATGAAAAATAATAAAAGATCAAATTATCAGAATAGCTTTAACCGAGCTTTGTTGGATTTCATCAGTAGGCTGATTTCATTTGGCATTTAGAAATATCTTCTTGTTGATGGTTCAATACTATTCGGGTACAAGAAACCAGCTCTACAAAATACTATTCACATTCAAGTTATTATTGAATTATTCAAGAAGCTTAACCAAGATTTTTTGGATTCTGTCAGTAGGCTGATTTCACTTAGCATTTAGACATATCTTCTTGTTGATGGTTCAATTACTATTCAGGTACAAAAAACTAGCTCTATACAAAATTCTGCTGACTTTCAAGTTATTTGCCACATTATCGTTGAAGAATCAACATTAATACAAGTGCTATCAACATCAACATTTGCTAACGGCCATTCATATCTCAGCATTCAAGTTTTACGATATTCATTTGACAATGTTTGCTCAGGACTAGGTTTAATGATCAGTTTCTTGATATTTCATTGCGCCTTAACAGTCCCAAAAATACTAAATGCTTAGTATCAGATGGATACAATATAATTGGGAAAGCCGAGAAAGACTTACTACATATTGTGGGAATTGGAGATCCAACAAATTTTATTGAGTGTACGAGAGACTATTCAGAGACTTCCATTTATTCAACTTTATCATGAAAATATTCAGTGACAATAAACAGTAAAGTAAATCTCTCAATATATAAAATGAATTGTAACAATCAGAGAAAGAGCTCCACTATTTTATAGATTTAGGTATTGAATACTGTCATTCACAATCAGGTCACATCACTATTTATGGATTATAATACATTATTATTAATATGAACTTGCCATATTGTTCCACTTGGTTTCGGTAAAACGGACTTATTTGGAAAAGTTTTCAATCCTTCAAACCTGCATCCATTTATACCGTATGTGCTATGCTCATTTTGAATTCAAGCGATGTTCCAAATAAATCCACATCGATAGAACTCGGAATATCACAGACAGTTTACGGATGTTATAATCGTAGTGCATTCAAGCAGGGGTGAAGGGCTTAGATTGTCCAGAGTCAGACCACAGTGCCAAATTAGCTGGTTTCCCGGTATGCATTCAGTATTAATGAAATCATTTATGGGTGGTCACACAGCAGCTGCTGTCATCTATGGAATGAACCATTGTTTATTCTCATGCCAGGCGTGCGAGCAACAATCTGTTACAATGGACCACTGCACACTTCTAGCAGCAACGGCCAAATTGGTCTTTCCTGTATCTGTACCGTATGCATCCAATCCAAGAGCTCATCATCAATTCCATGATTAGAGATGTAATGAATTATTACGAATTTTATTATTGTCACATCAAGATTTGACATGTGATTTGTCGAACGTTATAAAATAATAATTATCTTATCAAACATTAATTTTAATTATTATTTTCATGAGAAATGTTTAATACTTGAGCTAGGAGGACCCTGGGATATTGCACGTTCAATTGAATTCACTCTTACACAAATGACCAATACAAGTACAGTATTGTAAAAAGTGGATTTGCTCCAAACACTGGATAACGTCTTCTTCTAATCCTTATTAAGTATGAGGAGTCACCACGCATGTAAAGAGAAGGTGCTGCGAAAAAAATTAAACTTCAAACTTCAACTTTGGAGAATTGAAAGAGAACTTCCAACTTTGACAAAATGAAGAAGTTATTCGAAGTCAACTGCATTCTCAGCATCACAAGCATTTTCGAATGGTTGTTGGTGAAACAGTGTTAATTGTAAAGTACCAACTATTGGCCTAGATTCCTCCCTGAAAATTGCGATGGACATTCTAGCAACTGCAATAAAAGTCATTGAGAGCTGTAACCAATCAACAATGGTATTTCTAGTGAGGCATTTGTCGCTATCTATGCCAAGTCGCAATGAGGCTAATGTATCGTATCACGCACGTTACAGTCACTAAGGTTTGCTCTTTAAAAATTTATCGCTTCTTAGTATTGCTACATTAGAGTTAATATCTATTGTGCAACCACGTTGATGTTATGAGGGGACAATTCGGGAAATTTGTAGCTACTCCCTACATTCACTACCCGTTATCAATGGGAATTCATTATAATAAAATACTGGTATACTGAGAAAAGTGTGCCAAAATGTTATTGATTTCTTATTTTCTTCTATGTAGGCTTAGTAAGGACCGCATCAATACACATAATTTTCGCCCTTTTTTCTCCAGTACTCCTTTATCCTGACCCCCAGAGCGACACGCTTTTCTTCAGGCCAAGTTTCAATTGTTGGTTCCTCCGTAAAAGAATCTTCTGACCCGATTTCCAGTTCCGTTTCGGAAATCGCCTTGTACAGTATAAAACCTATTCCATACATGTCTGTCATTTTCTGTACAAATCAGCCACGTTTGGAATCTTCTATGTTCATTTTATTGGTGATAGGTTAAGTTTACATCAATCCGTTCCCAAAAAACTAGTCATGGGGAACTATTGTTGTTTCTTCGATAGTTTCCGGGATTCTCACATATGTCTCTCATTGCATTTGAAAATGTAATTTCCCTTTAATTTCTATGTTAAACTCCATTTCCCTTCTTTTATATTGCGTCTATAATCTTCATTTCCCTTCTTCAATTCAAATATTGAAGGAAGTGATACAAAATTGTCAACGATGTACAAAAATATACCAGATATAGTGCAAAATGGATTTGGACTACATAAATTGAACTACCACTAATTAATTGGGAGATACCTTTATCATTTCAAGCCTTTTTCACAATTGCGAAAATATTAGAAATAAAATCCAATCTATTTTCAGTTTTAGTTCAGTTTTCAGTGATTACTAGATTCATGAGAAATTCTCATTTTAATCAAAAACATCAGTTAATTCAGAAGAATGAATAGTATTCAACTTCATCTTTGAACTTTGTTGTTTTTCATGCACTCACTGATAAATTCTCACTTCATGATCAAAAAGCTCAAACAGATCTCCATTCTCCAACAATTTCATACTGTGATATTCATGTTTCTTGACAGCAATATTAGTTTTTAACTAAGAAGACAGGAGTTTGGGCAGCAGCTGCTACTAATTTACTCGTATTACAATATTCAAGGATCAAGGGAGACAAACTGTAATAAAAGTGTCCTTTGAATGGCTATTGTCAAAGTTTCAGCAATTTCAATTTAATTTCTTCATCCCTCCGATTATAATAATGATCAAAACTCAGCAGACCTTCATTTAAACTCCAATGTTTTACACTTTTTATTGTTGAATGAGAATTATTTTAATGAACTTCTGATAAATAAGGGATATTTTTCTTCTTATTGTTGTTTGGGTTATTGATTGTTTATTAAAACTGTTCTACATCTATCGACTCCAGACAGATAAGACAAGTAGCTCGTCATAATTACTCTTCAATAAAATTTGAGTGATAATATTATGTATAATTTAAAATAAATGTAAATATTTCTTATCTGCCAGTAACTAATTGATCACGGCGATATGGTCATGCAAAGTATAAGCCTATTCAAAATATTAGGTTGTACTGGGACTGGCTGTTTACCAATGTGTCTGTCTTATCTGGTGTGGTTAGAAGAAAAATGCGGTTCTAATGTTCAATTTCATGCTAGTAAGAGAAAATGGCCGTATAGAGAGTATTAGATTTAATCCGAAACTACTTATACATACAACGCCTACCTATTATTATGGTACCAGCAACATCAACAATCCAATTCCTTGATGTAGACATTTCGAGTAACAACATTCTTTCAAACATTGCTTCTTTAGAATTTAAGGCGGAAGGATTAGTATGGTTATGAACATCTGAATTCCGAATTTCAAGATTCCGCTGAGTAAAGCCTATAACGAATATTCCTCCAGGCAGTATCTGGTAATTGCATATTTGGTCTGAAGAGATAATAATTATCATTCTTGGCGTCCAATGACGCTAATATCCCTCTATCCACTCCTCTCACGCTTATTGCCATGCCAGATACCCAGGCCTAATATGAACGCAGCTTCTCAACGCAGCTTCTTAATAATAAGGAAGCTTAAGTTATAAAAGTTTATCTGAATTTTCCATCATGAACAACACTCTTATCCCCCTTGCTTCTCTTTAAAGAGCTCTTCATCCTTGTTGGATGCCTATTTGAGATACATACACTAATGAAATCATTAAAATAAAAATGAAGTGTAAAGGAGTTATATTTAGAACTGAGTTTTTACTTTCAATCTCTAGACCATCTAGATCTTAGCCTACTGCTATTGAATTTATAATGATATCAAATGTTGTATTAGGGTTCATCAGGTTTTGTCGGCCCTGATTAGGAGGAGAGTTGATGAAATATTTGGATAATAGTTATTATTATTGATATAAGAGTGAAAGACAAGTTGAAATACAACCTCTGGGTCTCATAATACCTTGGCTTGCTCCTATCAGATTGCATCTTTAGCAAGTTCAATAACCGTGATTTATGTTGGAATTTGAGCTAGAGCTAGACAGAGGTGGTTACTACTCGAGGAACTTTGACTTGCCTGATCTCTCTCACCCAATCATAGTTATTTACTACCAAAGTTTTCAAATCTCCAGCTGTAATCGAATCGCATTAAGACCAGCATTAATGCATAGGTGCCATGAACATACCATAACTGTATTTTATAGCTCGTTCGACGAATAATCGAACATAGCGCTCAGACTTTACCAGCCATACAGTCATAAATCTTCTGGTTCCATTGTCTTCCCAACTATTAAGCTTAATGTATAGGTAATTATTCTATAACAGGTCTATTACAAGGGGCTATTCTCACCACGTATATTCCATTCAATCTATAGAGCTATGGAACTGTTTACAATTATACAGATTGGTTAAATCATTTTATTTGTATTATTTTTCTGAAAAATTCAGGTAGGTACTTTGAATCCTTTCAGGCTTTGATTTTTTCAACAATAATATCAGTCATATTGCTCTCCACATGCCTTCATCAATAATAATGCACTTATCATTGAGGCACTCCAAATGGAGATCCTCGATTCTCAATTATCAATGTGAGAGAATTGTTGATAGACAAGACAGGTTGTTGAAAACAGGTTGTATGTATCAATTCACATGGAATCCAAAAGAAGATCCTAGATTTATTTATTAACCGGTGAGAATTGTTAAGAGGCGAGACAGTTGTTGAAAATTAGTTTGGAGGTGACGTGTATATTGTATATATATATGTATTAAGCTCAATTCACACAGAACGGGGACCTAGCGTGTACTGGAGTCACTATTTTTGGAACACTCTGTCCGTCTAAACAAAAAAATAGTTGAGCGACTCTAGTAAACAAATAGTCGTGGGGCGAGTCTATTTGGTATGCATTATTTTTTTGAATAGAGGAGACAGAAAACGGACATAAGTCCGCACCACGTCACCACCCGACGACCGTTAAGTGTGAATTGGGCCTTAGATTTTCTCAGCTGTATTAGCTGAGCCTGTACTAGCACTTTATCTTCAGCCTGCTCAAGGAGAGACGATCATGCGACTTTCAAAATAGAACCAGTTTTCCTTATCGCTCCCGTTTATACTAGGTTGCACATTCTTTCCTTAATATCCCATATAAGCGGGCTTAAATGGGTTTCCCCAGCACATTCTTTTGAATGTTCAAGAAGCCTCACCTCCGTTGATTGAATTTCATATCGTTTCAGTAGCATACATGCTTCACGACAGTATAGGTAACTCTTCAAATGCATTATCCGCTATTCTTGCTGTCAATGTAAATAATTTATTTAAAGATGTAAGTAACTATTGGAATACTGAAATGATTCATTCAGGTTATAACAATTGCTGGGGACCCATCTCTTGATAATCATTTACAAGTAACCTATATCTATATCTATAGAACATTTTTATCTGAGTCAGACATTCTCACTCACTAAGCTAGAGTGCAAAGTACTTGAACTAAAGACCTGGACAGTCCAGGTCTTTAGTTCAAGTACTTCGCGCTCTAGCTCAGATGAGTGAGAGAGTGGTCCAGGCTGGTTATCTAGTATGATAACAGGTATCATATATGTATGGTATATATATGTATGATAGTATGATAACAGGTATCATATATGTATGATATATGTATGATAGTATGATAACAGGTATCATATATGTATGATATATGTATGATAGTATGATAACAGGTATGATAACAAGTATCTAGTATGATAACAGGCTCGTATCTAGTTATGAAATTCGTATATTTCAATTGAATTAGATAAAATTAGCTACATATTTGAAATTCGCTCAAAACTCAACTTCGCTTAGGTCAGCCCCCTCAGTATGACCTGTCAATTTAAATTATCCCCAGAATGGAAATACTATGTACACCAGACTCATTGTCCTTCAGTCACAATCTTATGCACATTCATGAACAGGTCGACAACTACGTGAATGCACAACTTCAACTCAATTCGCGAATAGCCAGCCAACTTGAACAATCGCCCCTTCAACGTCAACTGTTGGAACTGGAGCATATTGTCCCAAGCGAATGAAAATAGTCATAGTCACGGCTAATACCAACTGAGCCTTCACAGGCGAATTCCCAGTTCGAGCTGAATTAACCACCGAGTCGAAACTTTGCCACCGTTTTTGGTCCTTCTCTCTAATGCACTTGCTGAGAGTGGAAAGCGAATAAATAATATTCCTTTATAGCTGCAAGCTTAGGGATTAATGCGCATTCAGATTCGTAGTTACGCCATCTCACTTAGTCTCAAACTTTTGCTACTGAGTTGCTACTACAGTACCGTACTGTTGCTGCTTCCTCTAAAAGTTATATATTTCTGCACAGAATTATTTCAAATCTTGTTAGCGTCTATTACTTAGAAGAGGAATGGGATTCAGATGTTATTCATGTTCAGATAAATTGTTCAATAACATTTGGACGTGCCATTTACTGGCTGCTATTGAAAAATAAGCACAAGTTTGCATGAATGTTAAGCCTTACCTTATGATTCACTTTTTATATTATCATTTGATTTGTAAGTAATAACATCCTCCACTTCTTGTTTTTGTTACTGTAAGGCTAGGCGTACACCGGTTAGTCAAGACAAGACAAGACGAGATTAGTCACGTTTAATCACAATACTTCACATAGTTGCTTATGAAGCAACACACACCGATTAGTCATTGCATCAGTGTGTGCTGCTTCATAAGCAACTATGTGAATTACTGTGACTAAACGTGGCTAATCTCGTCTTGTCTTGTCTTGACTAACCGGTGTACGCCTAGCCTTACTGTTACTGTACTGTTGATGGAAAGTGTATTTGTTCTTGCATTGCAATTAAGAGGTAACGACAGTACGGAATAACTTGAATATCGCAAACAAAAACTTGAAAGTTCATCATACATGCAACGTTTTGAAGAAACCGGTCTCAATTATCTATTTTTTTCTTGAGGAGAATATTTTCTCCCAGATTGAATCCTTTCTTGGCAACGACACAGAAAAAGAATCTTGAGCGAAATAATTTTGTAGCATGAGCTGATAATCTGAATCTCCCAACACTATTTAAATCTAAATAATTTCTGTTAGTATTCCTATTTTTGAAAATGAGAATTATTATTTCTCATTATTTTCCTAATATATACGTTTTATCCCTTCCTAGTTAGGTTCTTTTATAGGTTGACTTTGAGTCTTCGAGATATTCCAAGGAAAATAAGTCTAGCTAACTCTCACAGCTTATATCCGTAATCAAATTTTGAATTTCCAGTTGGAGTATTTCGCACAGTGTTTCGGAATGAAATCCTCTAAGCTGCTGGAGTATACCGGAATGTTTAAGTTTAGAGAGAGCAACAAAGCGTCAATCTCTCTTTCTATAATGCTAATTAGTTTCAGGGCGAAGACGTCACATTTGCAAGATCCGTCAAAGAATATGTAAATTTTCTCTAGCAATGCAATCAGCAAGACGGTTCTGAACGAGCTCTCGACGAATCAGCTAGCACTTGGTGCTCCTGATGTAACAGATTGAAGAGCTACAGTCAGACGCCGATTCAACAGAGTACAATTTCATCGATTCGTATGATATCGATTTTAACTCACATTTTACGTTCCAGTGCTCCGTTCATTAAAATCTATCAGCCTCGATTTCGGGCCACGTGACCTCCTCCTACTTCTCCTCCTCCTAATACCCCTCCTCTTCATCCTCCTCCAACCACCTCCTCTTCCTTCTCCTCCTCCTCCTACTCCACCTCCCTCATCACCCACCACAGCCTCTCTTAGGACAATATTGATTAATGACTCTCATATCTGATGGAGCAGTTGGACTGCCAAAAAAGTTTAGTAATATCAGTGTTATCACGAATTGTGAGACCTCATTAATCTGGTTCAATGATATCTCTTCTCTTGATGCTCTCTATTATTCCATTTGAGCCCTCGAAATGAGTGTTTGACAAATTACGTGAATGCTGGAATCTATCACGATTGAATCGTACTCAAAATACATCACAAATCACAGTTTATCACTCAGGAAATTCTCACATGACTTTTACAGTGAAGTTTGAAGCCCGTCCCACGCTTCCAACACTTCTTAAATTGAGAAGTGTTAAAGTTATTGATTATTAAATATTTCAATAAGTAATATAACAAAGTACAACACGTTTAACACTTATAAAAAGTACGAAGTATATTACTGTAACAAATAACATAAAACAATGATTATGAAGATTTCAATACAATTTTGTTCCTGGTCTATATGAATAGCTGTGATTACGTGTTATAGACATGATCTGAGATGAACTTTCTAATGTTGCAGACATAACGACTTGCCGTGGAACATAAGGAAGTTCGTTCACAATCGACTAGGCGAGTTGAAGTTCGGTGAAGATCTCCGCAAGGTGCCTCCCTGGTCCCGGTCAGCTTGGTCGCATACCGATCTTCTCCGTCTACGCTCTGGTCGAGTGGCAGCTCAGGTAATTATTCTACCTAAGTAAATCCGTATTAGAATACCACACAACCGTACTTTTGTACTTAAAAGCGCCTAGTTGCTCCACTGTATTTTGAAGGGTTGCGTTATTATTTATGGTCCGTACAAAAACATCCTAACTTACTTATTTTGATTAAACATTTGATTACATTGATACACGAAAAGCATTCCGAACAATCATATTCAGATTCCTTGGTGCTTATTACGAGGATTTTCGAAGCTTGCTTCACAAAACTCACAAAACTCACAAAACTCACAAAAATCACAAAACTCACATGACATGACTTTGAAGAATGAAACAGTGCTCATGCAATTTTACAGTAATGAACAATGCTTAGAAGATTCAATTGGTAATCAAATCAACGTTAAAAAATATTTTTTCACTATTTCAAGGCTTAAATTTATACTGAAAAAATTCAAATACATATACTGTACAAAGAAATGTTACACTTCAAATCCTTCCATATTATATTTCCTTAAACTTAATATAACAAGATTTTACTTTATGTGCTTCAAGTTCATTTTTTTATTTCAATAAGTTCTGTGATTTCAGTAATTTCAGTCTAGTTTTGTGATTTGATTTTGTGATTGATTTTGGAAATAATTCGAATACGACTCATCATTGAGAAATGTCACGCAATTTTCCAAGAAATATCTAGGTTGCGAGGGGCAACAAACAGATATGATGATATGAATCAATGAATATGAACTGTTGTGGCCTTTTGAAAGCCCCGCCCATCCAACCTCCCACATTCACAACGCATGAAGTTTCCAATTATTCAAATCAATACTTTGCATCTTCATTTAAGCTCCTATGAAGTTCAATCGCATTCATAAACCAGTCTCAACTAAACATTCTCATTCTGTATTATTTAAAATACATCAACTGATGTATATATTAACACTTCAGAGTTGACAGATTGACTTGCAAAATTGTTCTTGAAGAGGAACAGCCATTTTGTATGACATTATGAATAATGTCATACAGATTCATTGTACAGTATAATGAATCTAGTATTGAATTAGAGTTTCAAGACTGACTGTACAAGCAGCTCGACCGTAGTGCGATGCACGAGAAACATTATCTCATGTATAATGAGGAATAGAAGTAATTGAAATTCTGAAAATCTTCGACACATAATAAAGAAGTAGTGTTCTCTAGAAAGAGGGTCGAGAAAACATGAAATTGTTCTCCTCAACCATAAACTTTGGCCCTCGAAGTCGTAAAAGAGGTCATGTGACCGAGCATTGAAATAATGTATGAGTTGCCGGTTCCAGAGAATGGCTCATGTCATCCTTAATGTACTCTTCTTTTGGTTTGTGAAAGACACGTGACGACGATTTGGATGAGCTGTAGCTATTTCAAAAAGATTCTCATGTTGCTGAAACTCCATTTAGACTTCTTATTTCTAATTTTATTACAACTAGCAGTCAACTGCAAATAGGCAATTGAAAATTAATCAAATACACTCACTCGTATCTTCCTCGACTTGATGGGTTTCCAATAATTTCGATGAGAAGGATGTGGCATTTTAATTTTACATTCAGTTGGATAATGATTCTAGGCTTTGAATCTATTTTTGGGCTTTATGCTTTTTGTGGGCATAAACAATTATTTATTAGATGGATGTCACATCAGAACTGATGGTTATCTAACTTTTTATTAACTTTTTTGAAGTTCTTAGTTCAATTATCTCACTTTTTATACTGAATATTTGATCTATTATGTTATTGATTAGAGATTACATTGTACATAATCAGTTCACCCTACTGCCTTCAAATAAAAGCATTCTCTTGTTGCATTGGACAATTTTTCCTGTTGAATACCATCACTTGAAATCACTTGAAATTTATTTCGAACTAGTTAAGTGATTCAATCCACGTTCTCAGCTTACATTTAAAAGTTGTGAATAAGTGGAAGAAAAATTTTTATCTGAAGGAAGGAAATGACTTAACCGCTATCTGGATTGGAGTAGATTAAGATGGATTCGTGTTTCATGGGTTGTTTGTAATTCTATTTTTCCAGATAAATTTCCCGTGAAAAATTTATTGAACCTCTGAAGAAATTGGTAAGAGATAGAGAATTATTGGCTCTTATCCATTGTGTAATCAATGAACGAAAATGTTCTCATATAGCTTTATAGAATTTGAGAGTCTCTTAAACGAATGTTTGATAGCAGGTATAACCAATCCCTAGTCGGAGTTTCATCAACGTCGTTGATAGTTCATTTATCATTAATACACATACACTCAAAAACCATTACATTACAGCAATCGGTATTACGGTATTACAGTACCTCAATTATAGCTTGAAAAATCAATCTTCTCCAAAATCAATGCAATGGTGTTTGATGACAATTAATAATTCTTCAGCGTTCATTATTCAATTCTCTGTAGCAATTATGAATTGGAATAACGCAGCTATTTTGTCATTTTAATGAGAGTAACAAAACAGGGGAGGGAGATAGAGTGAGGGTAAGGGTGAATGAATGAGGACGATGGTGATAAAGAAGAGCAACTACGCAACTAATTAAAAGAGGAGAGAGGAGGAGGAGGCCTACAACAACCGAGCGTATGTTGGGTTGTTAGCTGCGGTTGCTGTGGTGTGGAATTTTATAATGGAGGCCCTCGGCTTCCAATTAATGTTTAATTAGTTGTTCGTTTAGGGGTTGGGTCCGTCATGAATATTCAAACCAAAGATGAGAGAATGAGCCGGAAGAGAGCGCAGATCAGTGGCAGATGTGGAAGCTCATAGCTCACGTTGGGCGAGAAGAATGGAAAAAAGTTCAAGGAGGAATTTTTGAGTGCGGGGCTGGTCTAAATGAGCATCAAAAGAAGAGAGTTTGACAAATAAAGCAATTAGTTCAGACCATTATGAAAGTTCCTCTTCAACGCAAAATTTCAAATTAAAACTGATGTTGAAGTTTTATGAACAAGACTATTATGCTGATCATCAAATTAATAATTTCCTATGTATAATAAGCAGATTGAGTTGATACCAAAACGTAGACGACTTGAAAGGGCGATGTACTGATGCAAAACAGTTGTTTTCAAACGCTTTGTCTCACTTCAGTCCCTCTTCTTATCAATAATTTTTTTTTCATTTCAAAAATATTTTCATTTGAATGGTCTTTTCAATTCTCTTCAGAACCCAACAATTTCAAAAAGCTTATTCCTTTAACCTTCTTATCAACCTGCGCCACAATGCCATACTCATTTCCTCATTTGCATCAGGCACAATCAGCAAAATGTTTTTGAATATTTTATTCTTGTGGCAATTTGAAGGATTCCAGATTATTGGTTTCACTTCACTACCGACTTGCAGTAATGTTATTCTAAATTTAAGAAACAGAATTTGTCTACTTACTGACTGTTCTTACTGAAATGTAAGGAACAGAATTTGTCTACTCACTGGCTGGCCTTACTGATCTTACATTAAAATAAGATGACTTCAAGTCGGTAGTGAAGTGAAACCAATAATTTATACATCGCAGTTCGTAATGGATCAAGAAATAATCATCATTGATTCCAGATATCCAGTAATAATACATAAAACATCTCTGTATTTTAGTCTTGCATTCCTTTAGAGTTTTGTTGATTCATGTGATAATGCTTGTGCACTATAATGCACATTAAATCATCTCAATTTCTTAAAACTTGTGATGATGAGTAGATTCTGTTCTCGTAATGAATTTATCTTATTATCAAGTCTGGAGTAGTATGAGAGTAAAAGCAGAACTGTTGCAGCGTTTGAAACATTGCAGAGACATTTAGCTTCTTGCTTTTCAGTTTGATTACAAGTGATGCTCGTGGCGCCATGTTCTGTTCATCTGTTTGACAATCCAGGCTTCGCTTGATAGCGTAAGCTCACTGGTTTGAATATTGCATCAACTTTCATATGACAGCTAATGCTAATGAACAACACTGCATATGACC
Organism: Laodelphax striatellus; assembly: GCA_017141395.1. Classification (NCBI taxonomy): domain Eukaryota; kingdom Metazoa; phylum Arthropoda; class Insecta; order Hemiptera; family Delphacidae; genus Laodelphax; species Laodelphax striatellus. The sequence continues at coordinate 26,413,319 of CM029531.1, forward strand.
TCACACTTGTCACTGTTATCCAGTCGAAGTGTTGTAATGGTGACTCTTTCACCTTTAACTTGAGTATCCGATCAATCTGTCTGCCATCATAATACAACCGTGCAACAATCTGATGGAAAAAGTGTCTCAAAACTGAACATGAAACAGTGATGAAGAAATATACATTCAAAAGTAAACTTTTCAAAAAGAGCTCAATCATCACCGTGAAAAAATCTCATGAATTAGGTGTCTTAATCAACCAAATGATGGAAAGATACATTCATTCATAAGTACTAATTTCAAAAAGAAATCGTGAATTTATCAACAATATTCTGGGAACGCATAATAACGTGCGAGTAAGAGAGTATTCGGACGTGTAGTTTTGAGTGATGTAGTGATACTTTCATAAGTATACATTTCAGAAAGATCTCGTGAATATATCAACAATATTCTGGGAACCCATTATACCGTGTGTGAGAGAGAGATTAATTCTGATGTGTTTTTCACAAATTTCCTACATGTTTACACACAGAACGACGATTTTTCCATTAATGCCATATTTCCGTTTGCCATGATGGACCTTGAGTTTTCAATCATTGTGTTTTTCTGACTTGAATTGAATTTCGGCTAATTAAAAATAGGAATTGTATAGTTGTCACGCTACTCAACTGTAGTGCTTTGCAAAACTCCATAAACATCTCAGTATCATGACAGGCTGAATGGACTAAAAAATTTCCACCCAGAAAAAGAAACTTTCTCATCAGCTAATGAGTTTGATGCTTTACTGGGTTTACAGTGTTTAGAGTTCAGATTTTTCTGAACTAGCGCTTCCTCTCTGAATCTGCATTCAAAATTTCTCATTTTATATTTATAGTTTTCATATTATATTTTTATATGGGGCTGGAGCTGTTTCAACATTCGCCAATTGAAGACTTAAAAAGAGACATATTATTTTCTTAGCTCTTGAACTATTAGAGAATTGAGGCCCAGAAAAATAGAATATGAAGTTTCTCAATTGAATTTTTATTTCTCACCTGTAAGTTGTATAACTTTAGTTTTGTGATTTCAAAGAGGGAAAATTCATGAGCCTGTCTAGAGACTATTGTCTCGGTGCCGTGGAAACCAATAGCCCTGTTGTATTCAGAGAAATCTGATCCGATATCGAATTCAAAAGAAGCGTTTCTAGTTAGATTTTTATTAGCACAACACCATCAGACAGGATTCTATTTCGAACCAATTTAAACGTAGCTTGACCGATAAAAACCTGCTGTTGTTGTCTGTTGTATAAAGTTTCCGGAGCACTCATTTTCGAAAAACAATTATTAGTCTAGAGATGTACAAACACTCAGCTAACTAAATATCTAAAGATCCAACTAAATATCTAATTATAAAAGTTGGATATTTAGCTCAGTATGTACAAACCTGATGATAGACTCAATACATGTCTTACCCGATTTTCACTACAATACAGTGATGAATATACCTATATACATATATTTAAATAAATAGTAATTTTAGAAGGTAAATTTCCTCGATTTACGAACAAAAAATTAATAGTAGGAGGATTCACAAAAAATATTGAAGTTTCTGATGAGTGAGTTATCATAACTCTCATCAAAAAAAGTACAGTAATTAGAATTTCACTTTTGGTGTACTCAATAACTGAGCTTTGGAGCATAGAGGATATAATGGAAATAGACCGAAAGTGCTGCATCCCTATCATGCGTTCCAGTTGTCATTAGCCCAGAACAGTCACATTAGCATAGTGCTTAATAGTAAGTACGAGCAGAGCCTGTCTTTCAGGCTGATGTGACGTTGGTACTTTCATATTCCAACGGCTTCTCTCTGTCCATTGACGCGTCCTAAATATTGTAGTATCAGTGATATCTGTTTAAGCAACCGGATTTCACATCAATGTTCTCATTACTGTTAAGCCTTCTCCCGAGAAGTTTGATACTCCTATCAGAGTGGGGAGTATATTATATCAAAATGCACGCTTAGATAGAATTTGTAAGATTGGCTCTTGATCATGGATTTTATAATAAAATAATAATAGTTGAACCATTGATAGTAGGATGGGCCATTCCACTAAAGGATATCTTCGGAAATCAGCGGCTAATTATTACATTATTAATATATCATTTCAATAGTTATTTTCATTTTATTCATTTATTTTTGCATATATTAGAGGGTGATTTGTCTCTCTTATTCTATTAATCGTTGAAATTTTTGTATGTTAAACGTCGTTCGCCACTTGAAAGTGGATGAGAGAAAAATTCGAACAGCATTCCCTTCTTTCGCCTCATTCGGCACCTACCATAAAATTACGGAAGTGCGGTACAAAAGATGTCGCTATTGTTGATAATATTAAACGAATATCAACTCTTACAAACCTAAACAAACCGTTCCTATTGGACTTTTTGATATTCATTTAGAATCCTTCTTCCCAGTGATGCACAGACTATCCAACTATCATTTTCATGCTCCAACATTGTTATCGTAAAGTGTACTCGATTTTAGTAGTTTGACTGCTAGTAGTTTTCTACTATTGACTACGATTTTAGTAGAACATTTTCACAAAAAACTCATAATTTTCAGTTGAGAGTGAAGCCATCAATACCCACTATACTAATAATTATGTGATATGTAAAGAAAGTACATGTATAATATTAATGTATATTCAAAGCTTGCAATCCTTACTTACTTTCAAATCAAAAGAGTATACAGTATTACGTTACAAGTGCTGAAAATAGAAAAGTTCATTTTGTCACTCATCCTCAAATTATGTCAAAAACTCTTCATGAGATAGATACACTCATTGTACATTGTTAAAAGAAGAATTTAAATTTCAGAACGTGATTTTCACAACTTTATTACTTCAATTTCATTTCCAATTCATTTTTTCAAGTAGATAAATAATTTTTTCTACAATGCATCTATTGATTTTCAAGAGTTACTTCAAAATCGTTCGTTCTACAACCCTCAATCTATAATACTTGAAGCAAAGCCTGCATGTATAGGATTACGTGTGAGCTGGTTTTGACAGGAAGGATGTTCAGAGACTAAGCCCATAACTGAATATAATATAATTACAGAGTATAAGGGCTCACTGCTCAGTGGAGAGTGCTTATCAGCGTTCAGCAATAGGCTAAGGCACTTATCAGCAGCATCTAGCACCATAGAACAGAATACAGCAGATTGTAGGACATACAGTAGCATTTGAATCTAATTGATGTGTGACTCACGTCATCAAACATCTTTAGTAACATTCGCAGTCATTCAATACATACTTACAGTGGAACCTTGATAAATCGAACATAAAGGGGAACCACGGTAAAAATTCGATTTATCAAGTATTTCGAAATACCAAGGTTTGAATTATTGGATAAGAAGTTCTAGGGGAATCGGAAAAATTCGAGTTCTAGTGTACTTCTCAATTCCAAGTATTTGAATGTAGTATTTTCAATAGTTATCGATAGGGTATCTCTCAATTTCTGAGATTATATAATCGTTTAGTCTAAAATTAGCGAATTCGCTACGCTTCATTAGAAAATTCGATTCAATTCAACTTCAGCTGTACTGGGGGAAAATTCAATTCGACTTCGACGTATTCAAATATTCAAAAATCAATAAGCTTCCAGCACGATTAATTCATTCCAATCAATCCATGACTGGTACTGCTCTCGAGGCAAACAAAATTACTTCAGATTTCAGGCCACATTGCAATATTGCTTCTGCCTTGGTTTGAGAAAAATCCCGACCGATAGCAATTGCTTGTCACAAAAAAAACTCATTTCATCACAACTCAGAGCCTTGGGCTTTGTAGGTGATTCATTCGTTGGCGTTGGTTTCTGAAAGCTTGGCATTAGAATTCGTTCTCCGAACTAGAAAATTCTTAGTAAGGTGTCAGTTTTCTCCAGCTCTCCAGTGTCGCGAAAGAGATTTCAGAACGATTGAATAAACATTAGAATTCTACTTACTATTTCCATGAATTTATTGTTCAAAATGCAATACTAACGTGATGGATTGAATCATCTCTCACTGAATCATAAATTTGTCGGAAACAATATCTTGTGACAAATTATTATTTCTTCATTTCTAATAAAAAACCTCGTGAGTATTTTTACCTGAACGTCAAAATACTAGACTATATATTTAGACTAAAAGCACGCTGAAGCAGCAAACTCCTTTAAACAAGTTTATAGAAATCTAAACATCTACTAAGCCAAAAAATTTGAAATCCAGCAGGCTTATTAATTCAAGTTAGTTAAATTTAAGAACCTCTAGAAGCTGAGAATAGGTTTAATAATTTTCTAAGAGATACGTTCAAAATCTACGTTCTTCTGCGTTTTCCCAGCTTTTCCGAGACTGACCGAACTAAGTTGAAACTTCGTACACAGGTTCAACTGAAGACTTGGAAGTGTGTGTTGAGATGGGGTTGAAAACATCATATATGACTGATAACTCGTTTCTGGAGTTTTTGTGAGAACAACTCAACTAAAATAGTTCGAATTTTGGATATTGGTTCAGCTAAGGACGTATTGTGTGTGTATTGAATTGTATTGTATTAAATTGAATTGAATTTTATATGTCTATGGAATTCCGTAAATTTTCCTATTAACACGCGAAATCAATATTTTTCAAATTGTTTTACGTTTCAATGACTTTCAATGGCCCTCAGCATTTTTGAGAATGACTGAACTGACAAAAATGTATAATTTGATACACAGAAAATATTCAATTGGAAGTTCAATTTTCATTACAAGTTACAAGAGAGTGAAAATTTTGATAGAAATATGAATAGAACAAAGCAACATCTATGTAGATCAATTCTCTGAATTCTTATTATGAGAGGCGATTCTCAATAATTGTTCTTGACTAATATTCGATGAACAAAAGAAAAACATTGATATTTTTCGGCATATGTAGCCAGCCTTTTTTGCTTACACCAATACTGTCCAAGCCAATCTCCAACTATCATTGTGCTACCTTTAACTTTATTTATTTCATTAATTGACCAAATAATGTTAAAACTCTCTCAATGTACAAATCTATACACCACGCATATATTGATCATTACATTTTGAATTTACAAAACTATTGTATATATATGGTACCTGTCTCTTGAGAGAAGAAGGATAAGAAAGAGAAAGAAAAGGTTATCGATCACTACTAGGTAACTCGAGAAGATTTTTCCACTGTCCACTACAGAGCGACACCGGGCGACAGACTTGGTGCAGATTATCTTTTCAAAAGATAAGAGGGATTTTCACAGTATCATATGAAAAATACATGCTGCTCTCCTTTACCACTGCTTCGCTGCGATGTTGAGATTTCTATAATACAATTCACCTTGGCGAAATAGGAAAAAACATATCATAATCCTGAATTATGAAAGTGTAGTAAATAGGAATGAAATGTCTTATGAATTGAATTTCAAAAATAAAGATTTTAGATGTATGTCTGTAGATTGAATGATGAAGATTGCATATTCAATAGATATATTGCATATTAATAATGGATATTTAAATAAAATATTCAATTGTAAAACTTGAAGTGCACCTTGGTTAGGATGTGATACGTGAGTCAAATTTCAAGTACACAAATTAATCGTATTAATGAATAGAATTCATTATTGGAAATCATCGATATTATCAATGCTGATTGATTATGACAAGAATTATTCAACAAAAATTAGGCCTACCCAATGATTAATAATTAATTAATAATTCATCCCACTCATTACCCGCACACAAAAGCCAAGATCTTGAGTTGAATTTTTTTTTCGTGGGAGTGGGTTCTCAAGTTTATACCTTTTCCAAAATACTTAATATTCATCCAAGCCAACTGGAGCAAAACTCAACTATCTAATTCACTAATCTGCTAAGGGGAGCAGAGAAATTAAAGTGAAGCACCTCTCCAGTTCATCTAATTTGGGTTCAAGGATCAGACACCAGTTAATTAAATCTTGATCAATCTTGGAGAGGAGAAATCGTGAGAGGACAGGTGCAGGGTGTAGTGTAGGTGAATTCACCCTTCAAACCTTCCCAGTGCGGTGTGAACCCTACATCTACTACAAACCCTGCTGCTTCATCACCAAATCCCACGAAATTATTATGGACTTCAGTTTATTTTTTATTCTTAAGCCTTTCATTTGATTTGTAGGTAATTTTTCCCTTATACTCAACAGATTTCTTAATTTTCAACAGCTAAAATTGATTTCGATTTTCACCTGATATCAAAGCACTCTGTCAATCTTGAATCTGCTTGATTCATTGGAATGCAGTTGAATATTGAATAATTTGATCAATCAAATGAACCAGCTAAGACGCTAACATCAAATCTTGGAATTGAACTAGTAACGAACAGAAAGTAATGATAACAGAACAATGCGACTTAAAAAAAATTAACTTATGAACTTATTTATGGAAATGTTAACAACTTTAACCTGGATGAATGAGAATTACCAATGAATAAGTATGTTTTGTTCAACATATTAATTCTCATATGGTTCGTTATAGGTACCATGGAATCAACATGTAGTTTTATTCTGGAAGTTTTGGAAACTTATTTATGGGAATGTTGACAAGTGTAACCTGGATAAATAAACATTACCAATGAATAAATATGTTGTGTTCAACATAATTCTCATATGGTTTGTTATAGGTATCATGGAATCAACATACTCATGGATTATCGTACTGTATTGATGGAAGTTTTGTGATTTAAAAATCTGCAGTATTCCAGAAATTGGATGTGACGGAACTTGAACATGAGCGAAAACTATAAATAATAATAATTTGCTCCACTGCAGTGTTTCTGTTTTGGAATGGGGTGAAACTCCAAGTAAAATCTTGCATCCGCTTAGTTCTTTCAAGCATATAGAATCGTGCAATACAGCAGCAGCAATTCGAATTCAACAAAGTGCATTGAAACAGTAGCCGCGTATTCATGCGGTGTTTGTTCAGCTTGGATAGAATTCTGTACGATGAAAGACTGTAATCCATTCCTATCATTCCACAACGAATAAAATGGCGAATTTCGTATTGTAAGCTATTCATTGCCGTCGCAGCAGATTACTGAAAGCGCTTTCGCACGGCGCCGGCCCTAAACGCTTTCGACGCCTAGATTACCCAATGATTTATTTCAAACATTTCCACAGGAATTACCAATGTTCAAAAATTTTCCTCACTCAAGCCAGGATAATTTTTAACAACTGGTTTTGAACTTTCGACATTTCTGTAGAAAGCTCGAGATGAAAATAGCAGGTATCATTTCGTAAGTGATTTTCCTTGGGGTGCCCAGTTCACTTCTTCAACCATCAGAATTCATGAAAGTTTCAAAATTCAAAGTAAAGTTTCAACGAAACAATACTTTAAACTTGGTTCAAGCTGTAGATACACACTTTAAAACAAGATATTCACAGTTTATTTATAATAATTTATAACGAAATATATAATAACGAAATTCCTAATTAATAATGCTATGAAATACTCTGAAGACTTCCGCTACTGCGACTATTGACAACAGAATAATAGCATAGATAACAGATCTCTTCTCCTATCTCTTCTCTATGATAATAGCTAGTAAAGAAATTCGATGAACTTTATTTATTATTTTATTTATTTATCTATTCAGTGATGAATAAGAAAATGTTTTATTGAATGGGACTCATTCCAATTCAAGAAAACAGTTCAAATCTAGGTTATGAGAAATTTTTCACAAAAGAAACAATATTGACTCAGAAACCAAACACTTGGTTTAAAGTTTAAAGCTTTCGTTTCGTTAATCTTAGCTGTATCGAAGTTAGTGCCGATAATGTACCGATTAAATAATATTATGTTCCTCAATGTATAAATCGCTTAATTTGAGACTTTCTCAATTTCCTCGTAAGCTTTCTATCATTATAAATTTATTCTTTTGAATGGAGAATCCATTTCTATAAAAAATACACTCTTGTTCCCGATAAACTAGTCTTGTCATACGATTTAAAATCCTAATACAGTATTGACTCCTCCTTACTCCCAATGCAACTCGATTGCAAACATGTTTTCTAACACAGATCTTATTGAGTCTGAAACACCTGAGTCTAAACAACCTAGGTTCATAACCAAGTGGAGACTTATTGCTGCTGTATTAATTCTATAGAAATAATACAGAGTGATTAAAAAGAATACCACAACTTAAAAACTATGTATTCAATGAAAGAAATATAGGCTAATATAACTTTCTGTTATACATCATTACAAAGAGTATTTGAAAAAGTTTTTTTTCACTCACAAAGAAGTTCAGAAATGTTAAATATGACCCCTCCAGACACTCGAGCAATATCAACCCAAAACCTTCCTCAAACTCTTTCCACTCTTTCTGTAGCATATCAGGCGTAACAGTTTGATAAGCTGCTGTTATTTCTTGTTTCAAATCATCAATATCCATCCACCATTGATGATTTGAAACAAGAAATAACAGCAGCTCAACAAACTGTTACGCCTGATATGCTACAGAAAATTGGAATGAGGGAGGTTTTGAATAGATATCGCTCGAGTGTCTGCAGGGGTCATATGGAACATCACTGAACTTGTCTGTGAGTGAAAAAAACTTTTTTAAATGCTCTTTGTAATGATGTATAACAGAAGGTACTATGATGTTTCTACAAATTTTTCAAGTTGTGGTATTCGTTTTGAATCACTCTGTATAATTCTATTCAGAAAACCACTGTTATTTTCCTATTTGAAGGGTCACTCCAACTGTAACTGGCTCAACTCATATACACTTGATAAAAATTGTTCCGCAGTGGGTAGACATTAAGCCTTGTAATACCAGTTAAGCTGTTCTAGAGTAGGTTTGTTCATATCCCAGAGTCTCTGGGATGAAGTTACAATACTTCATCTTGTTTCACAAAGGATGCCAGCACTGCGAGGATGAGTAGAACCAGGAGAGCAGATTACTGTCGGGAACAATAACGCTGGTCTCAGGTTTATGCCCTTTTGGTCAGAGAGGTTTGCTTACCACAAACCTCTCCTCTCATAACATCATTCTCTCTCTCTCTTTTACTCTCTCTGTCTCTCTCTTTATCTCTACAAATACGATCTCCATCTTTCACTTCCAATTCTCATCTCATTTTGTCATTGTCCCTCTCATCCTCAATCACCTTTCATCCACCTTCCTCTCATCCAGTTGTTGTCTTTGGATCTGTCACTTTTCACTGAATCTCAGCCAACATGAATTTATCTGTCAGTTCAATACGTAGTTGCTGAATTTCTTTGCTTTCAAAAATCGAGACAGAAATAACCTCTACATGTACTGCAAAGGTGGATTCTTTTTTCTGTAACATTCATTGATTTTCCTTTCAAACGTTGTAATTGGGAAAAGTCGACAGTTCGAAAAACACGAACGAATGTCTCCTACATTTTAGACAAAGAAAAGCTATTAAAAACGATTCTTACGTTTCCTTTTGAGGAGAGCCTTCCCAATTTTTAATATCCCTGACTCTTCTTGTGCTTGTTTGAGTGTATGATATTCTCTACTTCAAATGATCAAGCTTGATAGGCTTATTGACATACAGAAATCATCTATCATCAATCACCCTAATAAAAAAGGAGATATTGAGAGAGTAGATGACTTCATCATCATTCAGATCTGTCGTGTTTTTTAAGTTTCTGTACCCCTAGCTTTCTGTAAACGTAAATTGTACGTACTTTGCGAAATCATCCATATTGAATTTCAAATTTTATACATTCAATCTTCAACAATGTCTCTCTCTACAGTGACACTCTTCACAGAATTCAATTATAAAATAATAATATAATTATAATTACATATTTAATTTATATTGTATGGTACTTCTTTACTTCTCCAACATTTACTATGTAATTGAACCAAAAATCTTCGTATCCCACTTGATCCTTATTAGATTATCCTCCCCTATTTGAGCTGGAACTAAGCCAAGTGCTGGGTAGCTCACGAGTTTCATTGAAAACCCCCAAAAACAGATCATTCGTCACTTAGGTTATTCATTCTCTTGTCAATGTTTTCGGTTGCTTTATTGTTTACAGAATGTTTGATAGCATTGAAAGGGTTTTTGTTTTATTATTTTGAATATCAACTAGAAATCGAATTATTTTTGCGATATTTCCAGTGAACCTCCCATCTCATTGACAACGTGTTGTGAATGTAATCATATTTGCATAAACTTTAGCACCAGACCTAATTTCATCAGAACCAAGTTGCATCATTGATTGAAACTGGGAATCATTGAACGTGATCAATATGTATGAGTTTATCGTGACTGTATCTCAATATCTGTGGGTAAAACTTGTCCGGAAAATTTGCCAGTTGCAAATTTGTATCGAGTTGTGGAAGTGGGAGCTGTTGGCTTGTTGAGCTGGACCACCACCGCCCAGTGTGAAGGTGCCCGCCTAGCCCATATTACACGAGCGTTTGCCTTGCAAACCTGGAAGCTGGCAGAGGGCCACCTTCCGCCACGGCCACTACACACTGCATTATTTATCACTTTGGGGCTGTGACGGAAGAAGAACGCAAACTGTGTGTTGTGTACTCTTTCTCATTCCCATGATATCCCACCCCCACCCTATTCTATTTGTTACTTTATTTCACCACCTTGCTGAACGGGACAAACTGTTCCGAATTCCATCCTCGTGGGATTGAACTGGTCCTGGTCCTCGACCAACTCACCACTGCTACATTGTAGACAGATCCATTGAGACTCACTCTCCCTTATTTTTCTTGCTTATCAAAAATTTGATCCATTCCCGTAAAAATATTGGAGTTTGCAGGTGAGACTGTCATGGTAGGAAATAAATCACTAGCACGTGTTTTCGTCTTGTTTACTGAAAAGTATGACAATACGTTTTCAATGTTGTATACGTTTTCAATACGTTGTATGACACGTTTACAATGTTTACACAAAAAGTATGACACGTTTACATTTTTATTATTCATAAAGATTTGGGAAAGAATAATATTATTCAACTATTTGAATAGCCTATGTTTTACAAAAATCGCTTGGGGGGGGGGAGACCCCCGGACCCCTTTTTCTATACCATAGAAACAAATATTGGCTAAGAAAGTATCGTGGCAATAAAAATGGAACTAATATGCCGAAAATACATGACAGCATACTCGTTTTCACAATATTGAAAGAATTATACAATTTTTCCACAGCTTTCAAATTCTACACTCTTCCAATCCTTTAACTGGTCTATTGGCTCAAACTCACCATAAAAAATTCCTGGATAATTGCCCTAGATCTTCATTTTATATCTTCTCACGAATTATTCTTATCCTTGTTGACAATTATTTCCAGCTAGAAATCTATCATATCAGATATCTTATCATATAATTTATGAGAGGGAAAAGTTCATCTGCTTGATGAATTAATACTATTTTCTTATTTTCCAAAAAATGAATGAATTTTAATGACATTATTGTCAAGATTTTTCAATTTAGAATGAATGAATTTTTATGACATTATTATCAAGATTTTTTAATTTAAAAGGCCATAAAATACTGTTTTGACAATGTTATTTCAAGATAAATTTCCCAAGGAGGGACCACTGAACGATCTCTACCCCCTCCTCCCCCCCTTCAATAAAGTGAATTATTTAATCTAAACCCCCTTCCAAAAAATCTTTCCTTGATCTGCCCCTAAAGAATGAATGAGATAAAAACAAAACCACTTGATGAGGATGTTGTAAATATTTTAATATTGTACTCAAGCTCCGTGCAAACGCAATGGAAAATAGCAGGAGCAAATTAAGTTTAGAAACATGAGTTGCACAAACGCAGAAACAACTGAGAATATCAATGTCCAAAATGAGTGAAAGCCAACGTCCGGAAAGAATTTTAAAACAGGAAAAATACGCCGGTCTCAAGGGTTAAAAGGGTATTGGTGAAGAGAATGTTGTGATCAAAGAGACGTTTACAGGTTGATTTATTGAACCCTCAGTAACAGTTGAAAAAACTCCCTGTTTGGGTAGACAAACAAGCATACGCATACCTTCGCTGGAACCTTTTTGGTTTTGCTCGTTTGTCAAGCTCAAGGGTCGCATTCACGTTTCGTCGTTGTGTATGAAGTGGCTTCCTCATACATTTCAATCATTCAAATAGTTCATCTACCGTACTCAAGACTTCTTAAAAGCATCAATTCTATCTAGTTCTCCTGATCATTAGCTAATGAATTACCATAATTATATCTTTCTTCAAGTCTCGGACTGTTGAGGGTGGTGGTTAATGATGAATCATTATGGTAAAAATTGAGTCGCTGTGAAAGTGTCCATCCAGTAGTGCTGATTCCATTCTCAAATTACTGCCTGATAATCTGTTCCTCAGCTTATTTAGATCAGGTTCATTCTTAGCTCGTTATCACCCACCTTCCCTGAGCTAACAATCCTCCTCAATAATATTTACATATCGTAAACTTGATACATTTTGTTTCGTTTGTAATTTCTCAGTTTTCATGAAGTAAGTAAATAATATAGCCTAAGTCAGGGCAGTCAATAAACATTTTTCCTCTCATATAGCAAAACTATGGCGTTTTCCTGGGATTTCCATAATTTTTATACTTTCTGCACCGATATTTCAAATTGCTTTTGATTATCAGTTTATTGAGTGAGCATGATTACATTATTATTATTCTACCATCCAACTCATTCAATAAACACTTGCAAAATATCAATCATAGTTCCTCTTGGTTCGATGGTGATAATAATTTTATTCTCATCATTTTATCATGTCATTTTTTGTTTCAGTTCTGGGCAGCGTACGTGCCTTGTGAATCACAGTTCAAGGACGCTGTTCAACTAACTTTGGAACAGATCGATGTCATTAAACGGCTCACAGACAAGTACAGTCCCCCGCTCACCTTCTGTGCATCATCAACTGGTACACCGCTATTCCATTACTATTTTTTAAGTTATATATTCACTCCGTCTACTCTCTGTAGCGATTAGTTATGCCGTGCTCTTCAATAACTATATCACTGTTATAAACTGTTTTACTTCAGACAGACACTAAGTTAACAGACTACTATGTGAAGCGAATCGTATAGTGAGAATCACACAACTTGTGGCTTGTATAGTAAGAGGTGAGACTGCATCAAGTAAGAGGTTCAAGTGGATCAATGTTATAAAGTAGTCTCCTTTATCCAGACTTAACGAGACCGGACTCTGAAGAGCGCTTATGAAGTGCAAACGGGGAAAGATGACAACAAGTAAAAGCTTAGAAACTTTCATTTCGATTTTATTTTACTCTTGAATGCATTATTGGGTATTACTTTTATAGGATTTTGATAGCCCTCAATTCCTTGTCGATCACTGGGGTTATTCGAACCCACACTTCAAAGAACGATTCAGATGTCTGACTCCATTAATTCCATATTAAAACCACATTGTCTTCCGTGGCGAAGCGTGGTATACTTTCGGCGGGTATATTTCCTATAGGAGATATACCCGGCGATGACCAAATAATTATACCACGCTTCACCACTAATTGTCTTCAATAAATTTCGGATAGAATAATAATGATTTCAATCTTATAAATTGATCACATCCACATACTGGACTTTTCTAAGATGTTATCAGCTCCATCAACACTATGTGTGGTACTTGTGTTTCAGATATATTTGATGCTCACTCAAAAGGGCAAGTTTGCAGTCTAATTGGAGTGGAAGGAGGGCATTCACTCGCCAACAGCTTGCCAGTACTGAGAACACTCTACGGCCTTGGTGTTCGCTATCTAACATTAACATCTACGTGTAATACTCAGTGGTAAGTAGAATACTTGAAATATTTCCAAAATTGCCAAAGAACTATCAGAAAAAAACGCTGCAGCTCTCCGTCATACAATACGTAAAAAATGAAATCTCATTTTTCAATAATATTTTGTGTAGTTTTCTAACTTTAAATTAATCTGTTTCCAGGGCCGACTCATCGTTGGTAGATACACCTGGGAAAAAAGCAGAGCATGGAGGACTAACGAACTTTGGAAAAGTAAGATCACCCCAAACGTATACAATAGTCTACTACTATTCGCATTGCATCTCTCATAATTATAGTACTTTACTGCAATATTCAAAATGAGAATTAGATCTACCAAAATTCACCTTTCATCAAATTTTACCGACATCTCCCATAACTAACTTGACAATCTATCTTTAGTTCTAAACCATTTAAAATCATTGTTGACCATTTCATCCGTGATTGAACATTCTGTTTTCTAAGGAAAGTCATTTAATTTTTCTTTATGAAGTATTTAATATTTTCTCTCAAAGGTTAGTTTGTAGGTATTCAACCAGAATAGAATACAACGTTTTCTATGTGTTATAATAATATGGAATTTACATTTGATGGAAAACATTTGTTTGCATCAACATCGGTTACGGGATACTGTTCGATTTATATTATATTCTCAATATTTCTAGTGATAGGTACCGTATTAGTATTAGTACCTTAACGTACGCGTACCAGTAAAGTAATTAGGTTGGCCTAACGTACTGAAAACGTAAAGTTTTGGAATTCTTTCGGGTTTAAAAGATTAAACATTAGTTGTAACTTGTGTCGTATAAATGTGGAGCTTTCCTTCCACACTGAATTATATGGAACTACATGTGTAACCTTTGAATATGTTGACAGATAGTGGTAAAAGAGATGAATAGACTTGGGATGCTGGTTGATCTATCGCACGTGTCAGTGAAGACAATGAAGGCTGCTTTGGATGTGAGCAAAGCACCAGTTGTGTTCTCTCATTCATCCGCCAGGGCGCTCTGCAATAGTTCAAGAAATGTTCCTGATCACATTCTAGGCAAACTGGTAAGTGAATAAAACCAACTGGTAAATTTTGCAAACTGAAAAAATCTTGGTCATAGCTGAACCAGTTGCGGATTCAAGGGGGAGGGTCAAAGGGTTCAATTGCAAGTTTGTACAACATAGGCCTACATATTAATATAACAGGGCTATCCATGACAACATTATGAGAGGCACTAAACTACGTCAAAATACACTATTTCATGTTTAAAAATCCAAAACGTTTCCGGGGGTGGGCCCTCTGACGCCCCCCCTCCTTTGATTATGGGGAGGGTATAGTATACCCCCGGTGTTTGATATACTCGCATCAAAATGTTCGATTTATTTTAAGTCTCTTACAAACAAAAGAGAAAATTTTGTTACAATTTATTTTTAGAGTAGGCTACAGTAGTACATATCTTCTACCCTTGGGCCACTCACCACCTTTGCAAATAATAACCCATTTATGCACTGGAAAAAGTCATGCCTTTCAAATTTGAATAGAATAGAAAACGCCTTTCTCTATTCAACAAAATAAATGAGTTACAAATACAGTTGAATATCGACACAAAAAAAGAACAATTTATATTCATAGATTTCAGTAATAAAATAATGAAGTTAATACAAAATACCATATCACGTGATAAAAACACAATACAGAACTAATTAAGACTTAAACCATTGAACTCTTCTCATTGTAGGAAAGTGAGAAGTGAAAATTCATTGTGAAAGTAGATGAATTGAAGTAGAGTCCACTTCATGAGAAAATAACTCTGAGTTATCACAGTACAGTGCCTCATGAAAAATATTTTGGAGAAACTGCCCAAGATCTTTCCCCTACATACTGCTCTGACTACAAGAATGTTGTACACTTCTTTTTTTAATTCATTCATATCTGTCGAAATCTAAAATTCAAACGGAAAATTTGTTGTGATGCATCACTTTTTTTTTTTTTTTTTTTTTAGTGGGTTGGGCTTTGTAACCCTATAGCCACCACGACCGCTATTCGATCTTTTGTGGCATCCCCTCTTTGGCTTATGCCATGTTCCATAATCCAAGGCCAGAGCAAAAATTTACTCAGGGCCTTGAAGTCCAGTTCTCTTGCCTCCTCTGGTAGGAGGTTGCCTTTCAAGTCTCCTCCTCATTTGCAAAGTGCTGGACATTCCAGCAGCAAATGTGCTGCTGATTTCCCACTATGGACCCACCCTTCGAAGCTGTTCAACTTCTATCAGGGATGGGCCTGCACACTCCTCAGATTCCATTGCGGAATCTTCAGTTGTAGTGCCTTCCTCTGCATGTACCGTTTCCAGGTTTGAGTCAGCAATAACTCTGAAACCTGTTCCCACGAGTAGCTGGAGACTTATTCAGTCACCCTGGGCAGAGCTCCGCACACCCAGGAAGGCTTCGAAACTGGAGGTCGCCTGGTATCCAGAGTTCGCGCCATGTCAGGCACTCCTGACCATGCAGCCGTCGGCGTATGCTGTTCCACCATATATTGGCTTGGCTTGCGCAGTTGATGCTTCAGGTGTTCCTACTTGAACACCCTTAAGCTAAGGACGCAACGGTGTTAGTTGCCAACCAGCCTACATCTACCACTTGCATCAGGAACCCGGAGGATTGCCACACCCCGGACAGAATAAATTCTGCCCCCCTGCGGGGAGATGCCTCACTTGCTTTATGGCTAGTTTATTTCTCCCCCTTGTGAATCAGCATGTGTGATATAACTAGAAATGTTCTTGTGTATAAGAATGATGAGTTAAAATAAATAAATATATATTTATGGCACATGGCAGTGTAATAATTGTCAAGTCCACTAAGGCCTTGTAAGAAAACATCAAGAAATCAATAATAGAATAAAACAAAATATTTTTACTCTTTACCCTTCCTGGAATTAGAAAGAATAATATATTCTTTATTTAATTGATAAATTATCTCTCAATTTCAGAGTTTGAATGGAGGTTTAGTGATGGTGAATTTCTACTCTCAGTTTTTGACCTGCCAAGACGTTGCAACAGTATCTGATGCTGTAGGTAAGTAACTAAAGTACAAAAGTTACTGGTCAAAACCTCATTACAGTGGAATTGAAACACCATGCAAAAAATAATGAGATATATTACACTTTCAACTGCTAGAAAATTCATCAAAAATATTTTGTAATGTTATCAACTCCTTCTTTTCCAATGCTACTCTTCTAATGCAAAGTTTCAAAATGAGTTTATTATTGTAGCAACCTTTAAAAACATCATTGGCATCACAATGGTCAATATATAACATCAAAATAACAATATTAAAATAAGATATATCACAGCATACAACCTTTAAAGAGCGGGAACTCAAAGTAATTCACTATAATTATTATAGTTCATTGATGTGACGCTACTTTCCAAGTTAGAACTGCATGAGTTCACTCTTCAAATCGTTTGATTTAGTTACACTCTATTCATTTGTTAAAGTTTTATACGAATTAATTATTCGTTACCACTGATTCTAACATTTTTCCAGATATAGCCTGCAGAGTGATCCGTAACCTTATGAGGATACTTTGTGTTGTTGGAGAGATATCACAATTTTCAAATCCAAATCAAGAGACAAAGAAATTGTAAATGTGTGGAAAGTTTATCTCGGTACGGTAACAAAAACACATAACTTTGATAATGATTACAACAATGTCTGAAAGTATTTGCAGAGAACTTCAGGTTACTCCATAATTGAGAAATTAAATTAAGAATAAAGTGCTGTATGAAAAATAGAACCGTACAGTAATTTTTGCTGAAATATTGTTTTCAGCACATATAAACCACATACGAGAAGTGGCCGGAGTTGACAGTGTTGGTTTGGGCGCTGGTTACGATGGAATAAATTTGTAAGTTGTCTTCAATGAGTTATATCTACCTAAATAAATAAAAGTACTTTATTTTGATACTTCATCCTCACTCTTTGCGAGAATGTTGCAATTCATTACATGACTTAATCACTTTATACAGAGTGTCCCGCAAATGATTGATCCCAGTATTCTGTCAACTAAAGCAAACAGAATGTGACCTTAGAAAAATGTCAATTTCTCTACAGTTTACCTGTTAACTCTTTTTATTGGGGATTTCAAGTGCGGCACCGTATTATATTATATCTCAATAATTCTTATGTTGGGTTGCACCAACCAGGATCAACTATTTTGAATCAGCTTATTCTACAGAGCGTGCCATCCAAATTGGCTTCTCACTGGAGCATGCGCGTTAATCGCTTTCTCCCACTACAGTGCCTGCTGACTCGCGGTACAGTAAATTTCAAAAGTTCATTCAGCTGGCAAACTCAGCTTTATAAAAAAATTCATATTCGCTTCGGTTACCTAGCAGTACTGTGATGTTATTTGCTTCACTGACTGTACTAGCCTTAGCGGCTGGAGGGGAAGCGTGGTGGGAGAGATTATCCATCTCTCTCGAACAGCCTCCCCTAGACGCCAATTTGGATGGCACGCTCTGTATTTAATTAGCATTGTACTGATCCTGGATCAGAATTGATCTTGCTTGGTGCAACTCAACATTAGTGTCTCATATGAGGATGAAAATTATTGGGTTTTATTTGAAATTCTCCTATAATTACAATAACAGCATTAAGAAGTTTGTAAACTCGACATTTATGAAAAGATATTCTGAAAAACGTAATCAGTGTCATTCATGTTTGAAATGGATGAACATTTTCTATAAAACGAGTATAAAAAACAATTTTAGAAGAAAATATTCAGTCATCTAATACCCCAAAATTCACCGAATCCTCAATAATATGGAAGCCTACAATATTTTTTTAATCAAAACTCACTGATTTTACAAAATTCGCTTTGTTTGTCAATGTTTCCTCCTAATCCTGATTTTTGAAGTGTCTGGTTATGGAATGGGTGATTAAATTTTTTCTTTCAAATTAAAAATTCAATTTTGTCAATTTTGGAAATCAACAAAATTTATAAGATTATATAAAGACGAGAGTTGATAGTTGTTGTTCACAATATTATTGTAACAATGTAATAAAAAAATTTGATACCACTTGATACTGTAGGCTACATGAGGTGAATCTGCTAATGTCAAATTTATTGTTACGTTAATTATTGTAGGCTCCTTTATTTGTTATTATTCCAACTGTTCTTGGACAGCAAACTAATGAATTGTTGTTGATTTTTCGTTCTAGCACACCAAAAGGATTAGAGGATGTGTCATCCTATCCTGCATTATTTGCTGAGCTAATTGGATCAGGACAGTGGACAATAGACGATTTGAAGAAACTTGCCGGCTTGAACTTCTTGAGAGTTTTGAAAGCTGTTGAAAAAGTGAGTTTTTCAACCAACTCATTCTTATTATATCATTCTGCAATTACGTAGGCTACCTATAAAAACTCACTGTGTCAAAATACTCAATTTCTTGCTAGTATATTTCCTTTTTTAACTTGAAACTTTATAGCTTAATTAACAACATAACAGTAGACCTACTGCACCATAAATATTTCTCATCAAAAATTAGTGGTAGGCCTACGGTATTTTTACAAAGAAGCGAATAAAATAATACGGTACTGTATTTATTTTATTCACAATAATACTTGTTATTCTTAATAATTAGAATATATTCTATTTATATTGGTTCAAATGTTATGGAAATCATATATTCTCTTAGAATATTGAGATATAAAATAATTAGCAATAATATTTGAAATAACCATCAATATATACTTATATCTGGAAATAATTTACGTTTAAATTTAATTAAAAAAAAGTATCACTGGCCACTTGAAAATTTTTGATGACAGTTCTAAAACACTCTATTAAATTAAATTCAATTTATATTTTATCTTTATGCTCACTGTGATAAATTAATACTATTTTGATTCAAGGTGACAATGCAGCTATATTCCACAGTATTCATTATAATGACAATTTCGTCTAATTATAGGTGCCTTATTATTAGAAGGACATACAATCTCCTGAAACGAAATTTTTCGTCAATTTACCAGACTAATAATGACCACCATTTAAAAACTTTTTGTTGACAGGTTAGAGATGATATGGCAAAATCAGGTATTGAACCATATGAGGACACAATTTCGCCAAGATACTTGAAGGGTAGAAGTAATTGCACATCACAAGATCCATTTTAGCAACAAATTGGGTAAGTTGATGAGGTAAATTATCAGGTAATTAGGGTAACCAACATTGGTGGTTTTTTCTGGAGATGAAAATTGGTAAAGAGCTAGAATAACTTAATTCTGATAAGAGATTTCTGTTCATGTAAGAAATTTTTGGGGTGCGTGAAGGGTAAAATTTGGACGGAAAATGACTTCAAGATTTGGGGCTTCCAAAGTTTGCACTGATTCAATCAAGCTGTGAAGGATGGGATTCCTATATCTCAGTCGATAGGGTGCAATTCACATTTCAATTTCGTGAGGAAGCAGTATACCCTTCCTTCATAATCCCTGATTAAATTGCATACTCCAATTGCATTGGTAGCTCATAGATTGTTTACAGGGGCCCGGAAAAATTTTCAAGTCATGTAGTAAGTTTTATATTTAGCAACAAAAATTTTTACTTACAAAAAATTAAGTCTGTACGCACCTTATCATCATTTTCAAACATTCAATCTAACAAACAGGATCTTTGCTTGAATGGAAGGTAGAAGGTGTTCAATGTGTGTTTCAATTATTTTTAATAAGAATTCATTCTTGTATACCTTACAATGGGCTCAAAAACACAATTGCTGACTTTGTATAATAAACATATTCACAGTGTATGTAAAAAGCAGAAATAAGCAAACTATTTTGTGAAATAAGTAAGCAAAAGATTAAATAATTCGATATTTTCATCAAAATTTCGGCTAAATAGCCTACTGAATGGATAGGCTAGTGTTAATTTTTTCGCGCCAGAATGGCCTGTACCAAGTTGTCCTATTCCGCAGTATTTACTAGATTTTTATTTGGGTTTATCAATATGGCTCGCTTCACATTGAATAATAACCGGCTGTATTTGTATTAATCTCATTGCAGGTATAGAATAAAATTAGTGATCATCAATGGTACCACCGTAGTAACAACCGAGAGTTTCTCATGATTCTCATAAGGATGAAGTCTTCCCAGCAACTATTCTCAGATCTTCAAACAGGGAAATCAACACAATACTAAAAACAATCGACACTTGAAAAACATTCATCATCTTTTGTACACTTTCTATCTTTAGCAGTGTTCTAGAAATAAGATGGTAGTTTTAAAATGACCAAGAATTTTTAATAAATTGTTTTGTAAAAGTGCTCATTATTGAACATTTCAAAGTTTATGTAATGTTTTATTATTAAGGATCACGGTTCTTATTTTTTGCTGGCAATAATATTGAATCATTTAAGTTCCTCTCCAATTACATTGGTAGTATCCTCTCAGTTCCTGTTAATGTAACTCTTTATAATATTATGGAAGTTGTGATACACAGAGTTTCTGATGACTGTTCCTTGAACAATAGAATAACATCAATTTTACTGTTCATGTGTTTAAAACTGGTATTAATTTGAAAAACTGTTCTTAATACAATAAGTTAGTTGTTGAAATTCTCAATCCTCGTTCTTCCTAGTACAAAGAAATTGTACTAATTCAAAGTTTCATAGAACTTGAAAGTCCTGTAAGACAGGAAAAAGACGAGCGCACACTAGACGTGAATAGCACGGCATACTATGAAATACATTCATAGGTACCTGTAAGTCTGGAGCGTATTTTTTTTCTGCATTATATGTGACTTTCAAGTTCTATGAAGCAGGCCCCTGTGCACTTTTTTATTATACCAGTTTACTTGCGTTTATAGAGATCATATACGAAATTGTAATTTAAAATCATTTTTGATAAATTTTCATAATTTTTAGTAATAGTGCTAGTAATTAAGAGAATAATTAACTAGCACTAGTGATGATCGAATATAATGCATACAAACTCTAGAGTTTGTTTCAACAAATAATTGGTTTCAATGAATCTCAATTGCCAAAATGAAAAAGAAAATCAGCAGTATTCGATTAAAAGTATTTCACTTGCCAAAAAGTATTCGACGGATTAGTAAGTTATTAAATTGTAAAACTGTACCTAGTCATTTCATTATAATAATATAAATAGATAGATTTAGAGATTAATTATTAATTAGTTGATATTAGGGTCTAATGAGAAAAATATTCTGCAATTTAGAAAGGTACCTCACAACACTCAATATAGGTAATACTTAAGTGAATAGTTATAAACACTTTTATAACTAGATACCGTAACTTATAACTCCGATCCTCCGATTGATAAAATATGGTACCGGTACCGTAAGTAATCCTGAAAAATGAATTGTTTCAATAATTATTTAACTGTATTTGGTGAAATTCAAAAAGGCTCACCATTTTTTTTTTAAATAAGGTGAATAACAAAATTACCGTATTAAACTTGTGTAACCTTCCTTTTGAATCAATAATAGATGAATTCATTAATAAAATTTATTACAGTTACATATTAGAGCTCTTGGTTTGGTTCAATTAAAAATAAATCATCGTATACAAGGCTACGTTACCGCCTAAGCTCTGATTCTTGGAGATTTATAAATTGAACAGTACCTAATAGCTGACTATTAGGGTGATTCACATACACACTAGACGGCTATGTACGTCTAGTGACTTGCTTCTCATTCTCATGTCAAGTGTGCATACAACGTTTTATCGTAAACTTGATGGAAAAATAGATTTTACTTGAAATAATCATTGTTTTTCCACTATGATTTGGGATTGGAATACAATCTTTAAACAGTAGTTGTAAGCGAATTGGAGTTTATGAGTGAAGTAAGCAAAATAGGCCTAATATATGTCAAGTGTGCTGTAATAAATAACGAATTATGATGTATATTATGTCATAATAAATTCTAAAATTGCACTGACCATACTTGAACTAAATTTTGCTACATCATCTCAATGACTTTATCTCTCAATATAACATCATTATTAATAGAAAAAATAATTAGGTGTACATTTCAAGGGTAAAGCCTGAACTAATTTTTTAGATTTGTTCAATACAAGCGTTCTCGGACGAAGCCCAAACTCAAACTACTTCGGCCTATGATTATTATTCATGATAATATTTTAAGAGTGGTTATGATTGGTTCATAAATTGAGATTTTTTAAATTTTATATCTTTCAATATCGATATCACTCATCATTATAAAAAATGGATAATAAGTGAACCTGTAAATTGAGGGAAAACTGAATTAGAAAATGAATTATCTCAAAAATTAAAATATGAAAGGAATAGTACAAAAATATGTCCCGTAACCTTTTACGGATACTACTTGGTATTTTGCTTATCAATTTGAACAAATAAGCCTAAATCCAAACAAATGTTATAGAAAAAAATCCCTTATAGGGTGACCGAGAACTGCACAAACTTTCAGTTGATTTCACTAAGTTCTCTACAAATCGGAATTCAATATGGTCTTATTAGAATTATGAGCCTAATTTACATAAAAAAAACTATTTCCATACGCGAATTGAGCCATAAAATACTGTAATATTTTTACGAAATTTGCAATCTTTATCACTATAACAAACTAGTAAACACTGTGTTAATATTGAATTTTCTTATTTATTTGATACAACAAACCCTATAAGCACAGAGGAGAGAGTAATCTCTCCTCTCTAAATCTGAAGATTTAAAAAAAATCTAAATCTAATCTCCTCTCTAATATCTAAAGAGATTACTCTCTCATCTGTGCTATAAGTAATCATTTATGGATCACTCTGCATTATGCTTATAACCCCATTTCGAAGCATAATATTACTTCGAGGGAAGAATGTCGAGTGAAGATCACAGATTTGAAAGTTCAAAATATTAATCCAATCATCGAAAGCGATACTATTTTTAATTTAATAATTTATAATTCAAATAATAAAAATTAGGAATAGCTTTCCTATTTCGATATGTAACAAATTATATTACATGTAATTTGACCAACGAATTTTTCTACAAATAAAACAATCAGGAAAATCCAAGATAATTGTAAACGTAGAAGATAACATAGGTACTGCTTTCAAGCTACCGTAATAAGAATATAGAGCAAAACTCTTAAAATTAATTGTATATCCCAGTGGTATATTGATTATTGCTTTTCCAAGTTCCATTGATAGTGTTTTTATAATTTTCGTTAACATTACTAAAATAATTAATTGCGATTAAAACCGATTTGATATAGCCTAATGTACAGTAATACAACGTAACCCATAAAAGTAGATAAGATTTAAAATTCAATTCTCCATCATGATAACTATCATTAAGGTATTTTGATAGGGATTAAACGTGCCTTTGATAATATGAAATAGTGCTATAACAGGGTGCTGATAACTGAATAATAAATTGAAATATGGATATGAATGTTATGAACCAATAGGTACCGTATGAAATAATACAATTTTTCAACCACAAATTAATTATTGCAACTTAGCAGCATGCAGTATTAGTTTAGTATTTCTGTATAAGGATTTTTATTTATTGTGAGTAGGTACTAGAATAATAATTATTTTCAATGCAAATCCTGATGAAAAATCATACACCATAAAATACATATCAATGGTTGTTTGGCTTTCTTCCAAGTGATTTAACACGTTATTATTAAAAGCTTATTAATTTGTTATGTACGGTAAGTTCTTAGAATTATTGTGAATAAACTAATGATTAGTTTTCTGTATATTGACAATTTTGTAGATTACTATTAAATTTCTTTGAACTTCTTCGCAAATTTTATTGTTTTCCCTGAGTGTTTTCATCATTCATCTCATTACCTACGCATAAATACTAATTATACTTATGTGGGTATCATAGCCCTAGCGCCCACTGAGATGGAGTGGCAACACGCTAAATATAAACATATGTAACTAAATGAAACAGCGCACATCACCTCGATTTATATTTCTCTATATTTATATTTAGCGTGTTGCCACGCCATCGCCACTCCACCTCAATGGGCGCTAGGGTTTACGCAGCAAAAAGTGAAACATTCACATACAGTAACTTACTGTATTTGAATACCTGGATTTAATATCATAGTTATGGACTTGTTATTTTGATTATTATTTATATAATAATTATTATAGCATTGCTCTTCAAATCTAAGTTCACCGAAGATGGAAATGATAGAGGATGGAAAAGGGAGTATGCCAAAGCTGAAATGATAGAATATTAATCTAGATCAGATGAGATCAATTTATTTTTAAATACACAACATTTCAAGAGAGACTTCTCAATTATAATTCAAACTATTCATTTTCTTTGGATAATATTCTTCCAAGCAATTGATTTCACAAAAGCTTCTCACACACTTTATAAACAAACCTAACAATAATAAAAAAGCATCATCGCATTAAATATAATTATGAGGTTTTCACACATCTGAGGAGATTATTCAATAATTATTATTACATAACCACTCGAGCTCAGCTCAATGAGATATATTATCCATGCTGAAGATTTCTGTAATTTTCCCTAAAATTTATTGGTTTGAAGACGATAATAAAATGCCATCAACTATTTAATTAAGAGGAGTTGCAGAATAGAGTTTACATTCAAATTTTGTCAATTTTTGAAAATTTTCTTCCTATGAAAATTCTTTTCACACAAATTGTATGGAATAATACGAAAAAAATATCCAATGAAGATGACATTTTTGTTTTCTCAGAGAATCAAGCTTTTTCAAGTTCATCAGTTCTTCAAAATGTCATCAAAACCAACATGAAGGCGGAATTTTCTTTTTCCCAGAAAATCAAGCTTAAGCTTTTTCACGTTCATCAGTTCTTAAAAATGACATTATTAAAACAAACACCAAAGACTGCATTAATCGGTAACCAGTGAAAGAAGTTAGTGATAAACATTTAAGCACCACATCTGTATTTTACATGATGATATGCTGAATAATCAAAAAGGATATAATTTGTAGCAAATAGCATTTCATCAATCGAACTTTAGCCTCAATAAACAAGACTATAAAATCTATCAATCTATCAAATCTGTAGGTACTTTTCCATTTTTTTGTACACTTTCAATCTTATTGATAATGACAAACCGACATAACACAGTGGAAAACATTAAGGAACTAGAACTATTCCCAATAAACGAATCTTGTTCATAATAAACATTGCTGGGTGTAAGAAGTCAAAATCTATTAAATCAGTTTGTCAATTCTAATTGAATCGGCTTCAACATGATTGACGCACTTTGAGTGAATTTATACCATGCCATGTACAAAAATCTCAATTACAAAGAAATACAGGCTAAGGACTGAATTAGCTCTATACAAAAAGTTTTATTTTAAGCTGCAAGTGCATTCAGCGAATTGGATCAATTGGATTCAGCAAAAATCTTATAAGTGGATAATGATGCACTTTGTAAATGTAGGCTACTGTAACTAATGACGTAATAATTTACTCATCAATCTTGAAGAAACAGTGTAGAGCTGATAACAAAAAATACTGATTATAACAAACAAAAATGACTAGAACAAGATAACTTTTCAATACTATTTTAAATTAAATAAACTTACAATAGTTTTTGGTTGAACTATGGTCCATGTCATACCAATATTTAAATATTATAAAACATTTCCTAAACATTCCTTTCAAATTACTTTTCATACACTTTCTCATAACAATTCAATCTGAATAAAGATATTTAATGTACCTGATGGATACATTCTCTACATTTGGAAGTGACTACTCAATCTATAAGTGCATTATAATGGAGAAAAATTTACAATGCTATCTACATAAATACTTATTTACACTATATAAAAATATATTATTGGAATGTACCTATATTATAAAATTTGTATATTTACAATGATTTTTATACATTGTATTATTTTACAATATTGTAATGTTCAACACCCATTAATCAACACTTATTGGAAAAGGAAACCGCAAGTGAGACATTAACAAGGACAAGTTTGAATACGCCTGCACAATTGAACGCTTATTGTAGTCAAGTGAATGGTATGCTAGTGACTTTTGTGAAGAAATTATCAATATATTGCGAAATAAATGTAGCAATTCGAAATACATAGAATTAATATTACAAAAGACAACTTATCAAAAACGTTTCAATTTCAAAGAGAATAAACTCGTAAATATTCTTTAATCATAAAACTGATTTGAATACATTTCTCTCGAGAGCTGGAAAGATAGTTCGAACTATTTTGCGATGAACACCACCAATTTTTGACTAGAAGTATTAGATGTTAGCCATCCAAAGGAGGTCCGAGATAAACCATTGAAACTTCTGTATTTCCATAGACCGCTGAGACAGCAGGGTACAACCTTTTGTCTGGTAATCCTTGAAAGAGAACATAATTTTCAAATTAGAGTTTGATAATAGTAGTTTTTGCAATGGTTGTATTATGAGAGCCATTAAACCACAAGTGAGATACAAAGTAAAAAGCGAAAGTGAGTATTGATTTTAAGGTATCTCACAAGTGGATTAAAGGCCAAAGTTGCATACACCATTCTATCTAACCAATAAAAAAATTATATCAGCATTATCACTCTAAACTAACCTTGATTCAAACGACCATGTTTCATCTCAATGTTGAACATATAGGTTAGGGTTAGGACAGTCGCTAAACACACGTATATTAGCAGCTTCAGCGCTTTGATCAAATCAGCTGCATTCTATTCAGTTCTATTCCAGTTTTTCTAAGCTGGATGCTGGATCAGATTGAACTAGAAACAGTTTCATAATGTAGTATTTCGAAAAGTTTACATTACGATACAAGTTTCGAATTCCATTTAAAAGGCAGTTGTTTCATTTCAGTTGTGAAACTGTAATAATAATTGTGTTATAACATAGTCGCAGGTAAGAAACTCAGGATCCCGTTTAACCATTGCCCATAAAATAAATATTTCTACTGGAAGGAGAAAACTATAAAAAACAAAATAAGTGTTAATGATTCGTCTGTGTAACTTATGTTTTAAAATTCTGCTGAATTTAAATTTCAAGTATTCATACAAAATTACAAACGTGTCCAAGGTTTTAAAGTTTTAATGGTGCGTATGATAGTACAATGTCTAGTATCGTAACTGGAAAATCCTGTACTATACAGAGTGGTCCAAAAAAATTTATCCACTGTTTAAAAGTCGATAACTTGTAAACTAATTGATGGAGTTGGCTTATCATTAGTGAAAGTGTAGCTTAAAGTCCAACTTAAACATATCAATTGAATTTAGGTGCTCGAAATGGCCACCATTTACATCCACACACAAGCGATGCCACCCAACAGTAGCACGAGCTAAGATGGGTAGGCCATAGAGGTGCTGTGGAGTATCCACCACGTTTCCCAGACTCCTCTAGACTTTTAGC
The DNA here is from genome assembly GCA_017141395.1 of Laodelphax striatellus. Classification (NCBI taxonomy): domain Eukaryota; kingdom Metazoa; phylum Arthropoda; class Insecta; order Hemiptera; family Delphacidae; genus Laodelphax; species Laodelphax striatellus. Next base: position 26,441,476 of record CM029531.1, read on the forward strand.
AGCGGCGAACACTGAAGGACGTCGTTTATTGACAAAAGCCACGCACATTGGATGAACTTCGAGAGTCCATCTTACATTCGGTGGCATGGTTTGTGTGTGGATGTAAATGGTAGCCATTTCGAACACCTACATTCAAGTGATAAGTTTAAGTTGGACTTTCACCAAAGATGAGACAACTCCATCCATTAGTTTGCAAGTTATGAACAGTGGATACATTTTTTTGGACCACTCTGTATATTCTAGGTTTTATAGGACACAGGTCGTTATGAGATTGTGATTTATAACACAATCAAGTGATTATCGACAAGCGATACAGGCTTATCGACTATAGTGCTTTTCATCCTTAAAGACGCCTGAGCCCAGAGACAGTACCCCACAACTTTTCGAGCTAGCCAATCACACGCCTGCAGCGTTGTCAATACTAACGCACACTATCACATGATAGTAATGAACAGATGTGCACAACTATGTGATCATCTATTCTACTTGTAAATCATCCAATTTAACACACCGAATCGTGATAACGAGAATGATATTTCGGTCTAATATGCATGCGTGCCCAGGAGATTATGCCCAGTACACAATATGACAACATTGCCGGGCATTCGCATTGGATTAAGCACCGAGCTGGTCAGGAGTCTTCAAGGATGAAAAGCAATATAGTGCAGCAGCTTTCAGAACAGATCATCGAGCAATAAATTGTAACAATTAATTACCTCAACAGCAAAAGCTAGCTTAAAAATTGATAAGCTTACTGACTAAAAATAAGAAGACGTTAGCATATCATTTTTGAAGCCTGCTTTACCCTGCCAATACATTAACCAGTTGACTAATCTAGAAGCCATAAATTCACGTGAATAATTTGATGAGCTACTAGTACCCCAAATAAAGTATAAACATACTAGTTAATAGCTTAGAAAGGATACGGTAACGTGTAAATAGACCTATTCAATAGTCAATTTTTAAAAATGTACTGCATGTAAATTTCACAAGAAACGTAAATGAAATAAACGATTTACCTCTGAATGCTACTCCTAGAAATTCATAATTCTTCTCAAAAGACAGAGTATTGTCATCACAGTCTAAAATCACACGGATTCTTTCTCCAACCTGAAAAATAAGAGAAAATACATTTTTGAGTCTTCGGTAAGAGCAATTAAATAATAGCCTAATACTCGACTATTTGTTCATAACTATACGATATTGCAGGCATAAAAATTTTACAGCTCAAAAATTGAGTTTTATAAACAACTTTTCGAATTTTTATTAATTTTCCATTCAAGTTAGGTCGTGACAAACATGAATATCATCAAAATAATTCGTACAATTTGTAAGTTTACTATAGTATGATCTGCACTGTAGTTTTTTCGAAAGAAATTTGGCAAAGTTGATGTAAGGCTAATTTTAAATTTATGATAATACAAGAAAATTCTACCAAAAATGAGTAGCCTACAATATTAGTAGATATTATTAATAAGTTTCCTGTATAATAAGACATATATACAGTAGTAGCCTTCTGACGATCCATTCGAACTGCGGATAAGACAAATCAAGTAACAAGTAAGTAAGTAAGTAGCCAATCAATCAAAGGAGGTCATTCTATGTAATCTGATGGTACAACCCTGTTGGCTAGGGGTAGAAGTACAGTTGGAGTGTAAAGCCTGGTTTTCATTAGTAGAGTTAGTGGTCGAGTAACTAGCATACTAACTCTACTCTACTTACTTGGTCGAGTAGCTGTTTTCACTACAATTGAGAATATTAGGTAAAGTGTGTTGTCTAGTGAACAGACCTAACCTTGGAATGACTCTACTCTACTAGCCGACTGTACTCTACTAGCTCGAGACTGTTTTCATTAGAATAGTGGTGGTAGAGTAGAGTGAGAAGCGGTGGTGGGGGAAGGCAAGTGGTAGAGTACTATCCCACTCTACTCTACCAAAAACAAGTACTCTACCATCACTCTACTCTACTATGAACGTTTTCATTGGGAGAGTTCACAAGATAGTTGGTACTCGCCCAGGGAGCTCTACCACTAACTCTACTAATGAAAACCAGGCTTAAGAGACTTCTTGTTGAGGCTAAAGGCTGGTTCACGGAGAATCTGCTTCAATTAAATGAGGACAAGACACAGAGCCTTATAATTATGAACATTGATAAATGTAATCCTTGAAAGTACAAGTTCAGTTAAATTGGGATTTTGGATTGATCCCAAGCTGACTTGAAACGAGCATACATTGCAGTTGGGTGGCAAGCTTTTTAAAGGGATCTATGTAATGAAAAAATTGAAGACAGCAGATTATCTGTTTACAGCATAGCACTCATTGTTCCACAGTCTCACATAAATTATGGACTTCTACTGTAGGGACATGCAGCGGGGATGAAAGATATTGCTGCTTGAAAGCAAGCAAATAAGGAAGTAGGCCCAGAGGCAGACCTAGAATGGACTATAAGGAATATATGGAAAGACTAGGAATGGCAAGGGGAAAGCGATGGCAGGAAATGAGGAATATGTGGGAGGATAGAGTGGTGTGGAGGAGATGGACCGAGGCTTGAAAACCACCCGACGCTGAGAAACAGAAGGGTTAGGAAAAGAAGAAGAAAATAAGGCTGTCAGGATACTTGTTACTTGTTCTGTTTTCTCCTTAGTCATCGACCAGGGAATCGTCCATTTTCCTCCATATTGGGATCAGTCGGTTCGGTGTTGGTACATGTGTTCATCAACATACTCAGCAAGTGAGTAGTATGGTCGTGCAATAAGGTACTCCCTCAGTCTACGGGCAAATTGTTTTCCTTGATGGCCCTCAGGTTTGGAAATAGATTGTAGATTATGCCAACTAGTTTCATAATGCCAACAAGAGGACCATCCTCTTTTGTTCTACACAACGCAGGTTGATTGTTAGGTTAGGTACAAATTGACGGAAACAACTAAAAAAAATAATAATAACGTCAATCTAACTTGATACTCTCATGACTAAACACAAATCTGTTTAATTTCAATGATTTCCTACTACTTGAAAAAGTATGCATCTAACCTCAAAATCACACGTACAGGCTTACTTAGAACTTTACCAATCAATCGTGTGTGGATGCAAAATAAATTTTAAACTTTAAATAAATAGTCTAAAGCATGTTGAATCAATGTAATAATTTCGAGAAATCGGGTCCATCCAGTAGAATAGGATCACATGAAACAAGGTAGCAGTGTGAAAGATTACCTGGTACTTAGGTGCATTGTTCAGCAGTGGATAGTTCCCTCTTGAGTCCCCATTGTGTAGAAGGTGATTGTCAACTAGATTCCAACCCCAACTTTGATCATCTGATCCTAATAAGGCAACATATCCATGACACTGTAGAAGAGCTTCTTTTGTAGATATTCCTATCACTGCCACAGTTCCTAAGGGTCCCTCCCATATCACCTCCCAAGCATGTCGTCCATGTCTGAACCCTATCTTGCCTCTTGAGGCATCAGTACTTTGAGCTACAGGATTTCTATGAAGAGTAAAACCATTAGGTTTAATGTAAACATTCCTGGAGCAATCGTTTGGATTCCAAGCGTGATAAAATGCCCTGAGTTTTGCTTTGTAGGTTGGTACAGATGACAGCAAGTCCGATTTCAGAGCTTCTTCTGCCAGTTTCCTGATGCAATGTAACCGCCACACGTCGTTATTTTCATCAATCAAAAACATATACCACCGTTTACACACGAGAGAACAATTCCTAAGATCATGCAAATCTAAATATGAAAATATAACTTCTAAAACATTATCAGTCAATGTCGCAGCCATTCTACCATTTTGCCGGTTTACGACTTGTTCAAACAAACGGAACGCTACAGCCAATCAAAATTCATGTTTCTCTTTCCGTTTCTGTGGTGTTCCTATTTCCACCACGAAACGGGTCGATCAAAGTATAGCAGGAGCCAATTAACTTGTCATAAATCAGCTGATCCAGTAATAATTAAACAGTGATTTGGACACAATAATCAAAAGGCTTGAAAGTCTAAAGAACCTTTAAAGTCTTTAAAAGACCTTTTTAAAGAAGACCTTTCAAAGAATAACTTTTTAAAAGACCTTTTCAATAATCTGCGAGATTCAGCATTTGTAGGTTAAGTATAGAGGAGTTGCTGCTAGACCTGATCAGCGCGCTCTAGGTGAGAGAGAGTGAACAACTTGTCGGGATTTTAGCATTGTGAGATAGGGACAAAACACGATTTTGGGATAGAATTCAATTAAATCATTAATGTATCATCAATACGTTATTGCTATCTATTATTTAGTGGTTTCAAGGTGTTTTAATGAATGTATTAATTGGATTAAAGTACTTTTATCAGAATTTTCGTCATCTTGTTGCTAGACTCTTCTTGCTAGGTTAGGTTTTTGAAGTTTGAACTTCCCGCTATGTGTAACCATCAGTATCGTATGTATTATAAACATTATTATTCCAGAGACATAAATTATTTTACACAAATAATATTTAATTCAATTACAACATTATATTTACATCTTATATTTTCCATACTTCATCTATTTACGTTCAATATTATATGTGCAACAATCAATGTCAGGAGTAAAAAAGACATTATTATTTCAGAGACATCAACTATTTTACACAAATAATATTTAATTCGATTAAAACATAATATTTACATCTTATATTTTCCATATTTCATCTATTCACGTTCAATATTATATTTCATATCTGTACCTATCTCACTCTTTTTTGGAAAGGAATGCTTTTGGAAAGAGGATCAAATTAAAATTATCTTTGTTTCTTCTCTCTTAAAAAGGCAACTGAAGTGTTCTTGAACATCCTAGCTTTGATTTTATAAGTTACTGGAATATTTTGGCTGAATATTTATCAAATAGGATGGGTTTGAAAACAGACATTTTTACATTTGATTCAATGTTAAACCTATCTTCAATCCCGACAAGTTGTTCCTCTTTCTCTCACTTGAGCGCTGATGTTTGGCAGCTACTCGTCTATTGTGATATTGCTCTTTGAAACAGCTGATTTCTGACAAGTTGAATTGGATCCTGCTATACAGAGCAAGAGTCGAGCTCTAACAAGCAAACACAGAGAAAACAGTAAAATTTTAAGGTTATTCATTACAAGGAGCCGAATTCTCCCGACTAACTACAAATATATCTCAATGAGTATAAAGGTGGGATTTCGTTACTGCGGCTCCGCAGCCGATCCCGACACGACCAGCCAAGATGGCGGACAAATTCGCAGTCTGGGCACCCCACTGCCTTCGAAGGCCATGTATACACCCCAGCAGGTGTATACATGGTGCAACAGATCTCGTTCAAAACTTATTCAGATATTGTAATTCGCCGGTTTAAAGCCCTTTAATATCTCATTATTGTTCAATTCGATGTTATCAATTTGATTTGATGACGGCCTTCGAAGGTAGTAGGGTGCCCAGACTGCGAATTTGTCCGCCATCTTGGCTGGTCGTGTTGTGATTGGCTGCGGAGCCGCAGTAACGAAAACCCAGCTTTAAGCGTTTTTGTTCGAGAGATTTCCTATCATTGTTTAAATATCCATATAATTTTGAATATATTTGTTTTTTCTCGCATGGTCGAATGAATAAATCAGTGATATGCCCATTAATGGCTGACCGTTTATTTGTGCCGTTTTAAATGTAAGCAAGATGAGGACAGCACTAAACTGAATCTCTGCGATCCCACGTGATGCTGTACGCAAAATCAGCTGGTTGTTCAGTGCCCGCCACTAAGCTCTACGACAAGTACCTAGCGTTGACGTTATAGCCTACATTGCTACTGTGTTATTGGCATTTGTTTATTTAAATATTTCCGGATTTCAATCGTCATTGAATTTACAATTCTTCTCAACTTGTTATTTGATATCTTTGAAAATTGGATAACATTTTCAAGGATACTTTTCTTCAGTAACGCAATGAATCGACGCCATTTTGAGTAAACGTTTTGTTGAAGCACCACAGACACCAGTGCTCGTCAAGTCGAATTTCGTGGTATTATATTGTTCATATAAATGTGATAATTGGCAGTTTGTTAGTGAAAACAAAGAAGATGACTCAGCAAGGTGGATTAGTGAATTTCTGGATACACGATTCCAATGGTAAGTATTCAAAGTTGTACCATGCTTTGTGATTATTTTTGGTGGGGGTGGTTCATGTAGTTACAGTGACTAGCTCTTTTATGGAGGGGGCTGTACCAGATGTTTTGGTTTTGGCGGGACTGATCAGCTAATTTTTCTAACATTGAGAGCTAATTTTAATAATCTAAATAAAAATGTTACTTAGGCCTAATTGGATTAGTGAAAGTTACGTTTGTCAAAAAAGAATTGTTTTCTTTCTATGATTTTCATCAACTTTAGGGTTGATCTCAATATTCGGTTTGCTTTCCAAAACTTTTCACCAATAGGCCTATGAAATTGAAGATATTTAGACACTGTAGTTAATGATATTTTATCTTTATATCAAATTGTTTTTGTCGTATGAAACAAATAAACTTACAAATTTGTAGGTCTTGAGAGTGATGAAGATTTGATCTTATACATAGTTTAAGTTAATTAACTTATTAAACTGATTACATGCATTCAGGTTTGTACCAACGACAATTTCTTTCCAATTCTTGATTTCACCTAGAATTAAGCCATTTAACGGAGCATTAAACGGACTTGTTAGCATCGGTTCCATGAATTTTATTTTTATGATTAAAAATGAAATTCTTCAGTTAAAATTTATAAGTTTTTTTATTATTAAGATTGCACAAACTGAAGCTTTAAACACTTGATTCTAAACTTTATGCGGGTTTCCCATTGGCTTCTAAATGAATTACATTTTTGTGGGCTCATCTGCAGTTTGTAAGTTTTAAAGCCTCAGCCTACTTTGCTACGTATTCAGTTGGCTTGAACATCTGGACTGAAAATGAATTATAGTCATTACAGATTTTTACCTGTTCCAAGTGTATAAGATTTAACCCACTATACAATACGGCTGCGTTATTCATTATATTTGATGAATTCTAATACACTTTCTTCGTATTGATTGCTAGTCCAGGTGCTTTAGCATATTGAACGGACTGTATTATAATATGTAGTCTACACATGTGTAGACTACTTGTCTTACACAAAAGAAAGTTGACAGCCTAAAGAAAATAGTGATGTGCATGTTCACTACACTCAATGTGCAGAAGACTTGGACGAACCACGTAGTAGACTGACTGGGACTCAGAAAAGCTTCCAAATATCAGCTCTAAGATCATCCAATCTGCTCCCCGAGTAAGTAAAAGATGCTGAGAACTGAAAGTTTGAACCATCGTGAAAGAACACTTGATAGAACGGCCCATCTACTCACTGGCAGAACTGGAGGATGAGCCCTTTCCACTGAAATCTATTGCCAACCCCGAGACTTAATAATTGACACAGTCCATCTAGTTTTCCCAATCAACGACGAATAATTCAAGTATGACTGTATCAAGTGTTACTGATAAAACATGTATTATTGAACAAGTTATAAGGTTTGTAATCATCTGCATTACATAAATATGTGATATCTGTACTAATAACAATTATAAAACAAAAACTATACAATAGAACCATAATTGGTTTGTGAGGATTTTTGGAACGAGTATGAAATCTATTCTAATATCTTCCAATGTTTGACAACACTTATAAATTTTGAAAGTATTGTCAAGTTGCTTCCAATCTCTACAAATCTCTTTCCAGGTTTTTTCAAAGATTAAATAAGAATATTTGATATAAAGTTTGATTGTTTTCAAGCTCCTCAGGCACTAAACTTCCAAATCTGAAAGCTCAGATGTGGACTCTCAATAAGTTGGTATACAACGTTCAATAATATTGAGGTTGGATCAGTGCTGCAGTGTTGTTAGAAATAGGATGTCATTAATATTGTATCTATATTCATAAAATTAGGCCTAAAAATGTAGTATCGGTGTGTATATCAAGAGACAGAAAATCCAAGAGCAAAGTCATGACGTCACGCTTTGCTCCGGTCCTAAGCTTTTCCTAACCTCGCTAAAGGTGGGTTTTCGTTACTGCGACCGAGTGCCGCAGCGGAGCCCAACCCAGCGTTGCCAGATGCAATTGATGAAAAATCCCAACTCTTTGTAGTGGGGATTTTCATCAGTACATCTAACGCTGGTCGAAACTCTGCTGCAGCTCTGTAACAACTCCCTGCTAATCAAATTAGAACTACCCAAGACGTCCTTCCTCTGCTCCAGAGCGTTTCGCCTCTGTCTCTCTTTTCCATTTTGAATTGAAATAAACAAATTCACAGTCACAAACTTTCAAAACAAAAACAAACCGACCTAACCATAAGTAACAAATACACAAGAAGTTCCAGTTGAGAAAGGAAATTATTATGATCGTATGCTTCATTAAAATTCAATGTGGCATTAAATTAATGACTGTCCTAGAAACCGGGCCCGATACGGAAAAGGCACAGGCTCTCCATGCTTCATCTCTTTATGCAACTAACCTTGCTAGTAGGTAGCAGCATAGAGAGGGCTGTGCGTCCCAGTATATGAAAAAGCAGTAACCATACTTTTTTTGCTGTGTTATGATGATTGAGGATTGTTTTCTGGCGCTTTGTTAACTCAACCAAACCCTCTTAATGCGTTCAATTTAGTGTGAATAGTGTTATTTTGCATCACCACTTTCATGTTTGCGAAAAATTTATTGTCGCTCAGTTACTTGATAGTCTGGTGTCGTGGGGTTTGAGCACCAGTTTTATTAAAGGGTATTCAGAGAATCATGCAACCTACCTGAACTGCTACTGCCGCTCAGGTAGTAAAGTCAACCGGAAGTAAATTCAGACTATTTGTGATATAGCACGATCCATTTAACTTGTCAGAAATCATCTGTTTCGGTAATAATTAAACAGTGACTTCGACACAATAATTAAAAGTCTTAAAGACCTTTAAAGTCTTTAAAAGACCTTTTTAAAGAAGACCTTTCAAAGAATAACTTTTTAAAAGACCTTTTCAATAATCTGCGAGCTTCAGCATATTTGTAGGTTAAGTATTGTGATATCGCTCGTTAAAATCATATATTTTCTGACAAGTTAAAAGGATCCTGCTATAATTCCTAATACTTGCCTACTTCACTCACATTAGAACAAAATTGGTCTTTCAAATAGCATTGTACTATCTCTGAAGCATCAGTAAGTTGGTTACAATACCTTACCTTATTTTTGTGGTATTGAAAGCAATTTATTTATTTATTTCCCACATAGAAAAGCTCACATACATAAAGTCCCTTACAAACATTAAATAAAATCCATTGTAGACATGGACTATCTTGAATTCACTTCCGGTTGATCTACTACCACAGCGGCAGTTCCAGGTAGTTGAGACCCTTTCTCATTGAATATATCCTATATAAGGTATATATGCCTCTCCTGACCCTTTGATAAAATCTATACGCGATCACAATGGAATCTATAGTCCGAGTTCGAATAGTACAGGCATTGGCTTGGCAGGAACTCTTGTCTTTATAAAATAAACTCGAAATATTCTAATTATTCTGGATATTTCAGAATTTTCACACTTACAATTAAATTTTCCACCAATACAATAATAGGCCTTCACTGTAATCTGGCTTTTGTTTGTACTGTATAACCAACTGTCGTCCTTTATCTCTCTAAATAATTATTGAATGATGATCTGCTCGGTGTCGTGTAGCACTAATTTCATTTATTAAACTTGTTTCCACATGTATAGCAGGATCCTATTAACTTGTCATAAATCAGCTGATCCAGTAATAATTAAACAGTGTTTTCGACACAATAATCAAAAGGCTATTAATAGTATGATGCACTTACAAATATTGTACAGTTGAAAAAACTTTGATCTCTTTATTAAAGATCTGCATCAATCCAACTCATCATTATATTTTCTTTAATATTATCTATAACACTGGTTTTTGTTGTGATCAATCACAGAATACTTCATAATAGAACAGCTCAGGCTAAAAAGTGGTAACTTGAGCAGTGAACAGAAGCCTTTTATCATTCACAAGACGAACTAACTACCCAGATCAATCTCTACTTCATTTGTTATCTCAATATGAAATCCTAAGTAAATGGTCATCAAGGATTTTTCAAGATATACATTAGAAGTAAAATGAACATTGTGATTATTCAAATTCAGAAAAAGATCATTTTAAAGGTAGCTTAATATAATTCTCTGCAACTTTTAAATATGAAACATTAACCTAAAAAAACAAATTTCTGTTCATTCTTTCATAAATAACTCTGAACTTCTAGAGTTAGAGTGAGATTGCAATGAAACAAATTGTAGGAAAACTTATTTCGCAGCTAGAATAAAAAAGTTAAATTCGATATCTCCATTGCAAGTATAGATACTTACGATATAAGAAACCCTTACAAATTGAAACTGCTTTGTGGGAGTGCTGGGGTAGAAGGAAGAGGGGTAGGGGTGGAACTTTTCCAGAACACTTCTCCATAATATGATAGTCGATGAGGCAAAAATTAGCTTTACAGTATATGATTTTGCCCCTATCGGGGTGTTTTTGGAACTCGTCGACTGGACTATGTGTCACTCCAATCATTTCTAAAGTTTAAAATTGGTGTTCCCAGACTATATTCTCTCTCGTCAGTACAAGATGAACTCTGGAATGAACCAATGCCAGTCGGGGCCGGCACCACTGAAATTAATCGCAGAAATTGAGTTTCATAGAACGTAAGCTAATCGGAAATCGCGTCATATACAACAGATCGAAGCTCAAATAATATGCTATATTGATCACTGCTAAGAGATTGGAGTAAATATATTTTTGAATCTATTGAAAAGTAGAAAAACTCACATTCATTCAGTCTTGATAAAGTGCATCCACAAAGCTGAGACTTCTGAAATTAATTACCTGATTAAAGCTTTTAACAATGATGAAAGTTTATAATAATTCATCCGCTATGATGCAGCAATATGAATTAATACAGTATCGTACCAGATACCAGAAGTAAGTCCTTAGGGCAAAGCGCCGCTTGCTCTGCTCGAATTCGACGCCAACATATTCAATTACTCTATGTAGCAGACAGTCAAGCAGTTCCGAGAGATGGCGCTGAGTCTATTTTATATGTTTTGTTTAACCCTTTAACGTATTTTTCCAAAATACAAATTAAACCTGCACATCTAGGACCGCCAACCTTTCTTTTGGCACAAACCGCATTTGAATTGGCCCAATATAACGGTCACAGTAGCTGTCAATTAGTTTTGCAAAGCTCCTAGTATGTGAGGATATTAATTAATAAGAATTCACCCCGTGCAGCGCAAAGCGCCGCTCACTTGAATTTACTAAAACTCTTAGTTTTTAATAGTTGCTATCCTGGCTGACTGACAGCAGCTCAGTCATACCAATGAAATCCTATAATCACCTGTACGGTGATTATAGATGACTAAATTTACAGACACTGTACTACTTTAAGGTTCTAAGCTCTATCTTTTGGGGATTTCACAAACTAACTCAGAACATTTCACAGAAGATATCAGGATTGAGCCGTGGCCGAGGGCGATAAGCGCCTGTCTGATAATCCAATGGTTCCAAGATCGAATACAGTTGCCGGAACGGATTTTGACAGAAACGGCCACTCCCGTCTTTCGGAGGAGACGAAAAGCCGTCGGTCCCGACTGCCTAAAAACAGTCGTCATCTCTCATCATCACCCCTCTCATTACCCACGCACAAGCCTAGAGCTCATGTGGGCATCACCCTCAGAAAAAATAAAGAAAAAAAATTTAATAACTTAGTACCTACATTATAATGCCAACAGATAGCGCAACTATTTGTGGTTTTCATTATTTTCCTCTCATTTAGAATTATTATTTTTCTAAATAAAATAAAGCCTGCAGAAATTAGATTTTTTTTAGGGGCCTGTTTCATGAAAAATTCCTGTTTTACAGAGAAATGGCGGACTCATACAAGATACAGTATATCAATTCAAATTTGGACGTGAATGAGCTATTCATGTATAGTTAGTGTATGTTCGCCTTTCACATATATTGCCGGACTTCTAAAATCTTTTGAAACAGACCATGGTAAATTTTTTGGTACTTGGATTCAAACATTGACTGGCCTCTTTTTTCAGGAAATCCGCAAGTGATAAAAGTACAAACGCAGGGGAAAACAGTGGCAGTGGCCAATGCCAAGTCTCCTGCCAATAGCCCACTTATGAGAGCTATTATCAAGTCAACCAATGATTCTAATCAACAACAGGTATGTAAATTAAATTTTATTTCAAGTTTCTAGTTTGTCTTTCTAATAGAATCTTTTAGTTATTTAAGAAAATGGCAGCAAATGAAACAATAATTGACAAAATTGAAATAATTCTTGAAGTTCTCAACTAATTCTTTAATATAAGTTATTTAGGAAAATTTATAGACCATTGGGTAAAAAATTCCTTAATTATTATTCTCTTCAAGTCTTAGCAATAGAAAAAATACTGATGCAGTATTTTCAACTCTTTGCAAAACAATATCCATGTTTTGCTTTGAATGCTTTATTCGATAACAATATTGGATTGAGATACTGTATGATCAAAAAATCAAATAACTTTTATTCAGATTTTCACATAATAATCGCAAAACAAATGTTCAAAATAACAAATTTACAGACACTGTACTACTTTTAGCTTCTAAGTATGTATGTATGTATGTATAATGATAATTATAATTGTTCTAGATCTCACTTCTCATGTTGAGAAGTGAGATCAAGTGAGTTGATAATGAGTTGATAAACCGTGAATATTATTCAATTCTCAGTAAGAATTCTGCTTCGATTTGTTAGAGGAAAAAAGGGGTTTATCAATTTATTGCACTGCACTTGTAACCTATGAATGAGTGTATATTACATGTTTATAACAATATTTTTTTATAGAGTAGGTTTCAAGAATTCAGAAAGGAGAATTAAGGCCCAAGTAGAACTATTTGAAAAAGTAAATTTGGTGGGCAAATGTTGAATGCTTAGGTGATGACTTTCCAATTATCATTCCAATAAAATAATTTACAAGCACTATCATTACCACTCATCTTGATTTTTTCATTGAGGGTCTATTATTCGTAGGGTTAAGTGAGAGTAGCGTATACCCTTTTATGTTGCTTATCGCCTTCCCCTCTCTCAAAACCAGTTCCTTCTTCAGCAGCAGATGGTTTGATCGTTACAGACACTTCTTTGTACTTCTTTTCAAGGTCGAAAACATTGGGCTCATTCTTGATGATGGAATATCTTTTTGAAATAGATTATTACTAGCGTATCCTAACCCTAAGGTGGCTGTGATAATAATTATCATATTGAACGTGGGCGTTTAGTATCTTGCTTGTTACTATTAGACTAAGGAAAAATGTAATTTTTCATCTTATTTTGACATTTATCTGGTAGGTTTCGCTTGAAAATGGGCAGGACCGTTATTGTAGCGAATTTGAGCAAAAAACAACTTAACGAATTTTTCTAGTGGTTTACCGAATTTTTAATAATTTTGTAATTTGTATTATATTGTTCATCTCCAGGCTTGGATATAATTTAATATATTCACAAATAAATTCACTTATAAACTAAAATAGTTCAATATTCATTATTCGTCATCGATACTAAGTCTCTAAACGCTGAGAATACTTGTAGGGGTTGTACTCATTAAAAGGATGATATAAGTTGAAATTATGAATACTGGTACCCAAATTATATTCCTTTAAACTTGAAAATTACTTTTTCAGCATATTTTTCCATTATCGCAAGGTCAACACATGCAAACTTCTACCTGGCTTCATTGAATTTCTGAATGAATCTCACATAATTCTTGGCTATTGACAAACCCAAATAAGACATCGGGATAACGGGATTTATGAAAAACAGTAGTAAAACATTGTGACAAATATGTTATCTTTCTACCTGAAAACATTTATATCTTAAATCTCTGTAACAAAACATTTTTATAGGACGGATTTGAACATTTCCCCCAAAATATCCCCTTGAATCTTCGGTTTTCCAGATTTTTTGAGAACGACTTGATTAAAATTTCAAATCTTGATCAGTGTACAGTCTCAGCTAAGAACTCAGGAGTGTAGACTGATTTTCAAAAATATCCCAAAATTAACGCATGAAATCGAATATTTTCCAGGTTTACATGGCAATTCCCAAGCTTTGAACTAAATTAGTTGAAAATATCCTCGAATTATGCCTGTTATCCGTTCTGTTTCTCTTTTTCCCTGCTTTTTCGAGAATAAAAGAGCTAAGGAAGTTTGAAATTATCACTCAATTCAGCTGAATTTTGGGAGTGTTTGCGTTTCCAATTAGTTTTTCTTGTGTTTTTAAGAACTAATTCCCGGAAAAGGTTCAAATTTGGCATTTAGCTATTTCCTTCCCATTAATTTTCTCTTCAGAATTGAATTTTCTAATAGTTGAACTAATAAAAAAATTATTCTCATCATCATTAGCAAATGAATTAATATGAATATCCTTTATTCTTCCACCATGTTGTCATTCTTTCTGATAATGAAGGGTCTTCGGAATTTTTATTATTATCAATATAATCAATTTCCAAACTTTTAAAGTCTAATTATTGGACGCTCATTATTTTTATGAAAACTGCTAATTTTGTTAATTGTGATAGGTAGCAATATTTTTTGTAACGATAGAGTGTTTATTGAATAAAATGGGACCGGCTACTTCGTCCTGTGACGTTTGCCTTGTTCACTTTTATGCCAGTGTACACGTTTTCGTGTTTCCATTCAGACGGACCCTTTTCATCTGAGCCAACTGCCTGTCTTGTTCGTTGCTGCTGTGGCAATGAATGACGGCGACGGCCGTGCAAAGGCAAAGAAGTCAGTTGCGATTTCTCAACTTCCGTCTTGTCAAAAGCCCTCCTTTTCAACGGCAAACGGCACCTCCCTTCCCAATTGAAAATTGAAGGGGCTTATTCATTCAATGTGCGCGTTTTAGGTTGTAGGGCAGATGCGCTTACTCTACCTTTCTACCACATGCCCTTACCAATACATTTTCTATCCAATGATGTGTAGACATTTTTATTCTCTTTGAAGCTGACAACAACTGCTATTAAAAGTCCTGTATTACTGTTGTAAATATTGTAGGCATGAAATTTTTTTTAAATAATCAACTAATGTACACTTCTAAAGATATAATAATATATTGAAGTGGTTTAAACAAAAATATCTTCTAATGCAACTTTTTGGCATGGTGTTCACAAGTTGTTAAAGTCCCTGCAGTTACTCTATTGAAGAGCAAATTTCATTGTAGATTCCTACTCATTAGTTTTATTCTTTAGTTCAAAATGACCAAAGTTAATTGAATTATTATAATTGTATTATAGTTGATATATTTATAAATTTATATATTTTTAAATTATGATTGGTAATAATTTGTATATATTTAATGAGCAATAAAGAAGTTTCAAAATCAAATTTTCAATTTTTTTGCCGACTTTATTTTTTGATCTGAAGATTTTTTGAAACTGTAATACAAGAGAAAAAATAATCTATTGAACCAACAGGAAGAATATGAACGCATTTGATTATGTTCACTCCATTGTTAGTAGGATGTAATATAATACTTATATCTTCAATGAACGTAGTAGAAAGAAAAAATTGGTAAATTTTGGAAATACAGTCTTCTTTCAAAGCAATGCTATTTCAAATCAGTGTCCTGCTCGATTCCGAATAGTAAATTGAATTTCGCATGCAATTCCTTTCTAACAATGAAGTTAACAGATTAGAAAACTATTTGTTTCTGTCGTAAAGAAATAAGATTGGATTTCGTAGATTGAATGAATGTGGGTTGAGAAAGAAGTACACAGCTTAGTTTTCTGTAGAATTGAAGAGCTTTTTTCCTAACAAGAGCTGTAATTGAACTTCTCCCAAACAAGATGTAATTAAGCTCTTGATTTATTGACTTTTTTATGTGGTAGATACCATAGCGAATTGAAACTCATCTGATATGTGTCCTACAGTGTGATGAAATTTTTCTATTTATTTGAAAATTCAATCTTCGCTCTTCTGCAAATTCTTTTTTCGAGTATAACGAGGTTAAATGCTCTTCACCTTTTTTGCAATATTAAATTCTATGTTTAACTTCTATGTTTTAAGAATAATGCGCGTTGAGGGGAGTGCGGAAGCGTTTACAGCATACATATCTAAACAGCACTGGGTTTAAAACAGCAGTTTATATAGAGCTCGGGGAATGTGACTTTGTTATTTTGTGGAATAATCAATTTTCCAACAATTTAATACTTCACATTTGTTTTTAGAACACGTGTAGTTTACTTTCAAATACACCTCGAATCATTGGCGGTGCTGTTTCTCGAGGATACTTTATTAATGTATACTTCGTTTGCATAGCCGACCACTATGAATGAATAACCCAAAACTTAATTATTCTAGAAACAGCACTCTTCCAACTAATTTCACGGACCATGCTACTAAATATGCAATATGGTTTTGTTAACAATCTCCCTTTCCTGAAGTATGTAAAAGAGCACATGCAACTAAAAATATTTTGTCAATAGATGGATGTAATACAATAAGTAGAGTAGCTGTCGGTTTGTTTTGAACTTATCAAGAGTGTGTACCAATCTCATTACAGGCTTAATTTCGGCAAGGTGAGCATCAAATCAACCCTCTTTATCAGCCGTTTACTCACCTGTGATGTAACACTGAATCCCAACAAAATCCTAACTATTTTTGTCATTCCTAGTCTTCTTTTGAAAGACTAAACGTAAGAGTCACTGACCAGCATGGCGTGGCAAAACTCAAGTTCGAATTTGAATTGAATTTTCTTATAATGAATTAGATTTCAAATCTTATACTACTCCCCTGTCTTTTGAAGGTGTTGCAGGCCAAGGTGTATAGAATAAAAGAATTATTTTATTCTATACATCTTGGTTGCAGACATACCTTAAGGTATGTTTACATTTGGATACATGTATGTGACAATATGACGCTTGTGTAAAATACATCTTTTATTATCAAATCCAGAAAAATTAGTGTGTGAGCCTTAACCATTCTTCACACATGTTGAATGAACAAAATTTAGTTCAATATTTAACTTGTGTGAGGTGTTTGTTTCAAAGTATTTCACACAAGTTCTCATTATTGTATCAAAGTGTAAATGTACGTTTACAATGTTCCGTTCACACCGTTGTATTAATACTCGAGTATAATCACCGGAGCAGTAAAATTTGTCGAAGACAAATCAATACTTGGGTGAAATCAGTTTTAAGAGGCGTTTACTCTGTTCTCTATTCAGAAAAAAGGATTTGCTTTAAACCAAACTTGGCTGAGAGAAGGTGGGCTGCAGTTGCAGCATAATCTTACACACCTTAGTTTGTCTAACTAGCTAACTTTGCCTACTCTTACTAACCTTTTGTCATCAAGGAAGTAGTCAGACGTTACCAGTCGACTACTGGGACCGCCAAATAGTTTTCAGGGCTATTTATAAAATAGATATCAGGTACTGTTACGCCAATTTTCTCTTAGGTGACATTATACAGTAGTACATTAGTAGGTGACATTAGAGTACTGTATTATAATGTCATAAATGGAAAATGAGTCGAATGGGAACCAACTATGTAGTAGAATTTGTGAGAATTATGTGAATAAATTATAAGCATATATTACATTCATGATACCAAAATACTCTAACCACCCATAATACCATTTTAAAGAAAAATTAGCGTTTCCGTATTCCTGTAATTTTAGAAATAACCTATAAACTAGTCGACTGGTATCTCTTGGTCACTTGCTAACACAATGCGTTGTCAATGTAGTTACTTTATCAATGTATAGCAGAGACTATTGTGGAATTAGAATGATGTAGTAGGTAGTAGTAGTAGACTATGTAGGACCATAGAATAACCAAATTATCGCTTGAACTATGGTAGTATGTTTAATAATAATAAATATATATAAAGATTTATCTTTCCATATTATAACTCTATAATATATGTAAAATACCTGTACTCACAATACAGTTCTATGAGTACTCTACTACAACACTGTTTGAGTGAGATGTTTAGTCCCGGCTCACCGGTTGCCAATGATAAGTCTGTAGGTATAATTTACCTATAAGTATAGCTTACCAAGGCTGAGTAGGTCACGGCTTTTCACATTTCCTCATCTACCAACTAGACCAAACTACTACGCATTGTGATGTGAATTATCTCTTATTATATCATAGACGGCTTTCAGTGTATTGCTATTTTTTTAATTGAAGATTGAAAATTTTCAGGACTAGCATGAATTGTCGAAAATTTTCCACAATTTTGATGTACTTACACTAGGTACAGTGAAGAATCATGTTTCAGAGTTTAAATTGAATGAAATACAATTTTAATATCCTATTAAACACTGACGGGAATGAAATGCTGTAATATAAAATTTTCTTAAATTTAATTTTTACAAGCATGTTTAAAACTTTTTATTAAAGTCCTATTAAAGGCCTATTAAAAACTTGGATATTACACAAAATTATCTAACTTGTGTTTATATGTGAATATAACTTTTGAAATGTGAATGATAGCGTTGTCTGTCCCAACAAGTTGTTTTAAACAATAAAATCACAAACACCATCATAAGGCACAAAATCATAGTAGTCATTAAGTGGTATTTTTTTTTTTTAGAAGATTGTTACTTGTGAAGAAGTGGTATGCTAGAGCTTGGTTAATGCATGAATGGTAGTCTATGTAAAAATATTTATTCTTTCAACGGTTATTGTTTTTCTTCTTCAATAGTGAATAAAACATGTGCGGAGTTTGATAGTTTCTTTCAACAGTGCTATAAATTAGCACTAATTTATAATTGGATTATGTTGTTTTTTCAACTGGCGCAGCAAGGGTTGTCAGCAATTGTGAATTTTTTGAGTCTCAATTTCTTTTTATCCATATAGATATGGTTCAAAAATAAAAAACTTGATTATTGACCACAGCCCTACTGGATCCAATTACCTCCATGTGATTTGGGGATTTGCTGATTTAGTTATACTTCCATGTCTTTGTTGTGACATTAGCTATCAAGTAATATAAAGCTAGCCTTATTAAATTCTACCAAGTTATCGATCAACTGAGGATTTGTCTGAAGTTCAACCACCAGGAAATGTTGCAAACGTGAATAGCAATCAGAAATTTTATTGAAAAAATTACACAGAACAAAAAATTATAATACACTAAATTTGGTGTCACATTGGTTTAGAAAACCTGTGCGTGACACCAAGTTCTTAACATTAGAATGACACATTATGATAAAATTTACACTAATACACTACTTAGAAACACCTTAATTGTTATAGGACAGTAAGATGACATTATTAGAGAGAAAGAGAAAACATTGCTATATATTCGTAATGGAATGTGGATTATTACAAATGTATAGTTGAGGGGTATAGTTTAAGACAATAAATGAGTCTATTGATTGCTAATAACATAACGTTTATCAAAATGGAATGATGGTGTCATTTTAAAAGAAAAATGGAGAAAAAGTTTGATTTTTAGAACAAGACCAGATGATGCTTCCTCTGAAAAATAAAAGTATGGATGTAAGTTTATACTGTATTGGATTGAATTGACAGATATGGCATGGAACCATCTCCATTCCCTAGAGAAGCCCGGGGATGGGAAGGGCCTCTTTTATCTACCAAGGGTAGTAGCAGGGGTAGTAGTAAGTTGTAAGTAAGGGTAGTAGTAATGTTGGTTTTAAACTTGGCTCAATATATCTGCTGCAGACGATCGCGTAGTCGGAAGGGGCGGCACTGAAGAAAAGTTGACAACAAGCGGAGAATGAGAAGGATAAGCAAAGAAAGGAAGACGAGCCGTGGGATCGAACTAGCATGAAAAAGGAATCCTAAATTTGTGTTTCCTGTTAGTTCGGTCTTCGTTTCACGTCATGCCTTCCACTCGATCTTTTTTTTTGTGAAGACTGAAGATTCGGATGATCGCCATAGAACAGAACATTCCAAACTGGAAAACAATAATAGTTCTAATATTCCGAGAACTGAGGCTATGCTATAGTCGTTCAACCAAGACGTATCCAGTAGAAGTTTTAGTTAACATTACAAGACAGAAGTATAGAAATCATATTGATAAAATTAATATCTTCCGAAACAATTATATTGGTTCATATCAACCAAGGCGTATCCAGTAGCATTTTTAGTTAGAACACTACATGATAGGAGTATTGAAATACTATTAAAAAATTTACCAATCCTACTGTATAATCACCATAGATTTTATAGACGTGCAATTATTATTTCAATATAATTATTATATTGAAGAACATTCAGAATGTAGTGTAACAAGAATTTCACAAATTTCATAGGTACTTGAATTGAAAAAAAAAACATAAATGATCTTGAAGGTTTGATATAGCGTGTACTAGAACGAAACCGACTGTGTTGCATACCAACTCATATTTGAATTACCATGTTGATGAAAATTTGTTGACCCTATAAAAATACCCCAAAATCCACAATTCACAAATTCTGAGTATTATACCTAATATTGTACCTCAATCTCTCAATAATTCCCTATAATAACCAATGTCTTTTCTGGGAGAGCCCATTACTTTAATATTAAAATAATACAAAACTTTCTTTGATTATGTTTTTCAATTCTACATAAAGATCAAATTAGTTTATAAGAATGTTTTTGTTTCAATTGTTTGTAAAAATAAAGGAATAGCATTAAATTTTATTTGATTTGAATGTAATAATATTAATTCTAATCTTGAGGGTTAGCAGAATAATACAAAAAAGTCTAAGTTTAGATACTACTTGAATCCGACTTCATTTTCATGGTTGTATTCTAAACAGATCCAGTGGTGTATCTCCTGTTCAGTCTCAGTTGTGTAATCTTTAGTATGTTGTATGCAAAACCACCACTCATTGGCGAATCATAATGATGAACAATGGAACGTGATTAGAGATCAATCCAATTGTCAGGCTCTACAGAGTTAGTACAGGATGTTCAGATGGTCGGCATCACATGCAATCTAGAACAAACAAACTGGAAATTATGGGACACGGCCACTCCAGTGATGGGAGTGTGAGTACTCGGCTGAGAACAATGGTGATCTGCCTGAGTTTACAAATTACATTTGGCCTGAAATTACAATTGGCCATGCGCGCACACAGTTGTTTTAGTGAGTGATAAGGATAAGGTGTTGCTAACTGTTTAGTACATAGCGAGCATGATTGAGGTTGAAATTATCTAACTATAATTTGAAAATCGAGAAAAAACATATATATTTAGATTGTGGCTCTTGATTCAAATAGATCCTGTCCTGTACAATGCTCAGCAGCATTGAAACGGGAGATTACTCAAACAAAACAATCGAAAAATAATTATAAAAAATAAATTATATCGTCTATGTTAACATAAATAGTATTGTCTGACACGAAGAAGTTACATGGGTACTTTCGCCAGAGCCAAAGAACAAGAGGACTGGTACATAATGGTTGGAAGAAAAATGTAAGACGTGAGTGGAAAAAAATGAAATTGTCATGGGCGAATCGCAGGAAGAACCATAGATCTTCACGTGTAAATAGTATCCATAAATAGGGTATATTACGAAAATAATATAGTTTTATCTCAAAATTCAAATTCTCATGCAGTAGAATATTTACTGAAACTCTTAAACAAAATGAAACTCCACTCCAAATTCGAAGTAAGATAATGTAACAATGTTATTTATTCCTAAGTTACTGTTTAAAATATTGAATTATGTTGGGACCCAAAAGAAGGCATGAGACGTAAAAATGGAGGCTGAACATAATTTTGTAAAGACATGGTTTACAAAAGAAGGATGATTGGTTTGGAGTTTTATTTGTTATTTAAATTATGCAATTCTCTAAAGATAAACAATTTGAACTTGACGGTTGTTCACCAGCACTCCACGCTGGTTCTTGGACCAGAAATGTTGGGATTAACGTAATTATAACTGGAGATATGGATCTTCAACTGAAGACAATGATATGTTGCAAATTTCAATCTTAAAAATCGGGCACGTACCATATTCATTGATTTTTATATTTTTCATAAGAAATACATGGAAAGGAATTTTTCGTTGAGTACAAGTCGAGTTATGCGGTCGAGAAATCAATGCTGATGCTTGATGATTAAAATCTGCGCTTGCATACTTTAAAGTAAAGACCACAGTTTAAAGTAAAAATCGGTCTCGTAGATGAGTCAGACGGATTCGGTAAAGAAAACCAAATACTAATTTTAATATATAAGATTATTTTTCGAAGTTATTCATCTGCCACTTTTCAAGATCGTTCTGTTATTGAATTATTGTTTATTCTCTGTGATGACAGTAAACCAATAACTGGCGGGTTCAGAATACTAGTGGTCAAGTCTACTTTTTGTCCTTTCTGAGTTAGCAACGGTATAACACGCACAAACTATGAAGAATTTCTGTGTAATGATGAACCGAATCCTAGATCTATAGTCTATAAATGTTTAATCACTTTTTTCAACTCGATTAAAACTGTACTTTTCTAGTTATTACAAGAATTGAATATCATTTAATCAACTTTTTTTCTTCTTTCTCAGGTGCTTAGTGGTAACACATTGCAGTGCCTTCGAACAGTCAGTATTCAGCCTACAAAACCTGCTTCAAGTGAGTGACTTATGATATTATTACAATTCATAATGTTTTTTCTCTAAATTCATTATTTTATTCGAGTATATCATTTTCTTATAGAAATGAGTTTTGTAGAAGTTGACCAAGGTGGAAATTAGTTTCTACTAAAATATTACTATTGTGAATAACCTCAATTTTTTCCCATTGATTTTATGAATACTAATTTTTCCATGTATTGCTTGAACTTCCATTTTAAACCTAGTCGGCCTAATTATGAATCATGATTTTTCCTATTTCAATGAATTTCTTTTCATTTGATTTGAACACGCATATTTGTAAAGTATTTTCTAAATGGAAAGTATGAATTTTTAAATTGCCGTTGCTTAAAATATCATTCTCTATACTTATTAATCGCTGTTTCAGAAATACCAGAAATTATTAATTTAAAAATTATTAAACTATTCAGAAATAACAGAAAACATGATGAGCGAATGTTATTTGGGTAAAATTTATCGGCTTTTCAACTTGTTTCTCCTCGAATTATTATTAACTTCGCAAAAAATAAGTTGTTCTTGAAATCTTGTGGTTACTTAATTATCTTGATTACCTTAAATCTTGTGAAAACTTTGGTCCTAATCAATTTCAAGTGGAAATTGGTATTGTCAAGTGGTATTGTACTGTGGAAAAGTTTAATATTATATAGAAATAAATTTACCAATCTGGGTGTTTAGATAATCTATTGAACTAAATCAATTTGGACATATTTATTTAGTACTGTTATCATAATATCTGTTGTTATTTTTAATAACAGAAAGTGCTTATTAACTGCGTTTTTTGAGTTTTCAATGAATTTGTTGTTTCTTTTGCAGAGACCCAACTTGTTACAATTCCAATACAAACGCCGAGCGGAATGAAGGTACATATTGTAATGTAATAATGTAGTTGAGTAGTGAACTCTTGTAGGTTTTAGTTGTATAAAAATATATTGTAGTGAGTAAATCCTATTTGAAGTTGAAACAGACAATTTTTTAGAGGGGTGTTTACTCAATTATTAGTTTTAACAGTTTTTTTAAGTTGAGTTAATTTTTTTTTTAATTAATCTATAAGTGCACAGAATCAGGATAACTCACCAACATTCTAGTCTGGCAAGTTCAAATTTGTCGGCTTTAGGTAGGCCTACACAAAATTCGATGCCAGGAAAAAAGTTACAGTCCGTAGTTATGGATCTACACTTGAGCAAATTCCTAGAATGTTTTGTCCTAGTACATTTTGAAGTATTTTTATAAGAATTAAATTATTAATTTATTATAATAAATGCCTTTCATAGCACCCTAATACTCTAATATCACTTATTATATCATTTTCATGAAAGAATTAGCATTTCCGTACCTGGAATTTCTGAAATAACCCTGAAAACTAGTCAACTAACAATCAAGGCATAAAAGTATTATCAAATTGCTAAAAACTATCGATTTGATTTTGTTTTGTTACAATTTACAAGCCTTTCAAATAATGACTTGAGGCCAGTTTCATAAAATTACAATCGAATTTAAATACCATAAAATAATATAATGTCATCTAACGGAAATGCAACGAGAACCAATGAACGAATCTGACATCAATGCAATGACTTCATTCTACGTTAGTAAACTTTAACTGAATTTTCGTGCAAATGGCCGTAGAAGTCTTGAACGAGATTTTAATTTTATTTTATTGGATGGGAATTTTTTCATGTATATACGGATTTAAAAGAATCTCATTCTTGATTTTGTTAGACAAACACATTTATTTGATTGATTCATCTGTTTTTCTAAATAAGGTTGTAATTGCTATTTTTCAGGTCATACAGAATACAAATCAACAGAAGGGAAATTATATTTCTCCTATATTGGACCATTCTGGCTCTCGTAAGCGCCAAGAAGTAGAAAATTTGCTCACTCCAGAATTGTAAGTTGTTTCACAATACCACCTCCTATGTTCGAATTATTCAAACTAACCTACTTATGTGATACCAAAATTAAATGTATTATTTCAATTTCAATACAATATTTCAGTTTCTCACTTCTACTTGGAGTACTTGTTAGGATAACTAGCACCAGCTCATAGTGTGCTTTTCATGGTAACTGCTACTGAATTACATTCCAAGTAATTGCTTTCAATGTCCTTTATGGTTGCTTTAAAAGAAATTGATTGTTGGTGCTAACAAATTAATAGTTGGATGATGTTTTGTGTTATTATCTCTAAGTGGCTCGATAACTCCCACGAAAAGCACAATAAATGTTTGAAATAATGTTTAATATCAGTAATAAAATAAGATGTTCAGCTAAACATTGCTAATAAAATTTAATCAATCATGATTAAAATTATAGACGTTGAAATTTTTTGCAGTAAAAGACGAAGAACAGAGAAAGGCGGGAAGGGACTCAGACACTTTTCTATGAAAGTTTGTGAGAAAGTAAAGAAAAAGGGGACCACTTCTTACAATGAAGTTGCAGATGAATTGGTGGAGGAATTCACCAATCCGCATATCATGACCTCTCATGAACAGGTGAGTAATCAATTAGTGTTTGAAATATTCCAACTCAAAGTATAAAAATTTGATTCTTGAATACTTGGACACAAAGTACATAACAAATTTAGAAATTTATATCTACGACCACCCCGTTGAGCTGTTTGTGAACTTGAATTAAAAACTAAATGATGAAAATGATATAATGAATAGCCTATGTCAATTTTCAAATAAATGAACTAATGACAATAAATTACCAATTTCCGTTTGAAAATGACTGTGACTTTTTGATACTTCAAAAGTGATACAGAAAGCATGAAACATACATATTGAGAAACTTTCAAAATGGAGTCTTCATAGGGTATTTTTATTTATTGGCGATGTAGGTATTTATCGAGATTTATCTTATAGATTATTAGTTTCAACTAATAACCTCGGGTATTTGTAACATTGGATGAATGTTTCTTTTTAAATGGATGAATAATGTTGGATTTGAGAATTTGAAAAAATGAAAATATGGTAATATTATTGCCAAGTATTTTGCATATCTTCTATATTTGATGAATGTTTTTTTTTTTTTTCATTCCAGTATGACCAGAAGAATATCAGGAGAAGGGTGTACGACGCACTCAACGTTCTGATGGCCATGAATATAATCTCGAAAGAGAAGAAAGAGATCAAATGGTTAGGCTTACCAACTAACTCGGTCCAAGAATGCCGCAACTTACTCAGGGAAAAGAAACAGATCTCAGAAAGAATCAAAAGCAAAACACAGCGCCTTCATGATCTCTTATTGCAAGTAAGTAATATCTTGTGCACCCAAAAATGAGTGAGGTTCTGCTCATTGCACATTTGCTTTTTTTAGGTGGACCTGGCAGAGGTAGGCGAGGCGCGCCTCTAAATATAGTCTTGCATTTCTAGCCTTGACAATATTCTTTCACATAACTTATAGTGATACTTTCCAGTGTCATGGTGTTTGATAATACGTTGGTGAATAATATTTTCAATTGCACGATGCATTAATTTTTTGTTGTTTGCTGTGGTGATGCCTACATAAGCTCTTAGCTTGTGCGTGTGTAATGGGAAGGATGATGAAGGGAGATGAGTGGACCTACAGCTTCAAGTGGGTTCCGAACCTCCGTGAAGCGATTTTGATTCTAATGAATGAATGACATTCAGCGGAAAAGGCCTTAACCGAAAGTGGTCATCCATATAATGGAAGTAACAGGTGCGAGTCTCTTATCTGATCTTGCGATTGATTTGAAAAAGAGGATTGCAGATTGTCATTTAGGAACATTATTGTAAAATATATTTGATGGCATCAATACATTTGAACTTTATAAATTTATGACTTCAAGTAATGTAGGCTATTTGAAATTCACAAAATAATAACATGTTTTTCAATTTTCAGCAAATCTCTTTCAAACGACTCGTGGAACGTAATACGGAAAACGAAAAGCTTAATGGTATGCCAACACTCAACTCAGCCATCCAACTGCCCTTCATTATAGTCAACACCAGCAGAAAAACCATTATAGATTGTAGTATTTCAGACGACAAGTAAGTGTCATCATTCCATTATCCTGAATTTCAAAGAAATTCATACGCATTTGAAAAGTCTTTAAATATCCTACAGACTATTTTATTGCTTATAGCGTTGATACTAATGTAAGAGAGATGTGAGGTATCCCACGATAATTAACATTACCAGCACAATAAATATGAATCATACTAATTCAACTAATAATCTTACTAAATGTAAATTTGTGAATACCGATTTTTGAAATCTATATAAAAGCGAAATTCATTCATTCATCTATCAGAACTAAAAATCTACTGAACCAAATGCTTTCAAATTTGGCATGCATGTTCAGTTGAACCTTTAGTCGCGCACTAAGAACGGATTTTGTAAACATCCCAAAGATACGCCCAATATTCGCGTTTTTCTAGCGATTTTGTGCTTTTTCTCAGCTTTTTTGAGAACTAATTGGCAGAAAATGTTGAAATTTG
This sequence comes from Laodelphax striatellus, assembly GCA_017141395.1. Taxonomy (NCBI): domain Eukaryota; kingdom Metazoa; phylum Arthropoda; class Insecta; order Hemiptera; family Delphacidae; genus Laodelphax; species Laodelphax striatellus. The sequence continues at coordinate 26,468,594 of CM029531.1, forward strand.
TTACTTAAGTTCGTTCAAGGTCTAAAAATTCTCAGTTGAAAAATTTTTGAGATTCTCCCAAAATTACGCCAGAAATCGGCGTATCATCCGGATATTGAAGTTTTCCCAGTTTTTAAGGCGTTTTTACATCGAAGAATCTATATTCATTTTGTCAATGGGGCGGAGCCCCCTGGTGAGCGCGAATAGCTCACTGTGTCAATGGGGGTGGAGCCCCCTGGTGAGCGCGGAGCACTCACTCTTCCTTTAGTTTAAGAAAATGATTCTGCCAGAGGTCCAGGGGGCGGAGCCTTTAAGCGAGCCTGTTGGCTAGTTACTCTAATAAAACTTCTCTGGACAAGAACTTGTTTCGAATGAATATCTGGTCTACATAATCAAGTAATATTTGCTCTATTTGAAAATTATGTTTTCCTCTACAATAATTGTAGAGGAAAACAATATCGCTAAAAGTAGATTTTTATCAAACCAACTTACAATGATAATAACTGAATTTAAGGAAGTGGCTAACTCAATCAATTCTCAATCAAGTTAAATTGGAATATATTATATGAAAAATTTCAAAAGCATAGTTTCTCCATACGTATTAATTGGTATATTTTATTGATAATGTATTTGATGGTGTTCCAGGACCGAATATCAATTTGTCTTCACTGATCATTTTCAAATTCATGATGATATGGAAGTTCTGAAACGAATGGGCCTTGTTATGGGTAAGAATATTTTCACTTTTCTATTCATTGTGTATTAACTTACAGTACTACTTGAGTATCTATATTCTTCACTTTCTTCACGTGATACAGTGAAACTCGTAGATGTTACTGTAACACAAAACTGTAAATGAAATATCAAATTTATACTGCACTGAATTGATTGTATAATTATAATTATTTTTATATCTTATTCGAAACACTTCTATTGCCATTTGATTGTAAAATGAATTTTGTTTGGTTTAGTATTTAAAATAAAAATACAGTCAATATTTATAAATGATGTATCTTTAATGTCTATTAACTGAACTATTTTTATTAACAACGTGATGTCTTAGTAACTAATCTATCATATTGATTCATATTACACAACATATTAATTCATCATCCTCACAAACCCAGGAAATAAAGGTTTCCTCTCTCTCGTTCTTGACGATATTGAACAAATTCCCGAAGTAAAAATCTTCGCATGTTTCACACATAAAAGACTGCATCTCCATTTCAAGCACTCATAGGAATTCATAACATTGACAAGTATGTTTCAGTCTATCTTGAATTTAGCTCTTTTATGACGCGGCAGCAGTCCAATTTACTTATTTAGCGGAATGATTATTTTCGACATCAAAATAATCATTTCAATAGTTCTATATAGAAACAGAATGTCATTCTTAAATATCACTTGAAGTCTATGATTTGAAACATCAAACCTTGATGTGATTACTAATGACTTTCATTTTTGCAGGTTTGGACAAAGGAAAGTGTTCAGATGAAGATTTAGAAAAAGCCAAGTCCATGGTCCCAAAAGCTTTGGAGAAATACATTTTACGTGAGTACAAACTAAATTTAATTTCCTTTAGAGCATTAAATTGGTGTTCTCAATCAATTAATAAGGTTCTTGGAAATAAGTATTTCAAGTAATTAGCTAATCAGTTTGTTGTTTATTAACAGCATACAAATCATAATTCCGTCTCACATGAGCTCTAGGCTTGTGCGTGGGTTATGGGAGTGTGATGATGAGAGATAACGACTACTTTTTAGGTAGCCGGGACCAACGGCTTAACGTCTTTTTCGAAAGATGGGAGTGGACGTCTGTGGAAATTTATTGTAATCAACTGTTAACCTTTATATTATCAGACCGGCGATAAGCCAACTCGACTAAAGGCTTTTAAAATATTGACTGGAGATTTTTTGCCGGCTAGTTTACCTGAAATCTAAGGCCGCACTGCTGAGTTGTTACCTGGATGTTACATGATTTATAATTATATAGCTCATACATTATCCACAATAATACAACATGTAAAAAATTATATCACGGTATTCTTGATATACCGTCTCAACCATCCAACATCTACCCATCTGCAGTGCGGCCACGTTAAAAGCTGGACGCTCACAGTACCGTACCTTTCTTTCAGTATAATTTTGATGTCCAGTGTGACTTGGATGTCCGATCATGAAGAATTACCTATATAATTTTTCTTCAATTTGGACTATCGAGATGTGGATTGAACCTACAAGTGTGTCAAATATTACAGCAAAGGATATACAGGGTGTTTCAGAACTCCCTATCAATACTCTAGGGCATTGTTCCTGGGTAGAAACCATATCTAAATATCATATTTAAATTGTCCAGAAGTCCTTAGTTACTCACACAACCGCCATTTGTTTTTTTCACTTATTATTTTTTCTCTCAATAATGGTGAAACATATGAATTTGAAACTTTGCACCAACATTTATGACAACTAGACAAAGCTACAAAAAAATTATGACAATTTTTCAAATCCATAAAACAAAATGGCGGCTATTCAAAGTTTTGTTTCTTTAATAACTCTAAAACCGTTGATATTAAGAAAATTTTACAAGAATAAATTTTTTTAGTAAATTTGATTAAAAATCGATTGAAACCTTATTTGTTAAGATTGGACCGATATTGACTGAGATATGGCAGCTTTAGTGATAGATGACCGCTGGAGGTTAGTTGCACTCCTTTTTAATGTCACGAAATACTCTAAAATCGCTCACAAATAACATGCAAAGCAGACAGAGACTGTAGCATTGTTGTGGCAGACTTTAGCCGCATGCCCAGGATGTACTGCAACTAGTTCTGAAACACCCTGTATACCGTATTTGAATTTAGCCGTTTTTCTTCTGAAGTGAATTCATTTGTTGCGTGATCAGTTGAGTACAGAGCTGGTTTTTTTCATTTCAGAGCTGGCTAAAAGAGAGGAGCCTTTCGAAGTGGACTTGGACGAAGACGAGGCCAACTGCCTGATCGGCCTGTCGGCTGGAGGAGCCGGCTTGATTGCCGAGGAAGTGTCGCTGCAGCCATCCGACGTGTCCGGCCAGATTTCCCCGTCGGACGTGCTCTCTCCGTCAGCTCCGTCTACTCACGACTACTCCGACGAAGAATCCGACCTGTCCAGTGATGTTGATGTCAATTAGCAGCCCTGCTGCTGCTGCTGCAAGTGTGTGTCTTTCACGTTGAAATTCCACTTTCTACTTTAGCCACTCCTTGCAATTGAAAGAACAAACATCGCTAAACTATTTTACAAACACAATCTGACTTCTTATTCAAACCAGCTAGCCGATGAGCTTCGTTTTGTTTGTTGTCCTTCGGACCACTGTATTCCAAGTGAATTCATCTTTAATTATTATTTAGTGAAAATGAGTATGACATAGTATTTTGAGAAGGAAATATTTGTTCGAAGTTCCCTACAATTTTTTTCAAGTTTCTAATAATTGATCCACGTAAACATTATGGCACGTGTAGAATACTTGTTCAGAACAATTTCTATTGAAAGCTATTTAGAAACATCTACCTTGAATTTGATGTAGATTCATCAGTTTTCTCTGTTTGCATTGACAATAATAAAACTAATTTCTTTAAATTAAAAAGCGACTCACAATTTTACTGTTTCGCTTCTTTTGTACTTGCACTAGGTGGCATAAGACCGTGTCCGACGCTGCCGCGCTTCAGTGACCAATAGTTTCCAATATTTTTCATTTCAAAGTTTTAATTCTACTTGTGTCAAGAATTGTTTAGCATTAATAAATATCTTATGTAACGATCTTTACATTAGAATTTCTCCATATTGAAAGCAAAATTGACTTATCTGGAATCTGCTTGGAAGAAATAGTTGATTTATTATTAGTATTTTTCAGTAAAATGTATTGTTCAACATCTAATACATATAGATGTACACAGTCAATCATATATATTATGTTCAATTCCATGAAATTTTGTATCAATTGCAGAATATGACTATTTTTCGTAAAACGGAAAACATTGAAGTACTGTAATTCAGTTGCGTCATGGACAATGAGTTACTGTATTATCGTTTTCATATCAAGCATGCGATACTCACTTTATTGTTTAGATTACTGTTTATACCTACTACAGTATACAATAATAATAATTTTCATTTATATTCTATTGCAAAGGAATTGAACGCAAACATCCATTTTTTATTCATTGTAATCATTATTCTCAATAAAAAATCTCTTTTTGGTGATACATGTTTTCTTATTATTGACCTGTATTGATCTTGTTGATTTATGCATGGAGATTTCCTTGCCCTGAACCATTATTAGAATAATTACTGAGGAGTCAGAGGCATATTTGTTTTATTCTTGAGGATTATTTACTATACTCTGTTCACGGAAAGGAGAGACGATGTAAACAAATCTGGGCGTGCGAGAGTCTAGCTAGACCGATTCACAGTAGAACTACTGAAATAATATTATTATCTGCAGTACGTGATTCCAGTCTGACCTTGAATGAGCGCATTGTAAACTGGAATTTGACAGAAAATTTGTCGAAAACAGCTGTGTCATCGCTTCTACACTCACACAAATGCAAACAGTTTGTTTTGGCCGTCTCTCGACTCTGTGAACAGAGAATTATTCCTTAGAGAATTTTAGAAGCTGGTTCCGTGATGTGTACACCATTCTCTACATCAAATCCAAATCAAAATTAATCCAGGATCAGCACAATAGGTGTGATTAAATAGAAATAGTTGATCCCAGTTGGAGCAACCCAGCATAATAGAAGATGAGTAGGTGCGGATCCAGGACTTTGCCTTGGGGAGGGGGTCCGGGGACCCACCCCTGGAGAATTTTTGAGTCAAAATGAGCGTTTTTGAGCACTATTTTTTTTAACCTTAATGCAAGGTTAGTAGATTAGTCTCTACATACCTTGGTATAAAAATTAATGTGTGTTGTCCTCGGACTTAGTTCTGCTAGCGTGAGCAGAGAGTTACAGTATTCCGTATGCTTCTAAAACAATTTTGGAAAAAATTATAAATTTTCAGTTGCATAGTTTATCTGTTCAAAAAGCAAATGAATTAGTTGATGTTCACATTTATGTTACTTAAAAGAGTGGACGGGGTAATGAATTGAGAGTTGATACATCAAACCCAGGCTTTCATAGCAATCGGAAAAGTAAGAATTCGTCGAAATTTCAAAGTCTTGTCACCACGCTACGGAGGCTTACTAATGATAGGTCCCACTGGTATCCAATTCAATTAATCACAGAATCACTCTCACATGAGACAAACGTTCTCCAAATAATACTCACCTTTTGAAGGAAATATAAATGCCTGGGAGGTGACATTCAACTCTGCTGGAGTGCAATTCAGTTATTCAGCAATGAATCTCACATATTTTTTTCTGGTAAATTGACTAAATTTGTTTCAAATTTATATATAATAATATTAATAATGTCGTGTTGGGAAGCCACAAAACCATCTGATCGAGTTTGTGCTGTTTCTATACTGTACTTGCAATTTTATAGTGGAAATAAAATAATTGATACTATTTGAAATCATTCTACATTGGGAACTTGAAACAATAAGAATCAACTCATTATATTTTGGGCATTAGGATAATTAAAAAAACCTTGAATAAAAATGAACAATTCGTTATATTTCATGAAAATTTATTGCAGTTTCTTGCTCTTTTAACTGATTCTCAGTTTAAACCAAGCATTCTCCTGTTTAAGCTAAATTCAGTTGAATGCAGTTTAATATGGGCCGAAGGGTATTATGATGCAAAATTATTTCACCACTGAAATCATCCCATCTGTTCGAAAGTTTCAAGCATTTGGAAGCCCGGCTGCAGGGATGGCTGAAGTTCATCGATGTCGTCAGCATCACCGACCGCTAAGAAGTTGATTTTTGGAATATCTGTGTCATCGTCTTTTTCGAATCTGCGGGCAAATTGAATTTAATGAACTGTTATTTTCAAAAATATAAATAGACCTAAAGTTATACAACAAGTAGGCAGTAGAACTAGTTACACAACAAGAAGTAAGTCACCAATAAGTGTATCTCATCTTTCATCCAAATTCAATCTTCTAATGGTAAGTGGAAAATTTTGCATGCATAACAACAGTTCGTACATGATTGATTGTATTAATGGTGGGTTCGGAACCCACCTAAAGCTGTAGGTCCACTCATCTCTCATCATCATCCGTCCCATTACCCACGCACAAGCTGAGAGCTTATGTGGGCTCCACCGCAGAAAAAAATGATGTTTTGAATACATTTCATTAGACCGGCCGCATACATGAACAGTCGAGACGATGTATTTTGACTAGAGGCGTCAAGTGACAGACCACTTACGGAGCACCAAACACTGCAAGAGACGAAGCGAGCCGCCTGCCTCGATTATAAAAATGGTGCTCTGTAAGAGCCCATGCTTTTTCTGTAGCTAAAACAACTGGTCAAAATATCTAGTCTCGACTTTTCATGAGTTCGGCCGACCCAAGGCCCGTACACACAATCTTTGTTTAAACTCAGCTTACAAAAAGTAGTAAACTTGGTTTGAGCTGTGGATTTTAATTTAAACCGTGCAATTATAGTTTGAAACCAAGTTAAAACTACGTTTTTTAGGCTTAGTTTAAACGGAGAAGGTGCCTAAAGTCTAAGAAAAATCTTTCAAAATATCGAGGCGTATATTGAAAACCAAAACACAAGGGGTTGTGAAATCACAGATTTCACAGAGAGGGTATGTGATGCCTGAAACTACTTACGCGGAAGAAAATTTAGGAAATTGCTGTTTAAATCACAATAAATTATTGAATTCGTTCAATAAATTATAAAATAATATAATGATATTGAAAGTGTTATACTAGTCACAACAGAGAATATGATGATATGAAACTCACTTGGTATAGGGTGGCAGCTCCTTAGTTTGAAAACTTGCTTGAATAATGGAATATTGATTCTGGTACTGCTCGGCTAATTTCTTTGATTCTTTGTAAACCTCTTCCCTGTAATCTAGCACTCTATTCTGGTAGAATTTTCCTAGACAGCGCACACTGCCAAGTCCCATTTCACTGAAGACTCGTTCCACTGCATCCTGCAATTATAATAACGACATAAATTGTAGTTACTAATTGAAACTAGAGCAAAACACATTCAAGAGAACTTGAACCAAGTACTTTTCTCAAATAATAAAAGATCTTTGCGTACTTCAGAGGTTTTTTGCGAATGGCTAATATTAATGATATTGTTATCAAAAATGTTCCCTATAAACTGAAATATAAAAAGAAAATGTGAAGTTTAAAAATGGAACTTTAAACTTATAAAATAATAACAGCTTTAAAATTATTAATAATCACATCATAATGATTTTACCCAAAAAAGATGAATGGGTTCATGGGAAGGGCACCACAGCAAAGATATTTCCCCAAAAATTATAATATTCTCAGATTGTATGAATGGCATATTATTGGAATTAGGTACTGTGCTCATTTTTTTTTTATCCATTTGTCATGTAATAGTTGTGAACAAATAGAAATGAAGGATAATCTATAGTTGAGGAAGAACTAGGGTCTTGGTATTCAACTGTTTGTTTACTCCACTCCTGTTTGATTATTGGAGCAGTTTCAATGTATGCCGGAGGTATATTTATTTCAACAGCTTTCTAATGTCTACATAGGTAGCAATAATTTCGGAATAATGTAATTTGACTCACAGGATATACTTCACGGGCGCATAACATTTCCTGATCGACAGCATTTCGTAGAAGCATTGTCATAGTCTTCAAGAAATCATCTGCTGCATCTGTTAGAACTCTGAGAGCTGAATCCATTGCAGCTGTGAAAGAGCATCAGATCGAATTGTATAGAGAACTGTGAAACTAAACTAAATAATAGAAAGCACAACTAAAAATTTGAACAATAATGAATGTTGTGCAATAAGATACAAGGAAATGTAATACACTACAGATTAGTATGATGTAAAGTATTGATAATTTTTGCTATCCTTAACGTACATCCATTGACTATCAAAATATCTTTAAAGTCTATAATGATTTGTTTGTGCTTTCAAAAGTGGGAATCCAGTAAGATTCTATTTTTTAAATAATTGAGTTTCCAATAGACCAAGCCGCAACATTCATAATATAATAGTCAAATGAAATGCTGAAACATAGATTAGTTTTACTGAAATGATAGAGTACTCATTAATATGGGATTCATTATATTTTTGTCCAATTTTCAAGAAATACATGAAATAGTATCTATGGAAATAGGTCTTCGCGAGTCGATCAAGAGGGTTACCTACTTCAAAATCATCAAGATCGTACGGAACTCAATTGCTACATTCACACTATATTAGTAACAAATTTTTAGTGTTCATTCATCATGAAAATTTCTCAATATTCGCATTAATTTATTAAAAAAAAAACGTTGTAAATACATTTGGTAGTAAAGGCCTGGATTTCCTACGCACAGTAAAAAATGTTTAGTTTCAAAATTTTGATTTAATAGTAGTTTCAAGCAGCAAGTCTAAGAACATTTGCCCAAACTACCTTCACCCAAGTATATAAGGTTTTTTTAATTATAAGATTCTATAACTTCAGAAAGAATTATGCTATTGAGATATTTGAGTGTGTAGCAACAAGGACATCTTTACTAGATGAGAGGTTGTAGTTTATATTTCAATATTTTACTCACTATCAAATCCAGCATGTGCAATGAGGGCGGCCACAGTTTTTTCTAGAATCTTTTGAACAATTTTGGAAGATAATCTTTGTTTATCCAATGAAATTGGTGAAGGTCTGAAAGAAAGATTAACAGTCAGTGAATAGAATGCAAGTCAATTATTATTATGATTACCACCATAATACTGCATATTGTCTATTTTATTTGTAATTAGTATATATAGGTCTACACCTTCATTTGTAACAGTTCATAGATTGCGGCAATGAGGTTTAAACTATAAACACATAAAGAGCAACTGAAAAAATACCTATGTTAGTTGATGGTGATCAAATACTAGCCATTATCAGATTGAACGAAATCCATGGATTGTGACGGGGTTCGATTCTATTCTCGTGAGTTTATTATTTCAAGTTTATTGTTAGATCTATATTTTGAGCTTAAACTCGGTTTGAATGACAAACAAACATTGTATCCAAGATTTTTTGCAGATTAAATTCGAATAATTTTGAAATCTAATCTAATTGTTGGCTTAATTCATTTTTAATGATTTAATATGAGCATAATGAAACGATTGTCGCAAATTTATCTTATTATTGGTTCATATTCAACATACGTTTCTTCTTTCTTCACCAGTGGTGAGTCAGGTTTGTGAAATAAGGGTGGCCGACTTTTTTTTTCTGGTGACTCTGGAAAAGGTGGACAGGGTTCAATATTCTCAAACGTGTAGTTATCCTGTAAAAAAGAAGAGAACTAGAATGAGTTTCACCGATAAAACAATAACTTTATGGGTACACTAACTAATAAATCCGTTCTCCGTAAGCTAACTTTCTCATTGTCACTTTTTATTTGTCAATTTCACTTTACATTGTCAATTCCATCCCTGGGTAATTAATAACAATAAATCTGAGAAGTTGTCTGCAACTGTGAATAAAATTTTCGGTTTATTCTCATATTCATTGATACAGATCGAGGTGTTTCACGAAATTAATAACAACATAACAAGTACTCATTAAGCAGGAACTGCAGATTTTACTGTCGTTGTAATGTTAGTAAATTCTATTAGAAGAGTCTTTCGAAACAGGCCCTGAAATTAATCTTTGGCCATATAAAGGATTACTCGAAAAAGGCTTTCACGTGTTCTCCAAGACCCACGAGTCTATCCAAAAACTTCTTCTACTAGTTTGGGTTTTCCGACTTTCAGCAAGATCTTTTTTCACTTAATGACTAGCCAGGAGATTTGAATCCTACCTCATGAGAGGATTAAGAGCCACTTTTAATCCTCCCAACATGTATACATAAATTTAGTTATAATTTCCATTGTCGGAAGTGAATAAAATTCTTACTCAAAATCTACGCATTCAACAGTAACATTGTCCTTGCTAAGTTGTTGATACTGCATTGAATGCACCAAACTATATTGTATATTAGTTTGTGTGTTACTAACATAAAGATCATCTAATGGATATTATGCTGCAATAGACTGCTTTGGATTTACTCCTCAAGCAATTGTAATGAATTATGCGCTGACCTCTACGCTATGTAGTCCCAGTTACACAAAGGTCTGCTGAGCTTCATCTCCAATTAACTATGTTAATTAATACGTGTAATCATAGATTAACTTTAATCCGCTTTGTGCAACCGGCCCTGAGAGATTTAGAGTTGGCTGAGCACAAACCCACCATAGGCTACAGTTTTTAAGCTGCATTCAGCGCGTTACCTACAAAGAAGCCAGGACAGTGTGAATCAACTATAAGGTTGTTTCAAGATCTGTACTATATGGACTGATTCAAATCTCTTCATTTATCATAAAAATATCCAATGCTTAATTTGAAAATTTAAGAAAAAAAATCTCACTTGTAGCTCTTCAACCTTGTCAATGAGCTTTTTCACTCGTCTCCCATATTGGATCAATTGAATCGTTTCCGTAACAGTACTTTCCATGTTGCTGTACTCTGGAGGTATCCTGCAATTGAGAAGAATACATGCAATCTATAAGTATGAACACTGTTACATGGCGGGATTGTCCATCCTAAGTGAACTAACACTCTTCCAACAGTTTCTCGCAGAGAATATTTTTTATTTTAAATTCTACATGCGAGTTTTCACAAGGCAAGGATACGCTCTTATTACACCCTGGAATACTCAATTCCAGCCCACATAATTTCCTATGAAGAAATCCGCAATCCGCTGAACAAGGAGTGACCATTTGTGTTAAAATCTTTTCTGTCAAATAGGATTGATCCCGGGAATAGAATACCTACCAAGATATTACAGTCAATTCAGTGAAGATTTCCAAGTAAGGAAGATTAATAACTTAATAAGTCTCTTGCATGAAAAATCAATTTATTACTTACACAACATCAACATTGCTTTCTTCATCTGGTGGAGGATACAGAACTTCTGGTTTCTCAGTTTTTACAGCACTCACAATGACAAGATCTCCTAGTTCCTTTGGCACAATTTTCTCCCATTCAACTTTGGGGGAAGGAATATCACCCCACATCTTGTAGTTTTATAGAATGCAATCTGAAAATAGATTTTAAGGGTAATTTTACTAAAACAATAAACTTGGTCGGATAGTCGGGTCTAATTTGACACTAAAACTCCATTCATTCAATTGTTTGAGGTGATTTATTTTTCAATTAAGCTAAAAAATTCAATCAAAGTCCGATGAAAAATTTTCGCTGAATTTGTCGTGTAGACGGCTGATCAAACTTGTCTTTTTTGAAATTATAAATCGAAAATTGCCAGGAATGGAGATCTCTATTGCGACTTCTAGGCAAAAGTTGGACGATAAGTTTGAGGCCATAAAAAACCTGGAGATTCTGACTATAACTTATTTGATAGATGGGCTACCTGTTCAATTCTCCGGTGCAATTGAAAAGAGATCAGCATAGTCTAAAGCGGAGATGATGGCTCCACGACAACAAAAGAAGACAAAATTATAGATAGACCTGCCACATGCCAGACTGACAAGGACCCCTATCCGAGCTCTTAAATTCTTTCAATAGATAACTTTTCTGCTATTCATTACCTTGAGCTGGATTAAAAGTATTTGATAGGACACTGCCGGTGAATATGACTGAATAATGAACAGGTACCATATTTTTAAACTCTCCTCTGACCACACGGGATGTAATTATTTATTCATGCTGAAATTACTGAATTGATTGCAAACGGAGATTTGACTCCAGTTAATAGGCCAATAGATAAAAAGTTCAAACCACAACCCTTGATATCGATAAAATCATGTATTAAGCTATTGTAATATTTTGAATGATTGAAAAAATCTTTCCGGTAAGCGCTGAAGTCAAAAAATGGAAATTGAATTTATTGAATGGAACTTTAAGTATAAGTTACTGATATTAAACTAATGAAAAAACAGAATATATTGAGTCTATTACCTGATTTATACCTTTATTTTACGTTGTTTATACGTTCAGTTATTTTCCGTCAATATTAAGCATTGTAAAATATTTTGATTATGATTGAAGATTTTAGGTTATGTCAGTTTTGATTTTGTTGACATGAGTCGAGAAATGCCTTCTAGAGAAAGAAGTTCTTCGGTATCAAAGAATCCGTCTGCAGAGTGCAGAGTAAGTTCCTTGAAAAACAAGAGCGATAAAAATCAAAACCGCACAACTTATAAGTTTAATACTGTTTTCAAATTATGATTCTCATATCCAACACAATTAAAAAAATATTATTGAGGCAATCATTCAATGTTAAATTTAGAATTTTGAATTGAACGAACATCGATACCATATTATCATCTCGAAGTAGTTGAGAAAAGTCGACTGTCAAGTTATGGGGAATGACTGTTATGTTGTGGGTGCGCCGTTGTTATGGAAACCAAACACAGCTTTCGTCTTCAAGTTGAAAGGTTACTCTAAAATATTAATTTTTTCACTGTAATTCCACTAGATTTAGTATTCTTCATCTTATTCAAGTGATTATTAATGATATTTCTGTATTTCTAATTTTTTGAACATGTACAGTTATGTATTCTGTATTGCAGTGTCAATTTGAGGTTAGGAATGTTGTAAAAGATAATTTTGTTTATATCAATGAAGTTCTCAAGTCAGAAATTCTTGAAATTGTATATTAATTAGTATTTACAATTTTATCAATTGTATATGAGTATATAATATAATTATTAACCCTATGTTATAAATTGACTTAGAAATTTATATGATATTTTATTTGGTACTTGAGTATTAAACGGAGGCCACCTAACCTATAACAATATCTATAACTAACCAACCTAACTAACTTACTAACTAACTAACTAACCTAACTAACTAACCACCGGCTAAAGTGCAGTATATCAGCACATTTTTTTCTCGGCTATTTTTGAAGATATCGACTCAAATTTTTTTTTAAATGAAACTAGAGACAAAAATAAAGCGCGCTAGCACAATTTCAACTTCATTACACCTATTCTAATATTTTTAATAATGCTTTGAAATATTGCTGTTACTAACCTCTTTTGGAATAACACTGACAAACTTACATAGGTAAATCAATATTCAGTTATTTGTAGATGAATTCAATGCTAAATTTATTATTCTTATGATATCTGATGTGAAAATTCAGTTTCTTTTTACTTGAAAAATTATTCAATACATTAATTACGATCACAATAATATTGAATATCGGAATCACGGAGAGTCGAAAATTGTCAGCCATTTTGCTATTGATATTTTAATCTTGATATTTATCGATACTTTGTAATCGATGAGCTGTAGCAGTACCTACTAATAGTTAACAGACCCTAACCATAGTATCGATACTCGACAAAATGGCGGAAGTTGTTTCTAGCTGTAGAGATTGGATTGAGAACAGCTGATCCATTATGTCGACTGCATACAGGCTACTAGCGCTATCAGTCAAAGCGCTATCAGAATGAAAGTCAAAGCTTGATACCGGTATCTGGTAAATTCAAAAAGTGAAGCATTAATAATGAAAGTAGTAAAATGCGGTAGTGAGTAATATGTAACAGTGAATAATGAATATTAAATAGAGGAATTCATGTAGTAAATTTAATTCAAGTGGAATTTATAATGATGAGCCAATACGGGTTCCACGTAAAAAACCCAAATTGAGAAGCGATGCTTTCCCAACTATTTTTCCAAATCGTTCAAATGAAATAGAAATTCTAAAAAAAACGTAGAGATCCATCAATACGATTTGAAAAAATAGAGCAGAGAAACACAGAAGAATAGTCCAAATCTTACACATATGAAAATTGTGTTGAAAATCGTATTCACACACAAAAAAAGAACAAATTGACGTATGAAATGTATTTATTGTGCCAGATTTACCACGCCATTAGCTTCTAAATTCTTCTACACAGCAAGGTTAAATTAAATTTGGACAAGATTAGTTATGTAGGTACGGTACCGTATGTATGAGAATTGTGAATTAAGTTATAACTTACAGTTGAAAAGTTACAAAACTATTAACAGTGAAAAGTCAAGGAATCTATCAATTCAATAGAATTCTTTAACTGGATGTATATGAACCACGTTTAACACTGAATTTGAGAGATCAAGATCGGAGATAAAATTCAAGATCAACTTTCAAGAAATGTTCTAATGTCTGTAGGCATAATTATTATCAATGTGATAGAACAGACAGCTTATGATCAAAACCTGACATTTTAGGTGAGTAAAATCAACATGATGCACTCAATAGTTAACACTAGAACAACATATTATATGTAATAATAAGTAATTGATTAAATCAATGACTAAAAGTTTTGTTTTTGATAATAAAACTTCAACTGTTCGCTTCAAAACTGGGCAATAAAGTGAGGTTACTTCTCAAATTTTACACGCATTTATAACAAAATTGAACTTGAGTGATAAGTTTTATCATTGGTCACTATGATAAGATAGATATCCTCTTGCTAGTAGATTTATAATTACAAACAATTTACAATATATATGGTAATGAAGATCAATTAAAACTCATAACAATACAATGTAAACAGTAGTACTTTAGATGCAGTCAGCCCTCATGGTTCCACCATTTTGTTTGAAGGTTAGGGTCTGTTCTCAAGTTGGTGATGGCTGTAGAGTCAAATTATCAACTGATCAACTATCGATATTGGACTTATCGACAACTTTGTAACCAATTAAAAAATTACAGTTTTTTTATTATTAACATTTCAACTGAAAAGTGAAAAATATAGAAATACAATCAAAATATATATTGTATTATATTTCTTACATATTAAAGTTTAGATAATTAATAAAAATAGGAGGTTTGTGCAAATATATTGTTGTTTCTGTCTCTTATTTGAACAAAATTATTTCAATGATACTATTAACTTTCAATTTATTTGTGAGTTGATGATGGCTGGAGGAAAACAAAGCTAAGTAATCCTAGAAGTGTGGAGTGATTTATTTGAGTCATAGATTGAGGAGTGCATGAAACGGGGAATTTTGAACATTAAGTGAATTTCAACTTAAACTAACCTAACCTAAGCTTGTACTAAGACGAGCTCAAATATACCAAACTTTGTTGTTGATTTTAATGAATTGACAGAAAAAATATGGCGAAAAATTGAGATTATGGCTACTTTTTTCAATTTTTTTCTGCATCAAATTGTACATAAAATAAATTGTACAAATATTCATATCATATATAAAATTTGCTGAGAAGTACAATGAGACCAGTTCGAAGTTTGTAACTTTAGTAGTTACAAATTTGTATGTAGATTTTGTAAGGTTCTCACCGGTCTCAACCTTTCTTTTTTCCCTAACCGTCGCTAACCTCGCTAGGGGATAGCAAATCACCTAGAAAGTACTTCTCCTTCAAGCTAAAAAGCCTATGATAAACTTAGTTCGCGCGAACCACGTTGTATTCAATTCGAATTTTAACATTGATACCGTAGTCGGGACAAACGCCTCGACAGGTAAGCTCTCTTGGTTCCCACCGGTCTTAGCCTTTTTTTTCCCCTAACCTTCGCTAACCTCGCTGGTGGGTGGCAAATCACCTTGAAATTACCTCCCTTCAAGCTAAAAGCCTATGATAACCTTGGTTCGCGCTTCGCGCGAACACAATATAGTCCCGACTACGGTATCAGAGTTATAATTCGAATAGAATACAATGTAGTTCGCGCGAGCGGCGAACTAAGTTTATCATGGGCTTTGTTGGCTTGAGGAGGTAATTTCAAGGTGATTTCTACCTAGCGGGTAGCTAGTGAAAAGGTTAAGACCGGTGGGAGCTTACCTGTCGAGGCGTTGTCCCGACCACGGTATCAATGTTAAAATTCGAATTGAAATGATAACCTCAACAAGTTGCGAACTAAAGCTTTTAACGAAGGGAGGTTCAGGTGTACTAGCGAGGTTAGCGAAGGTAGGAAAAAGAAAAGGTTAAGACCGGTGGGAACCAAGAGAGCTTACCTGTCGAGGCGTTTGTTCCGACTGCCGGTATCAATGTTATAATTCTAATAGAATACACGTGATTCGCGAAGCGCGAACTAACACTATCATAGGCTTTGTTAGCGAAGGGAGGTAATTTCAAGGTGATTTGCCACCTACTGGCGAGGTTAGCGAAGGGGAAAAAGAAAGGTTAAGACCGGTGGGAACCAAGAGCTTACCTGTCGAGGCGTTTGTCCCGACTTCAGTATCAATGTTATAATTTAAATAGATTATAATGTGGTTTGCGCATAACGCAAACTAAGTTTGCATAGATAAGACTGGTGAAAACCTTACAAATTCTACATTCAAACAGCTGTCGAGCTGTCATTAGATGACTTGACATTTTCTCTTCAGAATTTAATTTCAATGAAGAAAACCTGCCTGTTTATCATGAGATAAACAAAATAACCTAAGTACTTTGAACTAGGAAGAACACTTTTTTAACACATCTTTCAAAATATCTCAATAACTACTGAAGTTACAAACTTTTAACTGATCGCATTGAATTTCTCGGCAAATTTTACATTTAATAGGCTTTATTAATTTGAATTTAATCAATTAGACAATAATTAAGTAGTGAAATTGTCTTTGGCAAATGAAATAACTGTACGTTTTTGGCTGTTGGTTTATTGAAGTCTGATCTCGAAGTTATCAGTTATCGATATTGAAGAACAATCGATAGAAATTATCGATTACTTTTACCGAGATTAGGGAGTAGGCGTTCGTAAACAAACAGTCAAAAACATGGCTTCCAGCATCCAGTTCATACTACAATTCAAAAATAAACTGATTTTAATAACAATTAATAAATAAATAGCCTACTGTAATAGTCAATATCGTAAGTAATTGATATCAATTATTCAATTTTCATATTGTGTCCACACGGAATAATCAATTCAAGTGGTAGAATGTTGATGTTTCAAAAGATAGGTTTAGAATCAAAGCAATATTTCGAACCGATATTAAAAATATTAGAATTTGTGTAATGAAGTTGAAATTGTGCTAGCGCGCCTCAATTTTGTCTCTAGTTTCATTTAAAAAAAAATTTGAGTCTATATCTTCAAAAATAGCCGAGAAAAAAATGTGCTGATATACTGCACTTTAGCCCTAACCACCTAACATCTATAACAATTTAACCTTCTACAAGTGCCGCGGCGCGTTTCGTAATGGTGGCCTCCGTTTAATACTCAAGTACCTTTTATTTATATGATACAAGCTGTCCCGGCGAACTTCGTATCGCACTCTTTCCCCCAAATGTCCCCTCTTCTCCCCACAAATGTCCCCTCTTCATGCCACCCCCCAAAAAATTTCATCCCACAAATGCCCCCCTCCATTCCCCCCCAAATGTCACCCCCACATATCCCTCTTCATGTCAACCCCCTCTTTCCCATCAAATGTCACCCCCCTCCTCCCACCAATTATTTTTTTCATATTTATTTATAGGATTTATTTATTTATTTCTTTTTAATTTTGTTATTTTAATGTATTTTTTTTTAAATGTATATTTTTTTAATGTTATTTCCGTTCTTCAATTTTTTATCAGTCCTATTCTAATTAAAAGAATTTTTTTCATATTTATTTATTCATTTTTAATTTTTTCATTTTAATTTATTTTATTTTTTTTTATTTCCGTTCTTCAATTTTCTATCAGTCCTATTTTAATTAAAAGAATTTTTTTTCATATTTATTTCTTTCTTTTTAATTTTTTTTTATTTTAATCTATTTTATTTTTTTTATTTCATTCCCGTTCTTCAATTTTATTATTAGAAACAATAAAACATGTATGATACGAACGATAACTCATTCATTCAATCATTGATGATTCTAGCGTAAAAAAATAATTAGAGTAGAAAACCTAGTACAAAAAGAAATGGTTCGGAGCGGCAATTGAACCCGGGACCTCATGTTTACAACGCAGATGCTCTAGCACTACGCTACCGAAGCTTAGGGTCTGCGAGCAGATTTTCTCATCTCAAATACACGTTCATCTTTCCGTAGCCGCTTGGCCGGCAAGTTTGAACTGAAGTCTGTGAAATGTTTGATAGGTTAGGTCATTGATGTACTAATTATTTATTAATTATAAAGAGATTTTCTTATATTTTAATACATATTATGTTAACCAGTGCTTTAAAAATTCAAACGAATCCAAAATCATCTAAATCGGTTCAGCCGTTCTCGAGTTATAAGCGAGCGTACAGACACCAACTCTCTTTTATTAATATAGATTTTATTTATAATATTATGAGCACTTCCCTCACACTCACCCAGTTTCTGTCAGTTCAGTTTAGTCTATTTCTTCTCCAGGCACTTTGTTTCACACATGAAAAATCAATTTTATTTTTCAGAATGGAGATGACTACATGAATTAGATAAGAGCAGTTTGAGTCGATAAAATTTTGAAAAGATGTCACTCTATTTCGATTACACCGTTCATGTGGAGGATCCAGTCACATCGGTCAATGCCTTAGCTTGGCACCCACAGCAAGCACTACTGGCCATTGCGTGTCACTCTCAAGACATTGGAGGCAGTGTCACTATTTGTGATGACTTGGTATAAATTATATTATCAATCATTGTCGTTTATAATGATAATTTCAGATTATAAATATTCATGTTCGATGTTTTGTTTTGTTAATGTTTTTACCATCAAATACCGGGTCTACCAATTAAACCTGCATTTTTGAAATGACTGTAAAAATAAACGGATGTATATTTTGAAATGTTATTGTTACTATCTTAATCTAAATTTCAAGGCATTTAAAAAACAACATTTATATTATATTGTCATTCCCGATTAAGATATATTCTTGTAGGTGATTTCTGAAACTGTCTATCACATCACGGGGTATATGCTGAGCTAGCAATAAGGCACATTTCCATCTCTCCGGTTTTGTGAATGAACAAAATTTCAAATACTGGAGTGATGAAAGCCCTGAATAACTCCATTATTAAATTGGGTCCCGAAATGGAGCAATTTCTTGGCCTCCCCGATTGCCCGACCTCATAGAGAGCTTTAAGTTGCTTTTAAGAGCAACCACAGATCGTAAATGTAGAGCCTTGATGTAGAAGGAATTGTTTAATACTTGTGTATACTCGATTGATGAATTTCAAGCTTATTACGAGATGCAAAATTAGTTTGTACAGATTTATGTATGTTTTTTGTAACTTATTTGTACAAAATTATTGACTTATTCATTGACAAATCCAAATACACCTTTTACAGGTGGTCAGTGGACAAATAATAATAATAGTGCGATTTTTTCTTGTGGGGGTACTTCTTGGAGGTCCCTCTCCTGTTGACCTGGTGCCCCTGGTCCTTAAACGTATGGGGAATTGAAAAGGATAATATGGTTGGAGATTTAGAGAATTCCGCAGCGTATGCTCAATCGGGAAAGACAATATGAATGTTGTTTCTTGAATGCTTTGTAATGTCGAGTAAGATAGTAAAAATAAAATTTTGAAACATTCAACCGTTTATTTTTTAGTCATTTCAAAAATGCAGGTTTCACTGGTACACCCGGTATGTTACCGTCATCTGAGATGAGACTGTCTTTCTTGTCAATTTTTTCCAAGTCAAAACGTAAGGTAAAATACATTAAAACATTCTTCTCATTGTTGTCTACAGCCGTATGTACACGATCAAATTTCATCCAATAAAAAAGCCTTGTACAGATAAGGTAGCCTGTTATATTATACAACATACAAGACATCCATATCTTATAGTTTGCCGCCTTATAACTGTCCATGTCTGGTGTACTGATACCATAGCTGATTAGTGGTTAGTCCAAAGTTATTTTATTCGACAGAAAATTTTGTCATATACATACGGCTTGAGAAAATTGGTTCTGTATTACACCTTTCCTCCTTGCATCCTTCCTCAACTTCCATGAATTGCAAGCCTTCATATGACATGGATAACCATGGTTGGGAGAACTTTTGATTCACTACCTTTCTTCACCACAATTTTATTTGGATTAGCCTTCTTTTTTTAATTTTAGCCAACTTTTTTTATCAGGCTTCTTTTATTAACTTTTCGCGTTTTTGTATTGTATTGTTTGTATGTAATGTTGTGTGTGTCTCAAACAACTTACTCGGCGCAGTCATATCGTACAAGTTGGACTGATTCCCCATATTTCATATGTTACCGCTTTTCAGTGATATAGACATGCAACAAGTGATCAAAGCTGTACAATCAATCAAGATTGCTTGATACGAAGCAGTATTCAATTACAACGAAGTTTATAACAAATCAAACTTACTCTGCAGTATTTATATTTATCCGAAAACAAGCAAATCAATAGCTTTCTTGATTGATGTAATAAAATCCAGTCAGTCTATTCTTTATTGTTGTGGCTTAACAGGGCGAGGGCCTGCGAGACGTGCAGCCAGCAAAGCAGTCGTGCGCGGCAGTGGGCGTGGCCTGGCACCCGGCGCGGCGCATGCTGGTCTCGGCCTGGGCCAATGGCGAGCTGCGCGTCTGGAACGGCGAGCGCGACTTCGCCACAGTGCCCACCGTGCACTCAGCTCCCTTGCAGCACATCGCTTGGTCGCATCTTGGCGGTCGCTTCCTCTCCGTTGACGTGGTATGTGATTTCTAATTCTAATTGATACCTCTGTTTAGTCAAGAGTGAATAATAAATCATATTCCTCTCCGTTGACGTGGTACATGATACTTCTTACTTTAAATATTACTTTTGTTCAATCAAGAGTTGATTAGTAAACCTATTTACATTGTTATAATAGATACAAGAGCTGTCATAAACATAATGGAGTCAACAAAGAGGTTCTACAAAAATGGATTGTGCGCCTTTTGAAAGGCATTAATATTGATTATGTAGAAAGGTAGAGGAGAAGAAAATCTTTCCAGTGATGTATAGGAATAGCTAATTAAATTATGTTTTGAACTGGAGATTTTTTGGAAAAGTTACTTCAATAACCGACCTTATACATAACCTAGATAAGGGCTTCAACCCGGAGTAGCAGGTAGCTGAGGTGGCTTATCACTGGTCTGATAAGTCATAGGTTCCTGGTTCGATCCCAGTTGACTTTAACAGTTTTTTCTCAGGCCACACCCGTTGAGTCCCGAACTGTAGATCTCTTGCTAAAGTTGCATCTCTGTCCCATTTAAAACGACTAAAAACGCCTAAATATTAGCGTTTTTGTAAATCGAGTTTTCAATAGTGAATTTCAATATTTTTGCTTTTAAGCTAAACAAGTAGGCTTCCGGTACCTATACTTTTGATTGCTGATACCTCTTAAATATCTTCAGTTTCATGATAAGTATATTAATACGTTTTATTGTTGGTACGTTATTTATCGTTCTCAATATATTATGTTGTATCAGTTTTTTATGTTAGCGTTAGGACAGGTGAATGGGTTTCAGGTTTAGAGTTCAGATTGCAATTATCGTGGATTTTAAGGATGACATTTTGTTAGGTCCACCACATTATCATATGAAAATGTAACTTATAACTAGTTTTAACCACATCCAGGTTTAAATTAGTTTTTGTGTAGCAACGTTTTTATACTCGAACATTTCTGCTATTCAATTTCATGTACTTCAACCCACGAGTTTCTTTCCATAGGAAAGATTCAAATCAATTTTTTCCCACAACATTCTGAACAAATAACAAAATACAATTAATATAAATGCAAAGTAGGTTGTTTAATACAGTTACGATAATATAATATAATAAACTTGGAAATGTAATTTATTGTGGTTCATGTGGGTTATAAGAAGAGTAAAAGGCACTTTGCAAGCCAGTAGTTTATTTCACTGGAAAGCTTTATTGTTATTTTTCATGCGGTTTTGATTATTTTCATGAATCTCAATAAGTAGTTTGTATGCTGTAATAATTTTACCTTGCTTCTAATAAATGGGTCATCATCTTTAGTTTTAATTTTTACTTCAAGTAGGCTAAGGTTATATGAAATTCTTGAAAATTTCGATACAATTGTATTTGTAATTGCTGGAAATGTATTTTGTAATTATTGTTTCTGGTGAAATAAAAACATATTTTATTATATTCTAAGCAAACAATATTTTACACTAAATTAGCGTGATCTGCTTGTGATTGTCATTGACAGAACGGCACGGTGATAGGATGGCGCGTGGACTCGCGTGGCCAGCTGGTGTCAGTGTTCGAGCACAGCCTAGGCGTCGGAGTGAGCTGTGTGGAGTTTGCACGTGCACGGCCCGGACCTGACCTGAGTCGGCTGGCGCGCAAGGCGGTCGCCGGCGACCAGCGTGCACTGGACGTGTTCAGCGCGTGGAGACCCCGCACCGCCGGGCAACGCTCCTCCTCGTTCGGCCGGCACGACCATTTCGCTTGCTACCTGGCTACTCAGGCCGGTAAGTCAACTCCAATCAAATAGTTTTTATGAATTCTAATTGAATTAGTACTGATACTCTCACCTAGCGGACAAGTGTTGATGGAATAATAACACTTAGCCTAATAGAAATAGAAATAGAAATTTATTCTGGAAAAAACAGACAATACAATAACTTGCGACTTACATAGGAAATAAATTAAACAAATTATTAACTAATATGTAGTCTTAGAACTATGAAATGAGAATTCTAATGAGGAATGCACTTGATTTTTTCTTTTCTATAGGCCTATACACTTTTTGTATGAACTGTACTATGAAGTGAATAAAGTATCTAATTTGAATGGAAAGGAAATCCTTAGACATCCTTTTCTAAGAATGGATACTTATATGTTCAAACTTTGCCGTTTTGTGTAGATAAATCTCAATTATGTTAACATAATCACAATGCATCTAGTACTTGAATTTTCAAAATTATTAGCTTACAATTCATAAAATTAATATATTACATCTTTTGTAATCTAGAACCAAAGCAGTTATATTTTGTTATCTACATGAATAAAGTTATCTAATCTAGCGCACAGGAGTTTTCCTATGCTGGCTATTGCCAAGCGTTTTTATTTATTCTTGTGTAATATATCATTATTTATGTTTGAATTTTGTTTCAAGTGTTGTACCGTTTCTCTTTGTAATGTTTTCTATTTGGCAATAAAGATTGAAAAAACCTCTTGGCAATAAAGGTTGAAGTGAAAAATATTTTTGCGATAAAATTGAAGTGATCGAATTGAATAGAAAAATCGGTGTACTGTTTACATCTTGGACTCATTTCCTTTTCGAGTATTGTTTACAATTATTTCATATATTAAGACAGAATTGATATTAGTCTTTTATGCCAGCAGCTTGTATAAAAAAAGTTTAAAAGTCTTTTAAAACAGGAAAAGGGTGAACTCATACTGTAGCAACTCATAATACAGAGCGTGCCATCCAAATTGGCCTCTCACTGGAGCATGCGCGTTGATCGCTTTCTCCCACTACAGTGCCTGCTGACTCGCGGTACAGTAAATTTCAATAGTTCATTCAGCTGGCAAACTCAGCTTTATAAAAAAAATTCATATTCGCTTCGGTTACGCAGCAGCTGTAGTATGATGTTATTTGCTTCACTGATGTTAGTAGTATTGAAAGGTGGGGACTGGGACATGGTATTGATACCATGAAAACATGGGCGGATTTTGGGACACCAAGAAATGACAGGCGGGGACTGGGACACGAGAAATCACGGGCGGGGACTGGGACACAAGTAAACACAGGCGGGTTTTGGGCCACAATCTCTGTGACATTTTTCAAGTGCAAAAAACTCTAGGACATTTTTACAAACCATGATTTGATTGAATTGGTATTTCTGGACTTGGAGTCTAGAGCATGTTATAGTATAATGTATGCTGACTGAGCTAACAGCAGACCAAGAAAATCTTATTCTCTTCACTGCATAAAATACTTGAAAGGTAAAGTAGGATTTCTTTCATTTGTTTTTGTAAGAAGTGATTTGGCATGTTGGATAAGGACTCAACCATTGTTAGTTAACATTGCCACTAGTCATGGGTTCGAATCCACATCCCAAATCATTTCTTTTGATGATATTTTTCGCAAAAGAAAGCTCAAATAATCTTGGCTAACAAGAGAGTTGATATTCTCAATGTACCGTATAAGCAATATTCAGCCGTTGTGCAGACAACCCCCCTGACAGACACATTACTATTAAAGAAAGGTTACGGGTTCTAGTGGAAAAATGAGAAAGCATATTTCTGTATTTTATTGTAACTTATTTACGTTGTTTCTTGAAATTTCTAGTCAGTATATTAGAGAGTTGGTTAGCTGTGATGATAATGCTCATGATTGTTTCACATATTGGATTAATAGTCATCATTCTACTGACTGTCGGGAACTGCAGAATAAATTGTACAATGAGGAGCTTGGATGAAACAGAGGAGGAGACGATGACATGAATGCTATAAATAACCAATTTCCAAGAAACAATGATGTTATCAACTATATAAAAGGAGGTCAAGTAGCAGTCAAGCATCATTATCAATCATGATACCACCAGTGTACTATCTCCTTGTGACTGAAGCAGTGAGGGTCAACCCCTTAAAGCTGGACCCCAGTACCGGAGTGGAGAGTTTCTCGCATCAAGGGAGCATGGACTGGATACTTCAAACATATTTCACATGCAACAGTGTCTGCAGTCATCCGGACAGTTCAACAAGGATCTTGGAGCAATGCGTCAACACATCAAAGACTGGTACATGAACCTGGCTGGTGAACATGATGTGGATAAGGAGCTGTGCCAGCAAGTCCATTGTGCATATGATTTGCGCACATGCCTCCATCCATCCTTTACATCGTCAGAATTCCTTGAAGCCATCATCAATGCTTCCAGTTGAGGTGTGAAAACTGCACTGACAAGTTCAACCAGCTCAACCGCCTAATACTACTGCAATTGCAACTATACCATCTCCAGACACCGTAACAGTGTCCATCAGCAATGGAGCCAGCAAACAGTATTGAAGGATGTGCCTGCGGTGATTGCCACCATGTAAGAAGCACTTGTTGGATTGTGGAACCATTCTTCAAGTTTGGCTACAATAATATTCTGGAACCGTTTGGGACGCCAATAAATTTTAAACAGAAAATGGCTGCATGAGTTGATTGGAAAAATATTGGACTCAACATCATCATTGACAGTTTCACTTGAATTGGGTAATTGCTTGCCTACTTCATTTGACTCAGATGAATTTATTACCAACTTACCATATATGTTTTTCTCATGACATGAAATCAGCAGAAATAGCAATAGAATAACCCAACATATCAGAATGAAAAAAGATGTCATCATTAACTTGGTGTTGTTATACAAGCCATGTACATGATAACAATGTCTGCATCTATCACAAATCACATCTTCATTGTTTTCCTCCACTGTGACATTATACTGATTCATGCTTTGAAACAATGTAATTTTCTCTCACTTCACTTGAAAAAATAACACAACTAAATAGAATATTCGACTATTGCAAGCCAATATTTTATTTTAAGACATTCCTCTCCAAGCATCATCCAACAAATGACACATAGTTCAATGTTGCATGATGGTTTTAAAATTTTCAATATGATAAGACAGGGATTGGGTAATGGTGAAAGAATATGAACTCCAAAAAAAATGTAATCATTTTATTTACACATCTTTCTTTTACAGAAAAATACTCTTATTTATTGAGATTGCATTTTTTTATATAAGATTAGGACAAATATTTTGTGTATGTGTATATTGTACACCAATAGTCGCTACATTAAGATCTACAAAAATTATATTTAACTCTATCAATAAAGCTTTTATTCCTATTTTAGTGATTACAGAAAATATTATGATTATATTGCAGCGTGTTGTCCACACCAATAGACACTACATCAGCATCTACTAAAATTATATTCAACCTCTATCAATACAGCTTTTATTCTTATTTTTTAATGATTACTGAAAATGTTGACCACACCAATAGACGCTATATTAAGATCTACAAAAATTATATTCAACTATCAATACAGCTTTTATTCTTATTTTTAATGATTACTGAAAATATTATGATTATATTGTGGTGTGTTGCCCACACCAATAGGCACTACGTTAATATTTACAAACGTCTACATCCTCTCATATCATAATATCATAGCCTTTTTCATGAAATGTCAAAACTCTAATTATTACTCATTCTAAGCTTCGCATGAGAAAATCTTTTTGTTTACTTTGTCTGCTAGATAGTGACCATAAGGCAGTGTGGTCACCCCATCATGGAGAATAATTCTCTTGTCATCCTTGCTGCATAATGAAAGCTTATTAAGTTTAACTGTGTTAATAACATGATTTGAAGATCTGAAAGTTATCATAGTTCTGTATCTTGATCTCACACTCTCAATCCTATCTTGTCTACTCATTGAACTCTCATCGTTTTTCAGAACAGTGTAATAATCATTGAATGAGATATTCTTTTCAATCACTTGTCTTGAGACACCTTTTGCTTTTTTCTCAATATCACCTTCTTTACCACATATTTTATAGGAATAAAGCTTTGGTCTTAATGAAACAAACTCCCACGGGCCTTGATGCGGTTTCATCTGAAAATTTACCTAAAACTTTCATGTTTTCAAGGAATAGAGCTCATGATCCTTGGGGTAATCAGACAAGTCTAGATGCCTATTCAGAAATGATCTTGCTAAATCTTTATATAAATCAAATGTTTTTATTTCAAAAAAGAATGAATCTGTGTCAATATACAACAATTTTAGTTTTTCTACCCCATAGTATTTCTGCATTACATTATAAAAAAAATCATACATCAAGTGTTTGGACAGTTCCAACACAGCGAAACCTATGTAGATGGGTTTGGAAAGAATAACATTTTGCTTCTGAGACTCTACCAGACAAAGATTTTCGGAATAAATAGTTCTATCTTTGAATGCTGTGTTGTTCACTAATTTCTCCAATTGTTTTTGCGAATTGACTAGCTTCATATTAACCCTTTTCTTTGTGTTCTCAATTGTCTTGCCAAAATCGCATTATTCATAACCTTCCTTAATTGTTTCTCAAATTCATTTGTTGATTTCTGTCTCAAAGTTGTATTAAGTCTTATGTATGGCTCCATCCATTTTGATTGTGTGAATTTTAAAACCCTTTTTATTTTTCTAACTATCAACCCATTTTCAATGGCCTGTTTTAAATTTAAATAATGACATACATAATCCTTTTTTGGCTCTAATGTTAGCATTAATTTTTCATTTTGTTGTTGGGGCATTTTTCGCAGGAAAAAAAGGTAAATCACTATGTTTATCATGAAGTTTTTTGGGGTAATCAATGTCAACCTCGAATATGTAGCCCTCACTCGATTCATTGGGAATTTTCATTATATCTAGTGATGCAATGTCTTCTTGGCTCATCCATACAAAATCTGATAATGGAAGGGTTTTGATAATGCCCACCCATATAGGTTATTGGCGTCGATGAGATTCAAAAGGTTCTCTCTTTTCTGGATCAAATGTTTCGGGAATGTATTGATTATTAGCAATTGAATGGCGATGCACAGAAGTTGTAATTCCTCCGCGTAATCCTTGCTCAATGAAAATAAACATCCCATAGTCAGAAATTAACTCTAATTCAACCTTAGTATAGAATAACATTGCATCAAATGTGTAAGAGGCAATTGTGATATAATGACAACAGTCTAGACCATATGTTTTCATACAGCTTTTTCTAAATGTTTGAAAATGTCTGACAAGATAAGAACATCCAATTTAAGGTATAAGTCTGAATATTGACCTAAGTTTTGAATCCTGAATGAGTCCCACATGTTTTGTGCATGGATATATTCCTCCTCATCAATTTCCTCACTCATTAGACTGCTATAGAAATTTTCAATTGATGGCAAAGTTTTGTCCTCCAATTTCTCATAACAATCAACATATTCATAGGGAAAATTGGCTTTTTACAAACAAGATCAAGTTTGGACTCAGGAAAAACTTCTTGACATGAACAAAATCCTCTCTACTCAAATCGTTTGCCAAATTGGAGAGAGAAGAATTCATGAATCTCATTGAATCAATAAATCTTAGTGTCAATCCGTTTTAGTGTGTTTTGAAAATGTGATGTACTTCTCACTTGTATTGGGGATGATATCAATTTTTCCTGATCACAACCCAAACTCAGTATGATGAAGTGGGCGTCATATTGTGACAGATTGTGTAGTATTACTGGAATATACCTTTGTCTCAATCTTTTCAAGTTGCAGGGGGAGCAAAGCTTAGACCTATACCTCCCACTCAAATGATCATGGTCTTTAACAGGTGTTACAATCATTGTGAACTCACATTCACACATTTCACAACATGATTGGGAGTTGAAATGATCCTCATCCTCTTTTGTAAAGATAATTGGTATATTTGTTTTTATCATCTCACCTAAATTATTGGCCAAATCAATTAAGTACTTGATGAAATGATTAGAGCATTACTACCTCTGTAGAGAAATGGGTTTTCTGTGATGGTATTTCTTATTTGATCTGGAAGACTTTCATCCATGACTGTGTAGCAACAGTAACTGAATGGTTCATGTTTGTGGGTTTTCTCCGTGAAACTAGTGGAAAGCGGGGGTTGACTAGAATGGTATGGTTTTAGAATACTCTCAAAATCCGCATAGACTACGATTGGGACTGAATATTGATTCTGATAATTCTTGAAACGCATAATGGGAGGTCCCACAGTTGGATTTGATTTGGGCATGATTGCTCTAAATAAATCATTTTTTTTACAAATCCTTTCATGTGATTCGAATGCGGATATTCTACCAAAATGAGTGAGACACCGATTGCAAATATGTATTTTTCCTTTGTCTTTATTAATCTCCGCAACGCGTAGCCTAGCAAAGTTTTTTATCTAACACCAATGTGTGTTAGTGTCTTTCTGTAAAAGCAACAAATCAAAGTGATTTCTCTTGATAAATTCACTAAGTCTCAGAGGATAAACATTTTGAGAGGAGTCTAATCCATAAACATTTATTGACACAGATGGGTTGAGCTTTTCAAAGATTCTAACATCTTTTAAAGGTGTTGGGAATGAGATTTTACTGAAATTAAACTTTGATTTCAGATTTTGATGATGATGAGAAATACGCTCTGGTTTGTTTCTTACATACTTGCTTAAAATAGCCCAGATGAAGCATTGATTGTCTGTGTTTTTACAGTTGATAACCGATTTTCTGTTAGCAATCTTTTTAGGTAGTTCAATATAGGATCCACCCCTCAATGGTTTGTATTTATTTGTTCTGAGAAGGACCCCATCAATTCTACTCAATGTCCATCCTGACCCAAATCCTTGATAATTTGCTTCCTCATCACAAATAGATGAAATGCATTCATTATAAATACTGCTTATAGATGAACCAGAGAAAAGAGGAGTGTTCTTTGTTTTAAAAGATCTGTTTTGATATGAAATCTCATCCAAAGATTGTGACTGTTTTCTATAGGTGCACTCGACCAGAATGTTGAATTTTATAGAGCCTGCATCATCCAATTGAGATTTTAACAAATTAACACACTGATTTTTCAATGATTTCAACAATGTGCATATATCTTTAAATTGAATATTTCTGTAATAGTAAGTTTTAAGAGCATTTGAGAAGGCTGATTCTAACTCCACAAAATTGTTGGAGGGCTGAATTTGAAGTCTACTTGATTTCGATCTATCACCTCTAATCATTGTTAAGTTTGATTAATATTCATTATTTATCCCCAAATTGCGCAAACAATCTGAAAGAGAGAGAGTTGAGATGAGAAAAATTGTCAAAGCTAATCTTTTTGATAATTTATGATATGAGAGGATATTCTGGTGAATCAGTATTTAATTCATTGAATGTTATTCTTCCTAGTAATCTTAGTCACATTGTTCTTTTTAACTAAGTCTGCAATGGCCAGTTTCAAACACTCATTTACTTTCTTGAATTTCGGGTCTTCCTCATTTTTCGAGATGAATATTGCTTTTTTAGCTACTTTTCTCCACCTATCACTATCTCTCACATTCCTAATATCTCTCAAATCTGTCACCTCAATTTTAACCATCATTCCAGAATTCTGAGAAGAAATAGGGACTTTAGATGTCATTACTTGAAGTTTTTCTTGGTCTCGTCTCTGGTATGTTTCAACAATGGGTGTTATATCATTAGATTTTGAATCATTTATTTTTTCAAAATACTGATCTTCAAAATTGATGTTATCTTCATCTACAATTATTGAAGCGGGTTTTTCAAAGATCTCACTCATGGCTGAGTCTCCATCATGGAAAATCTCTTCATTCACAATATTGTGAGAGGAGGAAGAGGCGTGATCAACCTCATCAAAATCAACATCCTCAATTAGATTGAATAGTTTGACACAATCTGATTTGCTATACATTTTTTTGTTGATTTCATCAATCTTTTAGCACTCAGTCCTTCGGTAAGAAAATCGGTCATGTCTGAGATACTTAATACATTGAAACAGAACTTTAAAATTTAATTTGGCTAGAGTAGGACATCTCCTTCCTTCTCTTGCCATTAACGAACAGAGCATTGATTTTCCTAAATATATTTCTGATTTTTCAGTTGACTTCAACTCCGATTTACTAACCAGTTTTTTAGAAATCTCCCAACACTATCAATACTGCACACAGGGATTTTTCCAAATGTATGTTTCAAAATGTCTATTAAAGAATTATGCTCCATTTTTCGAATGATTGACTCACTTAACTCACTTCTTGTGGGAATTGATGGATGATAGCACACTTCTTGTAGTTTTGGCAATCTTTTGATAAGGCTCGTCTCTCTGTGAAAATGAAAGAAAAATTGGTTGAAATTACATTGTGCATGTGATAGAATATTGAAATGAAATTCACTCTACCATATGTAATAATCAGAATTTTGTACAGAAACCAAATATTAATTGATTTTTTCAATAAAATAGCATATTTCTCCAACATAATATTCAGATGAGATCTAGAAAAATATCGAGATTTCAATGCACAATCACCAGATCTTATTAGTTTAGTTAAAATATACACAATAATTTTTTGTGAATGAATGGAGTCAATAATATTCAGGTTTTTTCTGCTAGAATGCATTTTGATCCAATAGAATAATGGTAAAAGTGATACACAAGGTTTTTGACAATAAATCATTAGATTTTTCATCAATGAATCAGCAGACTTTTGTCAATAAATTGATAGATTTTCGGGCGTACCGCACAGAGATTTGTATAGTGAATTTTAGCTGAAAATCACATAAAACCAGAGTTTACGGAAAAATCATTCAAATGGGATTCATAATAATCAAAAATCACAAATTACAACGACTTTTGACAATAAATTGATAGATTTTCGGGCGTGTACCGCACGGAGATTTGTATAGTGAATTTTAGCTGAAAATTACATAAAAACCTGAGTTTACGGTAAAATCATTCAAATGGGATTCATAATAATCAAAAATCTCAAATTACAACCGAGTTTTTAGATTTCTGCTTAATTTAATAGAAATAATATCGTGGCTTTATCAAAATTCCATCATTGAAAAACGTTCATTTTAATGTGGAAATGCAGTACTGCTTTTAGCTAAACATTTGAAAATGGTTCGCAAATTCACCACTAGATGGCGAATGCCGTTGGCAAAGTCCCATCACAGATCTTCTTACGTTTTTCGTCGAAATTGATGAAATAGTGTACTAGATTGATATTTAATACATTGAATTGAGTGAAAAACATGCGAGCAAATGTTTCAATATTCGATTTTCAAGAAAAATTTTAGTTTTATGGGGTAACATTTATAAAAAATAAAAGAAATGAATGGATTATTCCGCAACTTACGTTTCGTGTTTGATTCTATTAGAATATTGTCCTCTTGCGCCTCAATGCCGGAATGCTGAGCCCCAATTCAACCAAAACACTGCCACTCCGTGATTTCCGAAAATCTGAGAAAATAATGGAAAGAAATTCTTGTTAATGAAAAGAATATTTTTCTCATCGGCAAACTTGAGGTCGGTTTACCGGCTTTCAAACATAATATTGTACTGAAAAAATAGTTGAATCATAGAGAAGCATTTCAAGCTTTGGTAATGTTTTATTTACGGCTTATTTGATTCAATTCACAAAAATTATCTGAAAAGTTCTAATAATGTATTTTCGAAAAAATAACTAGTAACATCTCAAAACTATTAGTTTCACCTATACTACTACATCACTTCAGAACTGGTGTATTTTTAAAATTAATAAGTTGAAAGAAATAATAGACCATACTTTCAAGTGTGAAAAATACTCTCATTTCTATTATTATCTTTTGAATGTGTTGTATTTAGATGTGAAATTCAAATCAAAAGGAAACAATTACCGTACTTCACTTTTCAAATAGGTGCTCAAAATTCATAACTCTGTATATTTTCCTCATCAAATACAATGAATTAGTAGTTCATCTATCTATCTATCTATCTAGTAGTTTATAACATAACACAGAATAGTGACATAAAAATAAAACAAGTAATTTTTGTATAAAACAAAATGGATGAATGAATATTCTTGTTCAACTTACGTTTTATGTGTATTTTTGCAAATCCGCACTCAGAGAGAGCATCGTGTGCAAATGGTTGCTACGTGGAAATGATATGGATCACAGATCTGCTACTCGCCAAAATCCGAAAAATCTGTGAATAGTGGAAAAAATATTTTGTTAATTGAATGAATGGTATGGGGATTCAAAGTTGATTTATCTAACTCACATCGTCAAAGACACATTATTCCTTGAGAAAGAATGTTGGAGCAACGGCTAAGATCGAATTTTGTACATGATCCAGTAAAAACATCAGCAGAATCATTTTCATGTGATATTTGGTGAAATGTGAGTAAAGAGAACATGAGATGTGATGCTAAACACTAAAAAGCAAAGACCTAAAACAATGACAGAGCAAAGGTTGCTTAGTGAATGGTTTTTGTTTTATTCAAAATTTCCTTCATCACACATGATTATTTTAAAGATATTTGCGCATTATACCAGTAAAACATCAGTGGAATTATTTTTCTTAATCAAAACAAAATAGTTTTTCATTGTTACGATTTGAAGTGTGTTTTAAAAAATATTGTGGCAAGAACATGAGATGCAATGTCAAACAGTAATAAAGAAAACAAAGACCAACAGAATCAAAATGTACTTACATTTGTTTTCCCAGAAAGCGGAGAGCTAGAAGTTCAAATGAAAAATCACAACTGCACAACTTGCTCGAACAGAGGTGAATGTGTGAAAGAATAATTACATATGTGGAGCGGGTCTTTTATACCTGAAAAGGAAGCCTAAAATCGGTCTGTGGGGCAGGTATCAGTTTAGTAAGTAGTTCACTAGTCCCATTGTTCGTCTAGCCATTTTCACTTATCATCACGCGTCCACAATAATGCAGTATACTTTTAACACTGCCCTATTTTTCTCTATCACCACACACCTTCACTTAAAACAATCAAGTTAAACGGAACATTTCAACCACTCCAATCAGTGCTCTAACTTTTTCTCATGCACGCTGAGATAAGAAGCACTGACGGAGTCTACATGGTCAATTAGGCGGGTAATGAATAAGCTTTCAGACAAAGTATGTGGGAATAGGATTTTGTTTTAGGTGAATGGGAGTAGAAAAATAAAATCACATTTATTATAATGAAGTAAGTTTTTATTTGCAAATACTTTACCTAATCTAAACTTAGATTATTTTGTTTTAAAAAAATGTACACACACACACACACCTACACTCACATTAAAAAATTAAGATTTACCCATTGCTTGCATAGTTTTTTTCATAATTTCAGCTTTCAAAGAGGTGTATTCTTTGAACACATCATATTCACTATCCGGTTTCATGACAGTATAAAGATACATCATTACTGTATTCAAAATATCTTCACGATGTTTAGTAAAATAGTCTTCAATAATTTCATTGCATTCTTTTTTTTGAAAGAAACCCCCCTGTTTGTGATGAATCCAAAGTTGTTGGACGCCTGTTTAGAATGTTGTCAGGAAGAAATCCATCTTCTTTGGTGAAAAATCTTATCAAATGATGTAATCGTCGAGGCTTACGTGACATTTTTATCAGAGAATCTCTAAGATGAATTGGTGAAAACACTTCATTAACACTATCGTCCTGATGAATATGATGCATTTTTCTTGTCTGTGTTATTGTTGTAAATGATGAACGAATACTGCTAGCACCAATATAATGACTAAACTATTTATATCAAGATGCTTGTGGTGTCAATAAGTCCTTTCTCAAACATTTCTTCAATTATAGAGCGGATTTCGTTAATTAAGGTAGTATTCCCAGCACTATAAGAACTCACCAAATATTTAAGTCTCTCACATAACTCATTCGGGTCATCATAATAGAGAAATTGAATATTTTTATCTGAATTCAATTTCATATTCAAACCTCCTTTAATAATATTTTTTGTGTCAGGATTTTTTCCATTATAACCCAATCCGCTCCCGGTTTTTTTTTACTGGCCTCTCTCTTTGGTGGAAATAATGCTTTGATAATTGAAACATATTTTCTGCCCCGATTCGATCTCACGTTGCTGTCCTCTTCAGAATCAATCCTGTGTGCATTAGTGAAGGATAAAATTCTCTTATATTTCTCAGAATCATCCGGTGAGAAATCTTTCGGGTCTTTCTTGAAAATAAGCTCATACAATCCTCTTGTCGGCTCCTCTATTTTTAATACCAAGTCTTCTGGTGAGTTATCAATTTCATAAATCTGATCCCCTTTGTGTAGTTCAATCTTATCATCATCAAAAACAATCAGAGCAGAGCCTAGTTTCAATTTATCTCCGTGATAAATTCTCTCATGTCAACAAGATCTGCCTGCATCAAATCCGCTAAGCCTCGAATTTCAACATGGCGAGTTGGAAAATTTCTTCTAGCCTGTCTATGCAGCTCATGTGCAATTCTCTCTTTGTGCTTCATTCTGTTTGAAGACCAAACTAGAACTGAGGCTGAATCTTTGAAAGAGAGGGTTTTAAAATACGAAATGAAAACAATATTTATTTTTCAAAATATTTACTGGTCTTCAACATTTTAACTATTTCACAATAAGGTGACTCAGCACAATGAATTAAAATCGGGTCATCAGTCTCTTCCCAGTCACAAAATATTGCCTGACAACAGATACATTGTACATCATCTTGAAAACCTGTGTAATACAAACCAGATTTCACCATTTTTCAACATGTGGTAAAAACTTCGGCCATTTATTAAAAGTATTCCTTATTACTTCCTCCGTTCTCAGCACACATTCTCTAGCAACTACATAGCATTCATAATTTTCATCCACACTCCTGGCCAAACTACACTCCGAATTGTTTATTTTATGCATGAACTTTATGTGTTCTAGATCAAGAGTTCCACTAGTCTTCCAGCCACACTCCGCACAAACAATGTATGGCGCATATGGATGAAAAATAAAACCGGCTTGTAGCACTTCATCTCTGTCAATATACGACATTCTCTGGCACAATAACATGACTCTTGCTGGATTGAAAATCACCATTTCAGACTTTGCTAACACTAAAGATACAAACTTGAGCAATACAGCCCTCTCTCATTAGAGTCACAAGCCCAACTGAAAAAATAATTCACTTGATCATGTTTTCAAGCCAAAAGTCATATTTTCATTAGACAGGTAGAATGAATAGAGATGACAAGCACCCAATTTCGTTGAGAAGTAGAAGGCCTTGACCTGTTTTCGATAGATGTGGAGAGAAAAATCATACATTTCTTCTTCTTGAGTACTCGGTGCAACGGCAAAGTATTCATTGTACGTGACTTGAGAGCTCTTCCGGCTTCAACTCTGTTGCAAAATCGTTCTCGGGAGGAGAAGAAAACAGCCAACCGTTTGGCATAATTTGCTTTCAAAGTGGCTAGCAGAATCACACCATGCATACGGTGCTGCGTGTATTTCAGCCCATTCATTATCGACTGTTTTTTTCCTCTCAACATGCTCCTTACCTGTTTTATCTCTGCTAATTCTAGTTTGAACAATGTCTCTCAACTATCGCATAGGCTGGAAATTGTTTTGAAGTTGTGTTACAATCGCTGGTTCATGTCCCAGCTTCCGCGTATGGTTTCTTGTGTCCCAGTCCCCGCCTGTGATTTCTTGTGTCCCAGTCCCCGCCCGTGATTTCTCGTGTCCCAGTCCCCGCCTGTCATTTCTTGGTGTCCCAAAATCCGCCTATGTTTTCATGGTATCAATACCATGTCCCAGTCCCCGCCTTTCAATACTACTGATGTTATCTTTCAATGAGAATTTTGGAGGTGACTGTACTAACCTTAGCGGCTGGAGGGGAAGCATGGTGGGAGAGATTATCAATCTCTCTCGCACACCCTCCCCTAGACGCCAATTTGGATGGCACGCTCTGTAATAATAAAAATTGTTCGGATCAACATTTTTAAATTTTTATTCTATATTCGTGAATAGGCCTATTAATAATTACGAATTTTGGAGAAATATTCAGTAACTGTGAAGATTAACAATAAATAATTGACTATGTTCGCGAATCTTTATATAAAATTGGCAAAGAAGATTTTTGTAAGTAGAACTCCTCCGTGGTTCCTCAATCAATTAAGTTCATTCATGTCTCATTGGAAAGATTGAGTCTCATGTCTCATTGAGTAGAGATCGATTTAATCTATTGTTAATATCACAACGATTCCCAGAATAAGTGAGTTGATTTTTACAAAACGCACTAAGACTAGAAATGCTGATTATTAAAAATACATATGGCTATTATAATAATACGCTTCTGACCAAAATATGTTCAATCAATCAATTGTTTATTCAACACAGTACATAACAGATATAAATACAGTTAAATATCGTCATAAAAAGCATTACACAGCTAATTGAAAAGCTCAAGTCTATCGTACACTTGAATTATTCCAAGAGATGGAAACTAAAAACTACATAAGATAAACATATTAACCTAATAATATGTCTTAGCAATAGACTAGTCAAATTGTTACAGTCATCAAGACGAATATTTTTTCAGGTAAGGTGTTTCACATATCAGAAAGTGGAAGTTGTCAAGAAGTGTTGAATTGTGGCAACGCCAGAGTAAAGCGTATGCTTCATCACGAACATGAAGAGAGTCTGATCATTCTCACCGATGGCTTGAGCATCGGCCATTATGCTGTGGCTCAGGATGGATCGCTCGTCGAAGTGAATAAGGTAACTGCCGAATTATATTCTTCTACTGTACTAGTACTTGGAATGCGAGTAGGAAATAATTGCTACTATTTTATTCAGCTATTGCCTCTGATTGTTTCCTATCACAATTGTTTGTCCTCAATGTAAGACATATCCATTTTTATATTCAATGTTTGTTTATTTATTTATTGATCGAGTACAAAATATAACTTATAGGATTAAAACACAGACAAGAGTCCAAAACGTCATCTTTGTTATGTTCCATTGTCGTGGTCCTACAAACTCATTCCAAGTACTCCTGCTACCATATGAGTTAACAGAGGTTTTCTTCATTAAAAAAAAGCGGTCATCTATGAAATTTCATTTACTTATTAGTTTCTCATCAAATGTCTTGTTGAAGTAATTGAAATTATAGGAAACCAATCGAAATGTATCCATTAAAAATCCAAATAGATATAAATCCTTAGCTTTCCGTATCAATCTGGAAATAATGCATCTAATTTGAAAATGCATCTTAAAAATCTGGCAATTATTGAATTAAGGTATTTATGAACGTTCCTTACGTAAGATTTCTCTTATATAAGCTGACTGACTAGAGATTGAATTTCAGAAAATGGTAACTCATAGTAAAAACCTTATCTTTTATATTTGTTAATATTTTCTATGTTTTATTGTTAATATCACAAATATTGAATTATACTTCCATGATTACTTTGAGTTACTACAGCTCAACTGTTTGTTTAGGGCCGGTTTCTCCAACGAAATTAAACCAAGTTTTATTTTTTTCATATGTTTCAAAATATATGAAAAAAATAAAATTTGGTTTAAATTCGTTGGAGAAACCGGCCCTTAGTGTGAGCTCGCTATTTTATCAAATTCACTCTCAAGTAAGCTTATATGAATAAATCTTACGTAAGGACCGTTCCTAAGTACGGACCTGAGAGAACGATTCTTAATTTTTTCAACTTGTAATACTTTTTTCATTTGTACTCGAGGTGAAAATGAGTGCAGCGGGTGCGGAGGGCAGCAACGCGATGGTGTGGGCTGGCGTGGGTGTGGTGGCCTGTGCAGTGGGAGCCACCGTGGTGCGCTGCTGGGATCTCTCGTCCGGCGACTCCTACTCCCTTCCCGTACAGCCCTCCGAACAAGCCGCCTCGAAGCAAGCCATCACAGCGCTCGCTTACTTTGCACAAGACGGTTAGTTGAGAAATACACATTCTAAAACACTATACTAAAACAACAAAGCAGCTTTAAAATTGATGGTGTTTGACAAATAGCTAGTAGTTATGGCTCAGAAGGAAATAATTGTTCAAAGTATAAACAATTGTATAAGAAAGATACAAGTGAAAATTTGTAAACAAACCAAATTAAATGAATAAATAAATAGCAAAATCAAGATTTGACTGCATTTGTAATCCGTTTTCCAATGAAAACTCATGTTCAATAGTGTACAGGTATATAAAAATAATAGATACATTCGGTTGTACAAAGTAAAATCTCAAAGATTATAATATTGTTTTTCATGGTGTCAATGAAAACAATAAATGCATTCGATTGCACAAAAGAAGCTCTTAAAAGTTGTAATTGAACATATTATGAGTGGGGAAAAAATATTATTTTATCTGAATCTGGATTATTTTATAATTTATCATCCGGATCAGATTCTTGAAAATTGAAATTGAATTTTATTTCTTCATAAAATACATTACAGCAATAAAAACATTACAGCAATGAAGAATTTCCTCTTATGGACAGAAGCCTGTAGAAGAGGAAAGAGTTCCTTACAGAAGACAAACAAAAAATACAAAGACTATGTTCATTAAAACTAAAATTCGTTGATTTATCATTTCATCAAAATAACATTTTCAAAAGCGGATTCATAGAAATTAGAAACCAATTCAAGGGAGCAATTCAACTGACTCTGCCTCGTATAATGGAAAATTATTTATTATTTTTTACCGTATCAGGAAAGCTTTTGATATTTTTATCGCCTCACTAAAAATGATTGAACCTTAAGTAAAAACACTTTGCTGCATTCTAAGGTTTGCACTTACCATATTGGAAAGCTTCTGTTATTTTCAGCGCCTTTGTATAACATTTTTCAACCTGAATCGGAACTTACTGCATTCTAAAGTTTGAACGGACTATATCTGGAAACTATATTATATTATACTCTAACTGAACTATGGAAATTATATAGTGTAGTTTTTCAATATAACCAATGAATCCTGTAAATACTCCGGTATAATACCGTAAACGTAAAGTATTGTACGCGACTCAAGGTGTTGACGGTACTCGCCTAGCTCCCCAGGCTAGGCAAGACAAACACCTACTTCCCGAGTTAAGCTTTAAGCCTGGTTTTCATTAGTAGAGTTAGTGGTCGAGTAACTGGCATACTAACTCTACCAAGCTAACTCTACTCTACTTACTTGGTCGAGTAACTGTTTTCACTACAATTGAGAATAGTAGGTAAAGTGTGTTGTCTAGTGAACAGATCTAACCTTAAAATGTCTCTACTCTACTTTACTCGACTCTACTCTACTAGCTCGAGACTGTTTCATTAGGATAGTGGTGGTAGAGTAGAGTGAGAAGCGGTGGTGGAGGAAGGCAATTGGTAGATTGATTGATTGATTGATTGATTTTTTATTCGTGTGCTGAGTCTAGAAAGACCCATTGCACATTGATTCAAAACAGTACAGCAATGACCAAGTTACAATAATTAAAGTAAAATAATTGCAATTTTGAAAAATAATATACTACTTACTATAACTATAATACAGCAGATTGAATCTATAATAAAGGTTGACAAAATATATACAAAAATAATAAAATAATAAAAAATAAATAAAATAAAAATCAATTAATAAATAGAAATGAATAAATAACTAAGATTGTAAAAGTACAGCAATGACATGACTGGTAAAGAATAATAATAATTATAATAATGAAAGAAAGAAGATGTTTAAAGCACTAAGACCGACCAGTCACTCATCAATTCCCAGCAAATAGTCATGCAATCGTTTTTTGAACAATGGAAGAGAAGTTGAAAATACAATGTGAGTAGGAAGGGAATTCCACTCTCTGCAGGCTGTGGTGATGAACGAAGAGTTGAATATGGATGTACGGTGATGAGGGATTTGTAGTGTGTATTGATGAGACCTGGTTTGACGAGCGGTATGAACGGAAGCCAGCAAAGTGAACGACTTGCGAAGGTAAGCTGGTCCTTCATTTCTCACTATGACTCTATACACAAGAATCAGGAGAAAGTATTTCCTTCGATTCCTGAGCTTCAGCCAATCCAGTTCCCTGAAGTAGGGTGTTATATGCTCATCACGTCTGGCATCGTAAATGTATCTCACAGCATAATTCAGCGATCTCTGCATCCTACTGTTCAATTCATCGGTCAAGTCAACATATACAGTTGAGCAATAATCGAGAAAAGGTCTTATCAATGATCTGACCAACAGGATACGTGTGCTTCTGGGTAGGAATTTTTTTAGACGTTTAAACTGGTGCATACCTGCAAACACTCTGTTGCAAACGTGAGTGGTCTGCTCCTTCCAGCTAAGAGTCTGGTCTATATACAAGCCAAGAGTTCGCACACTCTTCAGATAGGGAACAACATTACCTGCAACCATGACTGCCGGAGTTCCATCCTGATCAATTCTGCTTAGAAGAGTAGGGAAGCCAAGGATGATGCTTTTGGTCTTTTGTGCATTGAGAATGAGCTTATGGGCATCAGTCCATTGCAGAAGTGAATTGATGTTCTGATTTATTGATTGAATTGCTTCAGGAATAACCTCTTTTGAACTGTGTGCATAAATCATAAGATCATCCGCAAATAGGTGGTATGAGCAATTTGAGAATACAGTGGGAACATTATTGATGAAGATAGAGAAGAGAAGGGGTCCCAATACTGAACCCTGTGGAACACCTTTCAGAACTGGTCTCCAAGTGGAGGAATCACCAGATCTACCAAAAACTGCTTGAAATCTATTGGACAAGTAAGAAGAGAACCATGCTATTGCTGAATCAGAAAAGTGACAATGATACCTCAACTTGTGAATGAGCAAAGAATGAGAAACATTATCAAATGCTTTACTCAAATCGAACTGAATAAGTATAGTAAGCAATCTTTTATCCATAGCTGCACGTATGTCATCTGTTATACGCAAGAGAGCAGTACATGTACTATGATTTTTGCGGAAGCCAGACTGGAACTCTGAGAAAAAATCAAAACTACACAGATGATGACTAACCTGAGCATGCACAATTCTTTCAAGTGCCTTAGATATGGAACATAGAATGTGAATGGGCCTGCAGTCAGCAGGAGCGGTAGGATTGGCAGTCTTGGGAATAGGCTTGACCATAGAGCATTTCCAAAGATCAGGAAATTTTCCTGTCTGAAGAGAGACATTAAATATATGCGTGACTGAGGGCAGAATTACTGGTAAAAGTTTTTTATAGAACAAATTTGGGATATTGTCAATACCTTTTGAGTTTTTGGAGCTAGAGATTATTGTCTTTTCAACTACAGATGGAGTAACATGTGAAAAAAAGAATTTTTCTTCAGGCAAGTTATGACTGAACTGCATGACAAGATGATCCGTAGCCAGTGGTGAGTTGGATGCATCTGGCTGATTTGAACTGTGGGTGAAAAAATCGTTCAGTTCATCAAGGGGTATATTGATTTCGGTATTAGACCTCCCTTTGTGAGCACCCAATCTACGGACATTATCCCACAGAGTTGATGTTGAGTTACTCTGATTGAACTGCCTGTGAAAAAAGCGAAGCTTTGCATTGCGGCACAGTGATTTCACACGATTTCGCCAAGTTTTGAAAATGCCGAAGTCAACCTGATTACCAGTTCTGCTGAACACTCTTCTGGCTTTATCACGCTCACGTCTGGCGGTCAGTATTTGCTCATTTATCCAAGGTACAGGTTTCCGCTTAGGATGTGCAGTACGCACAGGGGCATGCTTATCAAAAATGCTGTGAATCATACTATTGAATACTGCAACCTTATCATTAATATCAGAAATGTAACCTATAGTGTGCCATGGTATATTGACAGCATCCTCGAGACATCTCTCATTGTTGAAATGTTTGAAGTCTCTATATGAGTAGCTTGCTGTTGGTGATTCATCGGATTTCAAATTATAGACTAAATAAATCATATCATGCATGGAGAAGCAAGTAGTACCATGCATATCATGCATGGTAGAGTACTATCCAATAGTACTAGTTATGTAAAACAACTTTTTTCTTGAAAAAGTCAACATTAATAAACCATCTATCAGCTCATCCGTATTTCCAATTATCCGGTCCGGTCCCAATTAATCCGGATAATGGGAGTTTCATTTCATTAAAATTCTATATAGATCAATTATCAGTTGAATACCTTTTCTTTGTTGTGATTGCAGGTACACTGTGCGCGTGTACCAATGTGGGCAACATTCTGTTCTGGCGCCGCTCGATGGGGGGTGGCGGTGATGGTGATGAGGAGTGGGAGCAGGTGGCGGGGAGCCGGGTGCGGGGTGGCCATATTCTGTCGTGCAGCTGGGGCACTGGCGCCAGTCTGGCCGTTTGCACAGCCACCACCGCCTTCCTACTCAGGCAGCACGCTCTCTCGGCTGCTTACGGCCAACAGGTAATTCTACTTCATCATTTCAAATTTTCCATCTATTTCTATCTAGGTCTATGTTAGTCACAACATAGCGTGGTATTCTGTAAACTGCTTTTGTTTAGACACACGCATTAAAATACGAAAAAGAAGACATTTTTCCCATTATAATATTTTCTTAATCCCTTATTTTTTTTCTCTCTCATAAACTTGGCTCAAAATTCCAAAAGTCATAATGGCAAACTTCAGAGGTTGAGTGTTGAAGAATGAGTCAAATTCTTGATTTTTAAAATCTTGATGGTTTAAAATTCATTATCAAATCTCAAGGTAATTATTTATTTTGTATTTTATTCTAGTGTTGTACCGATTTACTTTTGTATTGTTTTCTTTTCTTTTTGGCAATAAATATTGATTGATTGAAAAAAAATTGTTATACAATATAAAAACGGTTGTCAAAAATAATTTCCAAGCGCTTTTCGCAAAAAAGACCAAGTTTAAATAATTTCATTAAAAAACTGGGTCGGTTTAAGATATTGAAAAAATGAAGGAATTATATTCACCATTTTCTTCCACAAAATGCTGGGAAAACTTGTAATTTCTGACTAAATAATTAAAGATAATGAGTGTTAGTGGATTATATTGTCAGTAAAGGTACTCATTATCATTATTTTCAAATAAATGATGAGCTAAAGTTGTTCCCACGAATGGCCAGCATCAAGTTAAGTTCAGATCAGTTGTAAAACCCGCTTCAGTTATAACTTACTTGTTCAGAAACAAAAGATGAAAACTTCAAACCCAGTATCTGGTGAGGTGATATATCTAATCATAATGAAAACACTAATATATAGTCAAATATCACTTTAACCAAAATCACAAACATGTTTCGGCACCATTAAATGTTCACTAAAGATGGCGCTCAATGGTGCCGAAACGTGTTTGCCAAATTCAGTGTGCACTGAAGATGGCACAATGGTACCGAAACTTTTTGTAATTTTGTTAAAGTTATATTTGTCTATATTCATCTGGGCTAGATGGCTGTCACTAATAATTTAGGCTACACTAGCAAAACTCTTTAAAGAACCCTCTAGCTCTAGCAGCTAAAGAGTTCTGGAGATTGAAGTGATTGACTTTCCCTATTCTTCCTGAATTACTTGAATTTTCGTATATGTTTCAGGTTTCGGCCGTTCAAGTATCAGCATCAGATCTGGTCGTGTCACTCGATGGCGAGTCAGCTGATCTGAAGACCGACCTTAAGGTATGCGGTGTGTCTGTGTCTAAGGACAATATAGTCGTATGGAGTGGAAAAACAGTGGTGGTATACCAGTCCGCTCCTCTTACATCTCTGAATGTTATAAGTGAGTTACACCAATATTTTTTTCATTTTATGTTAGTAGTAGAGAATCAATTAGAGTATAATTCTAATATCACTAGAGTAGTTTGTCTCCATTGTTCAGATAGATAGATACATGAATTTTTCATCGATTTCACGATGCATTTAATATATTCGAAGTTGTGAACAAATTATTTCATGTTATACTTGTTCATCAAACAGTTTGCCAATGTGTCACTCAGAAACTCACTGTGAATCTATAATTTCTCTGTGAGCCAGGAAAGTAGTTTGCTTTATTCTTCTGGTCTCCAGTTATATTAAAAAATATTCTAGTTTGAAAATTTCCTCCTTTGCATATGATATAATACTATTATTGATACGAATAGACGAAAACAGGATGAGATTAATTGAATAAAATTCAAATTTATTTTTCATTCAGCAATACAAACGGAAGATAATTTGTAAATAATATTGTAAATTGTAATTTCATCCGTAAAGAAAAATCTGAGCGCTTATGCACTTGAAACATTCATTTGATGCACTTTCAAATAATGTATCTCATTACAATGCACTTTCATTGTAATGTATCTCATAATAATGGTATCTCATTCGCACTTTCATTTTTGATACAAACTTCCTCCCCCCAAAATTATACAATATCTATGAATTCATGAAAAATGAGATAACTTG
Organism: Laodelphax striatellus; assembly: GCA_017141395.1. Taxonomy (NCBI): domain Eukaryota; kingdom Metazoa; phylum Arthropoda; class Insecta; order Hemiptera; family Delphacidae; genus Laodelphax; species Laodelphax striatellus. The sequence continues at coordinate 26,513,448 of CM029531.1, forward strand.
TGAAGAAAGCATAGTAAATGCAAATTTTACTGCTAAAATCAGGAACTAATATTATTTTATAGATCAAAATGAGAAAACTCGTGTATTATCATTTCTGAAAAACGATTTCTTTATCAAGGTAAAGGTGACAGAAAATTGCTCTCGATTGTTTTCAGAATACCAATTATTAAAATTCACAAAAATGTTTCATATTCCTGAAAATGTCGTATACATTCACCGTTTAACTCGACTATTTTGTAGGTAAAAGAATGAAAACAATGTTTTTGAGCATCGAAACTTGAGTATGTTTTTAAATATAGCAGGATCCTTTTAACTTGTCAGAAATCAGCTGTGTCGGTAATAATTAAACATTGATTTCGACACAATAATCAAAAGGCTTAAAAGTCTAAAGACCTTCAAAGTCTTTAAAAGACCTTTATAAAGAAGACCTTTCAAAGAATAACTTTTTAAAAGACCTTTTCAATAATCTGCGAGATTCAGCATTTTTCGGTTAAGTATTGTGTTATTGCTTGTCGATCATATGTTTTCTGACAAGTTAAAAGGATCCTGCTATACTGTAATTCATTGTGGAATAGACAAAATTGTTTTCATTCTTTCATCTACTATGGAAAAATTCTCTATTCTATCTCTGATTCGTGTTTTGACTTTATTTACTGCTACTGATTGACTCATGTATCAATCTGCTGCTATTAATTGAAAAAAATCCATAGTAATTGTTTAGGGTTCACAATAATTAATAGAACAACACAGATTTATTACTGAATAAATGAATAGACAGAGTTCATTAAAGTTTATATTTGAAACAAATCAAGGGACATTGTACAATTACATCTTATTCCACACTCCACTGTTAGTACTCGAGTCCTTCTAGTTACAGTCTAGCCAACATATCTAATTATATTTATTAATACATAACAGTCAAATAAATTTCAAAATCATCTTTTATGTTTGCTCAGGTTCGTTTGCTTGCGAATGTGAGTGTGTGGCTCTGCTCGAACAAAGCCTTGTTGTGCTGGAATCGAAGAGCAGTCACGTGCAAGTGATGACTTTCCAGGGCACAGTCAAACAGTCGCTTACCTGCAGTAGCACGCCTATTGGACTCCACTTGTCTGCCTCCTCTTCTCATCTCGTCGTCTATACTATGTCTGGTGTGCTTCATGTTTGGGACCTTACTCGCAGGTGGGCTACATTATTATATCATTTCATTCATTGGCAATATAAGGGATGACAAAAAATATCTATTCATATTACATTGCGGGATGTAACAACAGACATTCGCTTCAAACTACTTCGATTGCAGTGATTGGAAACAGTTAATGATACCAGTTACTTCTTAACTCCTAAAGTAATTGAAAAATCGATTCATAAGTAATTTGAATAGAAACTAAAGAAAGTAGAATACATGAAGGTGTATTTTAGATCTGACTTTGTATGTGAAGGTGACTTTTAGATCTATTGTATAAAAAATTACGTCAGGCAAATGGTACAATCTTCTTTTTAGTTCACGTAATACATAAAATGATAATGCTTTCGTTAAAAAAATACTCGTATGACTTCTAATTGGTGAGGATATCCTCACAGATAGCTCCCACCTCGCCTTATTATCTTTTTAATGCTATCAATAATATCAATTCAATAGTGGAACCATGGGTTTCCAATGCCTCAGTTCTACTTCACATTTATCATTTCAATTTTCATTCTCATCTCAATCTGACAGTGAAAGAAATGCACTTCAGTTATTGAGCTCGTTCAGATAGGAAGAAGGATTGTATTTTTATTACCATGTCTTGTAAAATTTTTCTACTTGGAGCTCATCAAAAATATTGTAATCACAATGGACACCAACAGGTATTTTTCTCAGAAAACGACTCATTCTAACATATTGAAAACACTTCAACATCATTCAAAGCAAACACACAACAATTAATACTACTGTATTTCAAATTCACAATGTAATAATAGTAATTTGATTTCAACTTGATTTCAATAAATCTATTTCAACTCAATTTTTTATTTTGGCTACAGAGAGGCAAAAGCAGTGTGTCCACCAAAGGACTTGATGGAGTCGTTGGATGACTTTGGGGAGGTGATATGTGCCAGGGTCAACGCCAATGGTACTAGGGTATCATTGAGTGTGGCTGGAGTTAACCTACTTCCGTTGCCCGCTGTCTATGTATGGGACTTGGAAAACGACTCACTATCTTGTCACTCCTTTTCCGCCGATGAAAGGTATGATCAAATGGATTTTGAATATTTTTTTCTCCTAAATCCATTTAATCTACTATACTACCAATATTTTCATTTATTGAAAAAAAAATTCTTGGTATTGTTACTTTGTTTTGCCTTCTTACAATCTATGCATGTATTTGAGACAATTAAGTCTTTACAGAAAACTAAAACTTTAAGAAACTTCAGACTTCAAGAGCTGAGTGGACATAATAGTTGTCTCTAATTGAGCTGTTATCTGATTTTTATTAATTTGTTATCATTTTAACTTAACTCACACCATAAATCTAAAATTGGCTTTAAACACAATCATCTATTTTTCAATATTAGTTGAAAGTGAGTAGGCTCCAAAAGATTGATTTACCATAGAAAATCAGGCAACATCTCTTGTATCGCTGTGTTGCTCTTCAAACGAATGTTGCTCTACATCATACAAATGTGTACATATTTTAGGAAATCAAGTAAAAAATAACCCATAATGTAGTAAGTTTTGGAAAACAATTTGTATCTACTTCTCCAACATAGCCTATCGTAGGATGAGAAAGATTACCCTTGTACATTTTCAGCATTCTTTGTTTCAGTAGTGACACAAAACGATTTGTTGTCAATCACTTTTGGGATGAACAAGAGCCTCGATTGCTTGTATGTGAAGCCAAACGCCTACCTCCGGAAGTATCTCTAAAATCTCATCTGACCAATGATCAAAGCAGCTTGCCTACTGATGCTGACAAACATTTAACTGTGAGTTTGTTTTGCGTAAATCGTAGTTTAACTCATTTATTGTTAGTGTAATGATTCATTCAATAAATTAATAGAATTTTTCATTTTCACTTATTATTTATTTTCTTACAGAATAATTTTTCTAATCAATAAATGCCATTCATCAATCTCAGTCGAATGTTTAATAAGTTTAGAATTCTATTTCCAAAAAAAAGTTCAATCTACTTATAATTGAGCTTCATCCAATTCAATTTACTAATAAAAACTTGATTGCGCTGACCTAGTGGTAGAAATCAGAGTAAGAAATTAGTGTTTTTTTAATTAATAATTGGTGTTCGATTCGAAATAGCTTACCAATTGTAAAATTAGTAACTAACGAAAATCAATATTTTGTATGATTTTCTCTTTCATTTGAACAAAACTGTACAATTATTGTCAGTTTTTATCATATATATGAAATTATTCAATAAAAATTGAATTGAATGAAATTCAGTGGAAAACATTTTATTCGGCAATAAATTTATTAAGTGGAATAAATTTAATTAGGCTACTTTATCAGCCTGCAGCTCGTAATTTCAATTGAAATGACGTAATTTGATGGATCCAATGAATGAATCTCTTGTCAATGCAATGTTGTTGTTTTAGGGTGGTCAAATCCATACATGATTTCCATGCAAGTATTCTATTGGGATTTTTTCTTAATTTCTTCCAGGTTCTAACCAGTCTGGCATACTCTTCTTCTCATGGCATACTTGTGCAAGATGTAATGCCTGCTCCTGAACACTTTGTTAGTCTGTTAGCAGTTGATACTCCCTATCTTATTGTACTGGTCAAGCCACCAAATCAACAGGTAAGAATATGCTATTCGTACTTCCAACCTAACATATATCTAAAAATAATATTCCTGATCGAAAAAATCTCTGTTCCGAAAATGTAATTCTCGATTGAGACGAAATACAAAATTACTTCGAATTATAATTGTTTGATCCAAACGAAAAACCATCCAAACTCACTATTTTAGCTTATTAATCTATTTTATAGATAGATTTTCAAATAACCTCGAGCTAGTATAAAAGTTTGAGAAGTAAATGCTTAATATACAGTGTTATTATAATATTTCTCTTCAAACAAATTAATTGCTTGAAATCAAGTCAACTCTTATTCAATTACAAGAATTCATCTAAATTCATCTTCACCACTTGTCGTTTTATGTGTTACGATTCTTTGGAAACCGCATTCCATGAAGTCGTTATTTTACGCTGCAAGCATCTTATTCAAACATCTTTATTATGTAAATCACGATAATCAATTCAATTGAGAAATTGTTCTTCTATATTTTCAGCGAGTGACATCTAGCAAGATTCTCATGAAAGACTTCGAAGGCCTAGAAAACTGTGACTCAGCTACCAGAGCAGCCGTACATAACTTCAGCTTTTGCCTCAGCGTAGGAGACATAGACCAAGCATTCAAAACTATCCGACATGTCAAGAGGTAATAAACCTATGGTTTTGTCAAATTCAAATTTTATTGATTCCAAAATTCTATCAACCTTCAATGTATTGGATTTTGATATATTTCCTCTTCAGACGTACACGATGCGAACTCCTTGTTCAACAATAAACATTTTTGTAATCTGGCCTACAAGAAAAAAATATAATTCCAACCAATTTATAACAAATTGATGTCTCAAATGTATTATGTACAATTTCATCTCATGATGTAGATACAGAAACAAAATATTATTAAATTTAAATGTTTATTGTTATCAATCAACATTTAAGTCAATCAATTGAAAAAATCAACATAATATCACCCATTACCATTAGCTCAGGCAAATTAGACCAAAAAAAGGACGTGCTTGCCAAAAACTTAGGTAAGGCTGGAAATGATCTTGAACCACTTTGGGCATCCTAAATAAGTCCAATATGAGTTTGTGACGGTTTCTGAAGAAAATTATCCCCAGAGGGATTTCGATTCACCCATTTCTATTACATCAGCCGGAAGATATGAACAATCAAAAACTGAAAATACTTGAATTATCGTTTCTCTCGAAAATTTACCCCTTTTTGAAAAATCATAACTTGGTATTTATTGAACTTGGAGGAACGAGCTAATCACCAATCTCTTGGAAATTTTATATACTAAAAAAAGGTAACGAATATACCCGATATGTGTCTACCCGAAATGATTTTTTCTGTCCGACGATTAGTTTTGACGTAAATTGCATAAAACTAAAAACAGAACCGAAATTTTCCTGGTTTTTGGGCACTCTATATTACGCCATAATCAGAAACTGTCGCAAACACATATTAGACTTATTTCGGATGCCCAAAGTGATTTAAGATCATTTCCAGCCTCACCTTTTTTTTGGCAAGCAAAAGTCCAATTTGCCTGGGCCCTGGGCTACATGTTGAAGTTAATTAGTTATCCGCTACCCGTCAAATTGAAAAACTTCTACTATACACAGTACGGTGTGTTACATTCTATTGAATTATGTGAGAACTGAGTGAAATGTTAGTTTGTTAGTGTTGCAGTGTGGAGTAACCTGGCCAAGCTGTGCGTGAAGACGCGTCGGCTGGACGTGGCCGGCGTTTGCCTTGGCAGGATGGGCGATGCTAGGGGCGTGGCTGCCCTGCGCCAGGCTCAGTCCTACCCACAACTCGAAGCTAGGCTTGCTACCCTGGCCGTACACCTCGGACTCATTGTAAGAATTTCTACTTTCTCCAAAGAATATTTGAATTTGAATTTGAATTTATTACATCAAAGAAAAACTACATAAATAAGCATTGCTTCGTAGTATGTGACAAGTCAATAATCGTGTATGTATGTGTCGTGTATGTGACAATATTTTTAATTTCCCCACTGAATCTACATTTTTGTTGTGTGGAAAGATTCAAGGCTAATTGGGGTTCGCCTGTCTTAGAATAGAATAGAATAGAATGACTTTTATTTTTCTGATGTCGCGAAGTTTGGACAATAATGTCCACTATTACACTTAACCACGTCTTGGAACGAGTAACTTACTGCACGTGGAAACATTAAGTGGGCTCGTACACCGGAGCAATAAGCAATAGGCAACAAGCAACACAAGGATCATATGATCGTCTACTCTATACAAACAAATAGTCCAATGCACACTGAAACAGCTGCTTTAGGTGTGCATTGGACTATCTGTTTGTATAGAGTAGACGATCATATGATCCTTGTGTTGCTTGTTGCCTATTGCTTATTGCTCCGGTGTACGACCGGACTTATGTTGGGTTGCACAAAGCAATATCAATTTTGAGGATCTGTTCAATGCTTTTCAAATATTCTTCCATTTCAAAATAATATTGTTGTGGTTTGTTAGGAAGAAGCAGAGAAGCTTTTCGAGAGCTGCGGCCGGTGGGACCTGCTGAACAAGATGCTGCAGGGCTTGGACGAGTGGGAGCGCGCACTGCAGCTGGCTGAGGAGAAGGACCGCATCCACGTGCGGCACACGTGTCACGCGTACGCGCGCTACCTGGAGGAGCGAGGCGACACCGAGGCGGCCGCCGACATGTACCGGCGCGCCGACACGCATCGCTCGCACGTCACGCGCATGCTGCTCGATCAACCGCTCGCGCTCGAGTCTTACGTCATCAAGTCCAAGGATCCGTGAGTTGACAGTTTGAAACCAAAATTCCATTCTTGTTGCTGCCAAAATAAAATATTAACATACAGGTATATAGAAGATATTTTTAATTTGGTGGATGGCGAATGTGATTCAATAAACAGCTGATGTTACGCTCAGCTCTGGCAGGATAGTCTGCGAGCAATCTGTGTGGCCCAGAATTTATAGGTTAAGTAGCTCAAACCTGTTTCAGGTTAAAATTCGTAAACACATTGATTACGAATAAAAGTGTTATAATATGGTTAATTTTAGTATATAATGAGTTATTTATTATAATATAGTACAAAGAAAGACTGCACGGAAAGAAAGACTGGTCGATTGCACGCTACCTTAATAATTCAACGTCATTGAGCTCCGTCAAATTACGACATTTGTTGTAAGTTTGTTAAAGAGTGTGATAAATTTACGTGACAGGACTTGAGTTTTTGGCCTAAGCCTGACTTAACATTAGGACACTGGTATGCCTATTGAATGCTTGCTACGAAAATAATTTGTATGTTTGCCATTTTTCCCAATCTTACACTGTAATTGAAACTTTGCTTCCTGTAATATTATACCATGAGGATCGACCCAATTTTGAATATTTGATTTTCTATTTAAGGGCACTGTACAAATGGTGGGCCCAGTACATGGAGAGCAGTGGAGACATGGAGCTAGCAATGAAGTACTATAAGGATGCTGGAGATCACCTGTCAATGGTGAGGGTGATGTGCTTCTTAGAGGAGTTTGATCGAGCGGCTGAGATCGCGAGTCGCTCGTCGGATAAAGCCGCCTGCTATCATCTAGCCAGGCAGTACGAGAACATGGGACATGTGCAAGAGGCTGTTCACTTCTTCACTCGGGCTACTGCTTATGCTAATGCTATTCGTATGTGCAAGGTAAACATTTTAAACATTTCATTCGTACAGCAGTAAATGAATTCCTCAATAAATAATAATTAAGTTTCTGTTATTCTGTAAGCTGCTTTTAAATTCCTTGGCATTTTTTGTACTGGCCGTCAGAAAAGGAAACCGTCAAACTTTGAGAACTGATTGTGTGAATGGAACTACATTGTTTCCACTCCTTTATAATTCCTTAGAGTTTTCTGTACAGGCCTCCAGGAAAACCCGTCTCAATTTTAGAGGTGATTGAAGCCGTCGAAAAATAGAAAAACTTTCCTAATTATTTCCAAGCACCGCTATACTTTAAATTGAGTCCGGTACTTCCGAATTCCATTGTAATATTTCCATTGCTCACATTAATTTTATTTCACAACATAATATATTATACATTTTATTACAAGTTTTTGGCTTTTCTTATTGATACTCTACACTCTATTAGTGACATTCCTATAGAAAATAAGGCCCTATCGAGTCCTTAATAATGGAGTTATTAACATGTGAATTCAAGATGTTTTATTATTTTTACAAGGAGCACTATTAGGCACAATAAATTCAGTCTTCTACTTGTGCTTCAATCTGTGGTACTCAGATTTCGATTGGTGTCCTCCCAGGAGCAGCACTTGGATGATCAGCTGTGGTCGCTGGCCTTGTCCGCCGGACCCCGGGAACAGACAGAGGCAGCGCGCCATCTTGAATCCACCGCACCAGATCGCGCTGTCCTGCTCTATCATCGAGCTGGACTTTTTCGTACCGCTCTTGACCTTGCTTTCAGGTAAGGGTTCAATTTTTTAAATTGAAAGAAGCAAGGCTGAACTATTTCAGAACCTTTCAGATGAACCATTTCAGATAAACTTTATTGCTCTAGTTCTTACTTTTCGGTAACATTTCATTCTTGAAAATCAAAGGAAGCAAAGGGAAGGCTGAGCTAGAAGCCATTTTAATGGGACGCTATCATGTAGCTCTAGACTCTAGACCTTGCTTTACAATAAGGTTTCAATTTTTAAAATCGAAAGAAACATTAGAATGTTGAATTAAAAATCATTTCAGCTACATTTATTTTCATATATATTTATTTCATTTTTCATATCCTTGCTTTTCGTTAAGGCTTCAATCTTGAAATTCGAGAGAAACAATAGAAGGGTTTACTAACAATTAATTCAGATGGATTTTTTGTGCTTTTTGCTCTTAGATAATGTTTAACGGCCATTTGCACGAAAATAAAATTCAACTTCAGTGTCAGATCAAATTCAATTAAACCGCCATGAAATGATATCTGACATCAATTTAATGATGTCATTTGAAACTTGATTTTTTGTGCAACTGGCCGTTAATCTTTGAACGATTGAAATCTGAACCAACCATCAGTACGCTCAATTCGCTTTTCATTTGTTAGAAGCCGTTATAGAGATTGGTGGTTATAGTTATTTTTTGTTTACGCTCGATATTAGCTACCTGGTAGCTTGCCCATGTCCAGGTTTGACTCTGGAAGGTTTTAGAGTACCACCAAAATATAGATTCATAATTCATAATTGAATGTTGTTTGTTCTAGTTTCTATCGAATCTTTCTCACTTAATCCTCTAAAGAGAATTTACTTTCCAGATGTGAACAATTCGAAACTGTTCAGTTGATCGCTACAGAGTTGGATCCTGACATTGATGCTGAATTACTTGTGAAGTGTGCTCAGTTTTTTATTGAGAAAGAACATTTCGAGAAAGCTGTCAGTTTGTTGGCAATTGCCAGGAAGGTACTTATTCTTTATAATTTATATCTTAAGATATAAGATATATGAGAAACTCTCCTTTTCTATTGATCAATTGAATATAATATTTCGATTTTTCACCTTCTGAAGTATCGCCAACAAGTTTTTGTCATGGATCACATAAAAGTGCTTTTATGTTTGAGTTAGATTGAATATAATTTAAGATGGAAGGTAATGAGACATTGCAACCATACAGTTGCTGTTAAATCATAATAATTAATTGAACGAAACTCCTAATTAATGCCATATAATATTCTGAAGACTTTGCTATTTGCAAATATTGACAACAGATTAATAGCTAGTAAGGAAATTCGATGAACGCTACTGCACAAAAAACTTTCTCCCCGGGAATCGAACCCAGCACCTCTGGTATTCATGACCAGCGCCTTATCCACTCGACCACCGGAGATCTTCTGTATAGCATTAATTAGATCTTATATGGCATTAATTAGGAGTTTCGTACAACTAAAAATTGTTTCTGGCGCTGTTTTGATTCTGTATCTAAGATTTCCAAGTGATTTGCTGTTATAATTTCTAAATATTCAGCAGTGGAGAAATTTGCGCACTTGAGTTTTTTAAATGTTTTCCAACCACAAGAAAATATTATTATGGTGGAATAATCTATTTTCAGCTTTCTACTCACCCTCTGCCTGATACAATAATAAATTATGAAGAAACATGTGTTTACTCCTTGAAGCTTGTTTTGTGGATTGAAATATTTTTATTAATTTTTTTACAGTACAAAGATGGAGTATCACTCTGTTGGGAAAGGAGTGTACCTCTGACTGAAGAGCTTGCTGAAGCCCTCACACCCTCTCAAGGAGATCCAAACAGGGCTGAAATTCTTGAACATTTGGCTGAATGTGCTCTGATGCAGGCCAATTATCATCTTGCTACAAAAAAGTTCACTCAGGCTGGTAATAAGGTAATCTTCTATTTTAAGTAGTGTTATTAGTGATCTTTTATTGGGTTTAATGGTTATTTTATTTTGATGATTTATTCAGCCGATTTCTCTAAAGTCAATTGAATTTACTCGTAAAATGACGCCACTTCACGGACTAACGCAGCGTAATCTTTATTAAACACCGTCAAATGTCATCATTTACGTCGGTTAAATTCAACTAGCTTTCGTACAATCGGTTGAGAGTCTTTCAATTTCGTAGCTCGTTCATTGTCCATTTATTTTACTAAAATTTGAAAAGTTATATACCATTTTTTCATTCTACAAATCTTTGTTTAGAATGATGAAAACTTTCTTTTTCATTGTATTCAAATGATTATAATAATCATTCTTGAAGAACATTATCATTCCAAGTATTTGTCATTGTTAGTCCAATCAAACAAACGTTTTGTTCAATAATACCTTGATAAAACCATTACTGTTAAGATGAAACCATTGTCACATTGTCAAATAAATAAATAATAACAAATAAATAAGATTGATTGGAAATTTTATTTCTATGTATACCATCAAATTATGCTTTTTAAGCATATGTATCATATTTATCGGATTAAGAGAAAATAATATTGTTAACAAGCATTATGGCGTTAATTTACCTTGTTGATGTTCTACCTGCCTGATTTTCAAAAATAAAATTGTATCAAACGGTTCATCCACTGAAAAGGACAACTGGAATTATCATTGATAGATTGAAAATGAATTACTGGTCCACCCATTTCAGGCTTATAGTTTATTCTAATTTTTTAGGTGAAGGCGATGAAGGCACTGCTGAAATCTGGAGATACAGAGAAGGTAATTTTCTTTGCAACGGTTTCCCGACAACGTGAAATCTATGTGATGGCAGCTAATTACTTACAGTCGCTCGAATGGCAATCACAGCCCGACTTGTTGAAGAACATTGTCACATTCTATACCAAAGGCCGTGCACCTCATCTACTTGCGAACTTCTATACATCATGTGCACAGGTTAGTTCATGTGTTTTATTACTGGTGGACAAAGCTCAAATGAAAACCATGCTTGAAATGTTAATTATGACAAGCAATGATATAAATTCATGGAGAAATATTCAGAGTATCACGTAAGGAAAGTTCCAATCAGAAAAAAGTTTCTCTGGGCTAAACTCAAGAAAGAATCACAATTTAAATTCATCCCAAAAACATAATGGTTACCAAATATACTGTACGCAATTATGTATTCTTTATATTTTCAACCCCATTTTTATATAACTCAGTATGCATTTTATGATTTTTCCCTAAAATATTTCATGCAAAAATCTATTCTGAACTTTCTTTTAATTTTAGAATACATTTCGGACTACATATTTGCTACTTTGAACTATTATTTTGAACTTAAGCGTCATGCTAACTTCTTAAGAATTATCTATGTATATTTGAGGTTTTTTGTTGTTAGGTTGAAATAGATGAGTACGGAAACTACGAAAAAGCATTGGGTGCATTGAATGAAGCTGCTCGATGTCTCTCAAAGGACTCCGACCAGTATGCCAGTGTTGTCGAATCAGTTGCTCGGAAAACAGCTCTTGTGAAAAAGTTTCTCGATATACGAAGGTTTGTGTTTTTTCTTTCAATCTTCAATAGTACTGTAGTTTCAAATTTAGATTTAAAAATTCAAGCTGAATTTTATCCACGGAACTGAATCTTACTTCGCAAAATATACTCTGCTCTGAAAATCTAATTCGAATGTTGAATCAAATATTCCTCCAATTCATTGTTTTCTAATTTAATTTGAAAATGGATTTCGAACACACCTATGTAATTGAAACCAAGGCCTTGTTTTATAAGAAATTCAGAAGTCCCTTATAAAAGAAAAAAGGGTAACACGTCAGACATAAATAACACGGCGTAGTATGTGATAAATTCATATGTTTAGTTATTTTCCGCCTTTTTTATGTTCTACAGGAATTTATCTTAATTTTTATGAATCACTTGCAAGAGTTAGAAAGCAAGTTAAAAAGCAACGGAATAGCGTTCCGGGACACTGATCTGTAAAAAATACGAATATCGGTAATGAGCTTTACCTTATTACCCTTACATTCAATAATATTCTTGATAAATATTGAGTTCAATAATATTTGAAATTGAGTCCTAATTAAAACTAAATAGCAATTATTAATCATTTACTCAGTTCGCTGCATTATTGAAAATATTGCATTTTTTAGAAGCGGTTATTGCAACTTATTTAGTCAAGTGTAAATATAGTTCTGAATTACCTCTCCTTTTCTGTGATATAGCAAATTCAGTTTGGAAATGTATTTCCTGGTCGATGGTTCAGCCTGTTTGATAGGCTACCTGTATCAAAGTTGTGATTTGTCCTTAATTTACCACAGAGTTCACGACTATTATGTAACAATAATTATTATTTTGCTTAAATAACTATTGTATTATGTGGTAAAATTAATAGTTTAGTGTAAAATCCAGGGATCTTAACAATACTAATAATAACACACAATACATAACATTATATTCAGCGCAACATTAATTTTGTATCAAGAATAAGAGTTGAAATACGAGAAGATTGGACATTTTCAAGAATTATTATTTTTCATTTATCGAAATAACTAAGAGAAAAAATTCTATTTCAATTTTGAGTTTTCAACTATTGATGAATGCAAAGTTAGAGGCTAAAGAATTGCAGGCTCAGTCACATCAGCGAGGGAATGATGGGGATAGGGCTCCACATATTAAACAACTTTTTTCATGTCTAACTTTATCAGACACTAAACCCTTTCACTTATCTGGTACAATTCTAACAAAATCTAGATAGAAAAAGACAATGCTTTAGATAGTTGATGCTGTGAATTACACATTACAATGCTTTGAAATTACTCTCGAATCTTGCTGTATAGGAAAAGGACTTCTCATGCTCTAATCAGAAGTTGATGGTGTGAAAATGAAATTTTTAACCAATTGAAAAACAATTTCATGGTACTTTTGTTCAGGATGCTGGACAGAGGAGAGGCAGAGAGTGGCTTGCAACAGTGTAGACAGCTGTTGTCAGCTGGCAGTGACCTGGTGAGGAGTGGGGACGTCTATTCGCTGATGATTGAACAGGCGACAAAAGCAAATGACTGGCGAACTGCTGCCCGTTTAGCTCAAGAGTTGCGTCAAGCGCAGCCTCACGATAATCTTTCGCTGTATATTCCCAAAGGTAACTTTCTCACTATACCATTATTTTGTTTAAGTTCCGATTGTCTATCATATTTCCTATTCTCAGCCTAATGAAAGAGTTGGCAATTACCTACTATCAGGTTGCTGGATAGTTTTGTTTGAATCGATTGGTTCAAAATAAGGTATGTCGACGAAACAGGAATATTTTATAAGAAAATTTATTATTAATTTTTTTTCAAGTTTTAAAAAGAAAGTATTTGTTTGATGATCTACAATGAGAAGGCATTTTTTTATCATGACTGTCAAATTTTTCCGTCTAATATAAATATATGCATTGTTGTAAAAATGAGGATTTAACTCTGGGTCCTTCTTTCGAAATTGTTAAGATATATCCATTTGGTGACCCCAGCCAATACCTACTATTACAAAATATTTATTACAAAGTGTTTGAAATTGAAATTCAGAAGATTGACAAAAGAAGAATTTTGTGTTAGCCTTATTATTTTTTAATAATAGGAAAAATTACAAGTCTCCTAAACACATTGAGTTATCAAAAGATAATGTACCATCTGGAAATTTTTTTGAACTTTTCAGATATAATGGAGAGGCTTGGCTTGAATCATAAACCAGAAGAGGAAAATCAAGAGGTTGATCCTGAAGAAGCCGTTGAAGAAGCAGTTTGATAATGAAAGATCTATATAAAAATGTCAATATATTGTCTTCATTTTGTGGAACATAATACGTCCAGTCAAATAGTGTTGTAATTTATTCTAAGAATAATGGATTCTCATTTCAATAAGAATCCAAAATCAATTCATGAAAATCACCAAAACCGGCAAAATACCGTCTTCGCCAGGGTTTTGGCCAATAACTTGGAAAACCATAGATATTTCGAAAATTATTGTGATAAAGTAAGGTAAGTATTTTTTCAAAAGTTTTTTTTTTTAATGTTTAATTTTTTTCAACTATACTATATTTGAAGTCGTAAACAATACTTACAACATACGTGATCAAGTACTTACAACTTACAAGTACCGTATTATAAATCAATCTTTAGCATTTTACTTCTACTTTCGCTATTGGCTTCACTTCACTACCGACATGCAGTCATGATTTTTTTTTAAATAAATAATAAATAATTTATTTCTCAAAATTTCATTTACAATAAATAATTATAAATATTGAACAAAAACCTGAATTTTAAATTTACACAAAATAAATAAAATATTCTAAGAAATTAGGTACTCTCGAGATATTCCTTTATGGGAGTTACCAGCTAATAATAAATTTATACACAGCGTTTAAAATATTTTACGTTGGAAAAAGTTAATATTTAGAAAAACCAAGCAAAAGACATTTAATCAGTTTGATGAGTCATAGACATTTTTCCTTTTTTAGATCGAATCAGGCACAGGCTTTATCTTATAATACATTCAACATGAATTCGGAAACTATTTGAAACCTAGAAATTTTCAGTGCGGTATTATTAAATTAATCTTACAATCGTTTGTGTGAGAACAAAACTTGTATGAATGAATAAAAAAGCTAACAAAAACATTGCACAAAACAATTATACAAAAGAGTATCACCAACCTATTTATTATTAACATTGTTGAACTATGCAAGTTGTACAACAATATTTTGTAACAAGTGTGTAGCCGGTAATATTGGTGTTTAGCAGGTCTTCTTCTCCAAGTCCATGTTCTGAGAGGATAATCATATCTGGGGTGTAGAGATCCAGGTCAATACTCAACTTATCCAGCTTTGACTGCAGTCCTCTCTGAATATTTAGATGGTAGATAGTGAGTGAATTAGTCTTTTTATTGTTGGTCTATCTAGAAGTTTTTGTTTGTTTATTTCGGTGTTGCTTGGTGTGTGGGGTGCGGTGCTGGTCTACCGGTATGTTGTTTATGTTAGACTGTCTTTGGAGGCTCTGTTGTCGTTAGGGTCCCACTTAGTATGCTTGTCAATGTGGTTTGGCTGCTCAAGGGCACACTTCAGTCTCTCTGCCTGTATCAAAGCAGTGGCGGCTCGTGAGGGAAAATCTTGGTGAAGCTCATTATACGAGGGCTATTTTTTTTCAACTTCCGATGTGGTATAAAAAAGAAACTAATGAGAGTAATTGAATGAATTTATTATCAAAAGTTATTTACATTATTAGTTACTTCTCAACATAGTCACCATTCAGATTGAGGCATTTTTCATACCTGGGTACAAGCTTCTTAATAACTTGTTCATAGAAGTTAGCCGCCTGTGATTTGAGATGGTTTTTCACAGCATCTTGCAGCGCATCGTCTGTTCGGAAGCTCTGCCCTCCTAGCATTTTCTTCAGTTCCGGGAAAAGGTGATAGTCGCTTGGTGCTAAGTCTGGGCTATACGCCGGATGGTCAAAAACGTCCCATTTAAACCCGTCAAGAAGACGCTTCGTCACAGCAGCACTGTGAGGACGGGCGTTGTCATGAATGAGCACCACTCCCGATGTGAGCATTCCTCTCCTTTTGTTCTGAATAGCTCTCCGCAAACGTTGTAATGTACCGCAGTATCCTTCCGCATTGATTGTGGTCCCTGGCTCTAAAAACTCTACAAGCAAAACACCTTTTTGATCCCAAAAAATGGTGGTCATAATCTTTTTGTCGTTGAAAGTTTTTTTGAACTTTGAATGCATCCATTGTTGGGACTGCTGTTTCGTTTCTGGGGTGTCGTACAGAACCCATGTCTCATCTCCTGTCACGATTTCGTTCAAAAAATCATCGCCATCAGCTTCGTAACGGTTGAGGAAAGACGTTGCTGACGCCATTCGACGAGCTTTGTGGTCATCAGACAACATTTTCGGCACCCATCGAGCACAAAGTTTTTTGTAGCCTAACTGATTAGTTACGATAGTGTATAGAGCTGATCTTGAAATCTCAGGAAACTGATTGGATAGCTTCGAAATCGTAAACCTTCGATTGCTTCTTACAGTTTGGTCAACTCGATCAACAAGGTTATCGTTTGCAATCGACTTCCGTCCTTGGCCCCCTTCATCATGAATGTCAACTCGTCCATCTTTAAATTTCCTACACCAATCACGCACTGCACTGTCACTCATAAAGCTTTCACCATATACTCGTTTCATTCTACGGTGAATTTCTGCTGCGGATAACCCTTCAGCTTGCAAAAAACGAATTACACTTTACAACTCACACTTGGCGGGAGATTCTATCATATTAGCCATGTTTATGTGTCGCTAGATGAACTGGTAATAGTGGTAATGACGACAGATGGCCGAAAACGAGTGAGGTTATAGTGAGAGATGTGAATAGTCAGCTGCCGCGCATTGTTGGCCAATGCCGCTCGCATTGCCATCTAGCGGCACGATCGGAAGTTGAAAAAAAAATAGCCCTCGTACTTTTGTTTAATGGCATAAAACGTACATAAGTTTAAGCTTGATGTTCAAGTTGGGAATATTCCTATGAGTAATATAACATTAGAAAAAAGAGAACGGAAGAAAAACTCTACCACTACATTTAGTTGCTTTAGTCATGCAAAAAACAATAAATATAATAAGTGGGTTACTCACGAAAATTAGTTCTTAAAGATGAGGTCGATCCTGCGATTCTTCAGAGCCGCGAACCGGTCTATGATGTCTTCATGGAAGGGCGTATTTTTGATCAGATCGTTTACTAGGGATTTCTCAATAGAAATTGTGGCTAGTCCATTCAGTCTATTTCCTGACTAACTGTATTTCTCAAGAATGTTTTGATTCGTTTAAGCGCCGAAAAACTTCTCTCAGCAGAACAACTTGTAGAAGGAATAGTTAAAATTAGGGAAAATAATTTAAAAACCTCTTGAAAAACATCTTTCATGTCACTTTCAACCATAGATTTCAAAATATCTTCCAGACACATCTCATGGAAGCGTGCATCACTGTAAATGAATTGCAACTCATTTTTCAAGCGGTTCATGTCGAATTGCATACCGTAGATGCCCTTCAAATTTTCAAGCAAATCCATTGGAAACTTTTTTGAAAATTCTTTGAATTTTTTGTGGTCGCCCAGACTGATAAATTGGTTTTTCTGGCAATCTTGGAACCAAGAATTTATTTCCATAACAACGGAATCAATGATCTCAAAATACAACATTTTGTAATTGAGATTAACCTGCATTTCTGTTTCATTTCTTTTTAACTTCAATTCCGTATTTGTTTTCGAATTTTCAAAATATTTCGAGAATTCATCATCATTTCTCAAATTCTGAATTGAATTTTTAGTGTTTTCGATGGATTTTAAACAAAAGTTTATATCTAGAGATTTTTTCTGTAGTATGTTGAAGAGAATATCCCCCAGTTCAAATATATCCCGTAGAACAGTACTCAGAAAATTGAATTTGAAATCGATCATTTTATTTAGAAAACCCTCCGCTTGCCGTATTGTTTTTTCGTCTGACAGCGGATCTCCCATCAATTTTTCGAAAACCTCTTTCAATCCATGCCATTCATTTACAACGACCTTCAATGTTTTGAAATGAGATGACCATCGAGTTTCAACCGCGGTTGGTATTCGTTTCTTGACCACTGCTTCGGCTACATATGTTCGCTTTGATGAAGCATGAAAAAAGGTTGGTATACCTCCAAGACTCGCAAAAAATATTCTGCTATCTGAAATTGAACTTAAGCTTTGCTTCAGAACTAAATTCAAGCGATGTGCCAAACAATGAACAAATACTGCTTGAGGGGCAATGTCCTTCATTTTCATTTGTAGTCCATTTAAATGTCCAGGCATGACACTCGCACCATCGTAGCACTGTGCAATCAACTTTTTACGATGTTCCAAGTTTAATTCATTCAGTCGATTGTCTATCAAGTTGAAAAGTCCGGAAGCAGTACGATCACAAGTTACGTCGTGAAAACCGAGAAAACGTTCAACAACCAACCCATTGATATCTACAAATCTAAGGACTATTGAGCATTGAGTTGTAACTGTTATATCAGTGGTGTCATCTACAATAATTGAAAAAAATGATGAATTTTTCACTTCTTTCAATATTTCTTCCAGTATATGATTATAAATACATTCAATGAGTTCATTTTAAATGGTTTTGGAGTCACCCATGAAAACATTAATTTATAATCAAAATGTTGTTTAATTTCAAAGCTACTGCTATCAATTAAAAGTTTCAGAAGCACTTTGAAATTACGTCTATTTTGGGATGTGACTGATTCATCATATCCAAGAAAACCAAGTTCTTGTTTTGCTAGGAATAATACCGTATTGATTGGTATGTACATAAAGTCTCTATTAAGCTTTACATTTTTGTTGAAATTTGCAATGCAGAGTCGAGAATTTTCTTTCAGTGCATCGGCTATTCTATTAAAATTATTTTCCTACAGTTACCTCGTAATGTGGCTGTTCCTGCACTGATTTCAGTACCTAAAGTGCTTTCTTAACGCTCTAGTGCGTGAAGAAAATTATCGCACTCCAGATTTGCAACCTAATATCTCAATTTCTTAAAATGTTTGCTGCTGATAAGGTTATCAAGCTCTTGAAATCATGTTGGCAACGCCGAACACGGCTGAGGATGTGTTCTGCGTAGCCACTGCCTCTGTGAGTTTCGTCGCTGTATTTCAGTTGCACTTTCAATTTTCAGTATTGTTATTTCAATAATTTTTGTGATGTATTATCTTTTCTTATTTTTTGGATATTCTCTGAATTATTCTCTGTTTTTTCCCATCTTGATTTTCAATTATTCATTTTGTTTTTCTTTCATTTTTTCTGATGTTCTAATTGTTTCCGCTATCATAACCTAACATAACCTATTGAGAAGTAGCTAATAGACCTGATCAGTGCGCTCTAGGTGAGAGAGATTGAACAGCCTGGGAGATTTTAACTCTTAGAGGGGCAGAAAAAATTTTGGTATCCAAAGTCAACAATTTTCATGTCATTTTGTAGATTTTGACATACAGAAGCTAGGAAAATTGAGAAAAAATTTTTTTTTTCAATTTTGGGTGAAATATAGAGAAAATAAAGGTGGCTACCAGCACTAACCACCGCCCACTAGAGCTGGGTCGGCAAAATGTTACAAATTACTAGGATAGTCATGCATTGAATTAAATCTTACTCACCACAGGATAAACGCCTCTCTCTATTGACACAGTTTATTTAGTTCATAAAAATACTCATTCACTAACCATTTGAAAAACTATGTACAATGGAGTGTCTATATTCGAATTTTCCATTATTTGTGAAGTGATTGAAGCCAGTCTTTTCTCCACGTAGACAGAGTACCACTCTTCAAATAGAACAGACACAGGTCACTTAGTTCATAAAAATACTTATTCACTAACTATTGGAAAACTATGTACAATAAAACGATGTATGTCTATATTTGAATTTTCAATTATTTGTGGAAGTCATTGAAGCATGTCTTCTCTCCGCGTAGACAGAGTGCCACTCCACAAATAGAACAGGACCAGACGCTACGAACAACAACTGCTTTAGTGCTGCACACTGCACATCTTCTTGATGATGATTTTACAGGCTTGTGCTTGCTACCCTCCAATCTTATGCAGTCCGCAACATGGGGTTTGTGTCCTTCACATCAGATATTTTCCTTTTCTTCTGGGTTGGAGATATTTTCTCCACAATGCATTTAGAAAGCATGTTCTGTGTAAACACTACGTCTGAAGTCTTTGTGTGTCAACTGTTCCATATTAATTTCTTTGTGCATGATAAATGCATTGACCACACAACAATCCAGGAGGTGGAAAAATTCTTGGCCACCACTTCCTACTTCTTCGGTTAATTTTGTAGTCTCCTTTCAGGCGATCGAAGTTATCAACATAGTTCATGTTGGAATTGTAGTCTGGTACTATTTTTGGGCAAGGGATACTTTTCCTGGTACCATCTTTCTCTTTCCTCTGCACTTCTACTGTCTCTCCTGGATTGTGGAAATTTGATAAAAAGTAAACACATTTATTATCTTTCCATTTGTATGCTGACAGTCCATGATTGGAAACAGAATAATCAAATTCTCCTCGTTTCAAAGTTTTATCTTCAACAAATTTGGGAAGATTTTTCCTGCTTGGATTTACAGTACCACAAGCCATTATTTTCTTTTCCTTGAGGTGGTAGAAACAAGAATAAGATGTGAAATAGTTGTCCATTATAGCTATATGATTTTTACCTTCAAGACCTCTACATAAGTCAGTCACAATCCTTTCTCCCAAATTGAATTCCTATTAGAGCCTTCTACCTTCCCTGTATATATTTGAAATTTTAAAGTGTATGATGATTCATCACAAAGCATCCAAATTTTATAGCCTCTTTTCATTGTATGGTCTCTCATATACTTCTTCAATGAGCTTCGTCCCTTGAATTTTACCATGCATTCATCTATCACTAGTTTTGATGTGGTCTATAGCAGTCTTCAAAAGTCTTTGAAAGAATACTCAGCATCGGTCTCAATTTGTAGAGTTTATCAAATCCTGGCATTCCCCTCCTTGGCATTAGAATGTTGTCATTTAGATGAAGATGACTCAATAAAAAACTAAATCGCTTCACTGTCATGAGTTTGGATACAGATTCATCATGTAGATCAGGACTTGTTGACCAATAATCCCTGTAGCTTGGTAACCGTTTTATTCCCATGTACAAATTTATACCTAGGAAAACTCTGATTTCATCAATTGTTGTAGGAATAAAATTCTTCCCAGCTTGAGTTGCATATAGATTTGTTTGGAAAACAATCAGCTCCATCAGTTCATGAGTAAAGAGCTGTGAAAAGAGTTTCAATGGAGGATCCAACATGTTTTTATTCTATCAACAACACCACTATCCTCTTCAAATTCTTCTGCATTGTCAATTAATCTAGAGTTTCTTTTCTGCCAGGAAGGCACAGGACATGGTTCAATAATAGTAGGTAAATTGTCTATTTCAGCTGGCTGGTTTGCACTGTCATCATTAGGGGCAGGTGAATTGGGAACAAACACTTGATGTTCATGACTTGATGTTGGTGGTTCACTTTCACTTGATGGTTGAGTATCACTTTGTCTAGATGTTGATGGTTCGTCACTATTATCCAAAAATACAATGGGGATATCCATAATATCGATATTATCCACAGGAACATTGACAGTTTCTTCATTGGAGTCACTTTCATACTCACTGTCTGTGATGCTCTCACAATCCGACGGAATTTCGTAGAGAAGAGCATCAATATCTTCTTCTTCTAAGTTTATTCGATCCATTATAATGCATATCACACATGAAAAATATAAAAATCACTCAATTATTGAATTAAATCAAGATATTTACTCGTGAAACAATGTAAACACGGAAGACGCGCGCGTTTTCAGTTTTTAGGTTATGTGACTGAACCGGTGCTATGTTGGGTGGTGGTTAGTCAGGGTAACCACCACAAAACATGTTCCATACAATATGTATTACATCAAAGCTATTATTTCTTTGCGAAAATTGCCTCTCAGAATACCAATAACTTGTAAAAATATGACTTTTTGATTATTTGATGAAAATTATAATACATAGAAATGATTGAAGTTTTACATCAAGCTGAACGTAATCTAAGCGGCTGTGGATTCGATTTTGTTGCTATGTGATGAATCAGGCCGATGAGAGCATTGCAGCACTATCTATCGGATAGTTTTGTAACTAATAGAAGTGGTTAGAGCAACTAGCCACCGCTCATTATAGCAGAAATGAATGAAATGTAGGTGGTTAGCTCAGATGACCACCGCCCCGCTAAGAGTTAACCATAGCGAGATAGGAACAAAACAGGATTTTGAAACAGAATTCAATTAAATCATTAAAGTATCATCAATACTTCATTGCTATCTATTATTTAGTGGTTTCAATGTGTTTTAATGAATGTATTGATTGGATTGAAGTACTTTTATCAGAATTTTCGTTATCTTGTTGCTAGACTCTTCTTGCTAGGTTAGGATTTTGAAGTTTGATCACATTTAAAGGTAACTGTGGGAAAAATTTAATATGTTACACGTGCACAAAGTATCTTTGCTGCACTCAAGAAACTATTCCGCACTCGCCTGCTGCTCGTGCGTAATCGTTTCTTTCGGTGCAGCAAAGTGCTACTTCACGCACTAGGTACATAAATAACTATTTTCAAACCTTTAAAACTAACGGAATTTTTAATATGCTCAGAACAAGACTCATGTTTTTGGAATAAACGATTTGCATTTGCCATATTATTGAAGCCTACCTCATTCCAAACATTTTTTCTAACTCCCATTAAGGCCCAATTGTACCCTAGCCGTTTTTTGGATTTCGAGACTTTTAGTTGACATAGTTCGAAATTCTGCCGGCTGGTAGCGCTGTCGCCGCTTCAGTGGAAGCCGGCGGGGAAGTGTTAGGTTTGTCCCCACCACTGACCAACCGACCTCAGTCGCGTAAAGGACCCCTCCCTTTCCAACTGTCACCCATTCAAAGTAAATTCACATTTTAGATTTTACAATGTGCTAAGGCTACTAGCTTGACTCTTCTGCCTGTGAGAAGACAGCCTACATCTGTGTCTCTGTCTCTACAGCGGTTCGATCAAAATGTATAAGCATGCACACTGCAAAATTGTTGAAAATAAATATTACAGTATTATAATTCAAGTACCTAATAATGTATTTTCAAAGTATTCTATTCATCATTATGAAAAATGAAATTTTCTCCTTAGCTGCCACCCAAATAAATGGGTTTTCTCTTACTAAATGCTGCTAAGATAATAGATAAAATTCGCTCCACCATAATTATAGTGTAGTACCGGGTGTCCCACGAAGAGGTTTAAATGTTTGATTTTATATTACGTGCCCATTCATGCACCGAACTTTTTCAAACTTTACACAGTTTACAAAGTAGGTTCTAAAAATATTTTGGGAAAATTTCAGCTTCCTAACCTTTTTAGAAACAAAATGGCGGCATATTGAAAGACGATACTTTAAAAACATTAAAAAATGTGGTTTTGGTTTTATGAAATATTTTTATTGTTACATCCTAGGGCAAAATGATTTTTAAATAAGAAAAAAACTAGGACATAGCCTAATAAAAAACATTAAAGTCCGAAATAATTCAAACTGTAACCCATCCACAGCAACACACTGATGTCAAACAATTACTAAATGACAACCTTCATGGCTGTTGGATTGGAAGTTATTTTAGATTGGCCACCCTGATCACAAGATTTAACTGTTTGTAACTTTTTTTATGGGGTTACTTGAAAAAACAAGTTTATATCTATATCTTCAATAATGATGAGGAACTAAAACGATCAATAGAAGAGGAACTTCTCCGGATACCGCGGAGTTTCTTTGTAAGAACTTACGAATCATTTGTTAAGCCCTGTTATCAGTGTGTTGCTGTGGATGGGTTACAGTTTGACTAATTTTGGACCTCAAGGTTTTTTTATTAGGCTATGTTCTAGTTTCTCTTTATTTAAGTCATATTGCCCAAGAATGTAACAATAAACATATTTTATAAAACCAGAAACCTTCTTTAATGTTTTCAAAGTATCGATTTTCAATAAGCCGCCATTTTGTTTCTACAAATGTTAGGGAGCTGAAATTTTTCCAGAATATTTTTAGAACCTACTTTGTAAACTGTGTGAAGTTTAAAAAAGTTCGGTGCATGAATGGGCACGTAATATAAAATCAAACATTTAAACCTCTTCGTGGGACACCCGGTATATGATATAATAGTGAGACAAAAAATTAACTTTTCATCTTAGGAGTGTTTGCAATAAAACCAAATGCAATTTTTATAGTGATATTATTACTATTCACTTACTACTATACTATATTCTATATTTTTTTGTGTAGTTCAATATAATATTACAATCAGATTTGTCATTTACGAAAAATTTGTCATGTACAACGGCAAACACTTTATGGAATTGATAGCAATATGATCTAATAAAACAAGCAACAATCCTTACCAATTTAGTAATATGCGGGCAAAAGCTGGATTTTATTCAGGATAGAGCTTCAGGGGTTTCCGTTTGTTTAGATTGATAATCACCACCATATGGGGTATGGGAAATTGGTATGTATATTGACTGAATATACTGAGTATACTGAATTCGGAATTGACCACTCTTGTCTGAATAAGAAATTTAGAATAAGTTCATGAATGAG